>CM062351.1:21099211-21699211 GCA_031216105.1 Dalbergia cultrata | reverse complement strand
AAGATTTGACGGTAGTCAATTGTCCTGGTTTGACAAGCTTGGTGCCATCCTCATTGTCGTTCCGAAGTTTGAATGATTTGAGTGTAGAAAATTGCGGAGGATTGATTTATTTGATAACATCCTCCATCGCTAAAAGTTTAAGGCAACTCACAATACTGAGAGTGAAAAATTGTCAGAGGATAGAGGATATCATAAAGATTGATGATGATAAAGCAGAAGATGTGCTCAACTTTGAGAACTTGGAATTCTTGGAACTCTCTTCTTTGTCTAGTTTGAGACGCTTTTGCAATGGAGAACCAACATTGATATTCCCATATTTGGGAAGCTTCATTTTTGTAGAATGTCCTCAAATGAAGGTTTTCTCGTCGAGAGCTACAATTGCACCATTATTGACAAATATTGAAGTGGAAAACCAAAGAAAGCAGTGGAAAGATGATCTTAATACCACTATTGAAAAGCTGTTCTTAGACAAGCAGGTACCATATATTTGAAAGCTAGAGTTTGTTTGGTTTGAGTTTCTAGTTTTTAATTTTTATTTTCAGTTTTTCGGTTTTCAATATCTCCTTCATAAAAGCTTGAAAACTGAAAAACAGAAAATGAAAACAGAAAAATAGAACTAAACAGGCCATAAACCATTGGTTTTCTTTTTCCTTTCTTACGTGATTACTTTTTTCTTTAGCTATTCACCATTATGAAAATTAAATTTATGTTTTTATTATTCATAAAGCTTTGAAGGTATAGTGTATACATCATGTTTTAGTACATGCATGGATATTGATTGCAAAGATTATTATGGAGAAGAAATTTCTTTCTCACCATGAAAGTGCCTTTGATTGGAGTAAAAATTAGATGAAAATTTTTACAAATAAATTTTATGTGTAGATTTACCCATGGAGTTATTTCATAAAAAATGTAAAGGTTTACTTTTGATCCTTGAAACTGTATACGTATTTCATTTTAGACCTTGAAGTAGAAAAAAATATCAATTTAGTCTCTAAAATTGTAAAAAATAGTTCAGATTAGTCATTTTGATGATTCAAATTAGTCCCGGTAAACACTAGTATGAGGACTAATTTGAATAACTTTTTTGCAATTGTATTGACTAAATTATTGCTTTCTTAATTTTCATGGAATAAAATGAAGCATGCATATAATTTTAAGGACCAAAATGAACCTTCACTCCATAAAAAATTTCATCCAATTTTTACCCCCAACTAGTTGATGGGTAAAATAGAGAGGGAATTTTTCATAAATGAACTCGATACGTAAAATTATACACATAACTCATTCACGAAAATTTACTCTACACTTTTCCCTCGTAATTGAACACTATGGAGTTAAAGTTTTAGAAGTTTATAAAATGAGTGATCTATGTGGCTAAAAATAAGGATAACAAAATTTATGTTTGTATTACCTCACTTTATTTTTAGTTTGTGTTACTCCAATAAAATTTTCTCTACATAATTAGAATCTTCCTCTAGCTAGAACTAGAACATGTTTTGAGGTCAACAGTGCTATTACCTATTAGGCTAATTAATAATCTTTTTTTTTTCTTGGATTCATTAGTAGTGCATTACAAATTCAATGTCATTTAAAATATGTAAAAGTACATATGATAATTTCTTTATAACTGTATCATTTACATTAGCCACTAGGCAATTGTCTTGTTCCTAATTTCATCATTTCCTCATCGATAAGAAACTATGTTTGTTCTTCTTTGGCATAAATGTATGCTATTTCTTGATGCAACCTTTTTCCACTTTAAATCAAAAGATTAAATTGGAAATTGTATGAGCAAGCATTACTACCTATTGAATGCTATCTTTTTATGAGGAAGTCTCACATTCTAATGACAATAAAGATCATCCCATCCTTACATGAGCAAGGTGAAGCCTCATCGCATTCCGTTTTCACATATTCTCTCTCCTTTATTTTAGAAAGGCAAATTCTCATCACCTACAATCATTGGTCTGCACTCGTCTTTGGTGGCCAATAGGAAGAAGACATGCGAATGAGTTAGACCAACTATCAGTGAGTGGGTAGGTGGTAAGTTATAATTAGGTTGCTAATGATATGGTTAATTTGTGGTATTTTTGAGAAAAAAAGGGAAAATTAAAATGGTTATTGGTCTAATATTGAAAATAATCTAATAATGTTAAGATCATTTATTATTTTAAGATATTATAATATTTTGAATAAAAAATTTAAAGTAATGGAATGAAAGTTCAAAAATAATGTTGTCCCCTCCCACCACCCACTGCGACTGCAACAACAATGGCAAGCCAATAACAGGCAAGTTAAAGAAGAAGGCTAATTGCCACATGCATTTAAATCGAAAGAAGGGGGAAAAAAATAGCTTTAGTTCCAAAAGTATCAGTTCCATGAACTAAGACAGAAATGGGTATGTAGAAAAAATTTGGTAATTTTAAGCAAAATGGGTTCTAGTTTTGAAATGTGATAGTCAAGTGGAGCTAAGATTGAAGCTTTTCCCTTCTAGACGCATCAATTACAAGAACAAAAACTCCAATAGGTATGCAGAAAAGTAATTGATTTTGAGGAAAGAGTTTTGGTAGTGAAAGTTGGTGGTGGGGTGGTGGCAAGTTTGAAGCTTTGTGTTGAAAGAGAAAGAGGGTGGTAAAGGGGAAAGAAAGACAGCAAAGTTAGTGAAGATAAGGGAGTTCCTCCATGGAAGAAAACAAGAGAAGGTGGCATAGTAAGGTACGGTGAGGTGTGCTGTGCAGCTCAACTAGATCTAAAAGTTTGAGATAGACCTTCAATAGTGGGCACAATGTTTTTATTTTCAATTTTTTTTAAAAAAGGTTTCTTTACTTTCCTCGTATTCCACCATTTTTTAATTTTAAAAACAATTCTTTCAACAGTTTCTTTCAAAATAATTAATAGCTATTGAAAATTTCTAATATTAATGCCCAAGCATAATGTGTTCATTAATGCTTACCTTGCCCCATAACACTACGAGACTTGTCATCAATTGTAGCATAAACATTGACCATCGAAAAGAGGGTAGCAATCACCTTTTAGAAAACCACCCCTTACACCCTTTATGTGAAAATCCATTATCTCACATTTATCTTCAACTCTTCATCATACACCTTGGTTCATCACCTCTGTTTCCCTATTCCTTCATCTTGTCATCTTCAATCTTCATCCTTGAGTTAGAATCACCATGAAGGTCACAGAGTAGGGCTTAAGGCAAACTTACTTTCCCCACCTTAGTGCTTTTGGTTAATGCTAACCACTAAATTAAGATTGAGCCAACATTTTTCTTGATGTCATATAGTTACTCTTAATTCATCTAAAAAAGATGTCATAGGGTAGGTTTGATACATTTTCCAGAATTAGGACTTCTCAGAGACTTGAGCATCAATTCTTCCAAAATGCTAGTTAGAAGTCTAATTGTTAATGTTTGCCTTGTTAGGCTCACCTGAAGAACATCCTTCAAGCTCAATAACATCAAAGAAGTGACATAGACTTTAACTATATGAGTCAAATGATATGTTATGGCTATTTTTTTTTTAGTATATTACATATATAAGTTGATTTAGTTTACTATATGTTAATATATGATATCATGAAGTTTTGCACATGTGAATTCCTAGTTACATGCTATGTAATACATAAGGCATATAAATGTCATTTTATAGGTTAGCATAAGAGGCAATGTACATGTTTAATGTAGTTTGCAGATGTTATCAAAAGATTATTTACATTGTTAAAGAAATTAAGTATTTGAACAAAGTGCAAACAAGAAATGATTCATAAATATATTTACAAAGGGGAAGGTTCTTAGATAGAAACTGCATGCTAATGCTAGTTATGCATTAGCCTTGGTGTACCTCATAATACCTAGCTAATAAGGTGGTGCTAGCTTGCCATGTATGGTCAACACATTTGGAGGTGGTTGTGGTCGTGTGAAGGTCAGGTTGTCAGGGCCATTCAATGTAGACTAGATGAGCATCTAGGAAAGTTGGTAATAGTGCTTTAGGTTTCTTAGTAGTATATAGAACAAGTTTCATTTCTCGATTGAGTAAATAGTGCCATATGCCTTGTCTTTTCAACTAGGAGTGAGGGTCGAGATCGAGGAAGAGGCCATGCAAGGTTGGTTAGACAACTTGGAAAATCATATTACAATGAGGGTACAACAAAGATGGACTAGACAAGTCTGCTAACCTAGTAAATGTGGTAGGATTGTTCATAAATCAATGATGAGGTGGAATATAGCCCCGTGCCAAGGCCACATTGCCTATTTAGAGGAAAATCATACCCCAGGCAGAGGTGCATGTATTAATAAAGGATTTCTTGATACTGGGCCCATTTTCTTAGGGAAGCTAATGATGGTGGACCCTCAATAATATTATTCCTACATAAGACCAGCAAGGCCATTAAGACTTTGATGTTCTTTTATTCGACTGTAGAGTTGATCATGTACAAATTGAAGGACAAAGTGAACTAGAGGTATGAAACCATACATGGGTAGATGTCACTTGTTCTACCTTTTCTCACTAAGGAGGACTTCTTTGAAGTGTTTATGGCTAGGTTCCTACTAACTATTTAAAGGGTGGACTATGCTATATAGTTTGGTAAGCTAAAATAAACACTGAGAATTATGGATCCAATGTTCATCACCTTATCCTCTCAGATTGGCAAGGTGACTTCTTTCTAGGTAGGAATGATAGAAACAAATACTTTTAAGAAAGTAGTTAAGAGACTGAGAATACAGGGTTCTTAGTTTGGGGGCACCATTGTAGGCAAAGATTATAATTTCCACAGATAACAGCAAGCTCCTCAGTGTAGGGCTACATCTTCAAGCCTAACCTCGATGAGCGTTTTCATGATAGGATATTGTGGAGGTGTTTTGAATAACATAGCATGCAAGGATTGGGGCACATTGATCAAACTAGGTTGTTGTGATAAAATTATGGGAAGTCACCTTTTTAGAATTTCCATAGAGGAGTTGTAGCCTACTTTCTTTATGGCCAGATGAGCCTTTTCAAGAGAGGCTAACCTCAACTATCAAGAGGTTCTAGTAAGAGTTTGCAGAACTAGTTACTCTAATCACTCTTGTTTTGGCACTGCCATAGAGGGATACTTATGTGTCTACTGGTAGAGGAATAGCAGGAAAAAAAAACAAGCAATTGAGAATTCACTCAAGTTAGGAAAGGAGAACCATGTCTCAATGCTCTCACTCATCTAGATGCAAGTGCATTAGGTACTATTCAAATTGCTCTTTCAGAATCCTAGTGTTATTTGATCCAGTGTCCACACATTCGTATGTGTCTCCATGTTTTGCTTCCTAATTTGTTGAGCCACCTACTATGTTAGGTTATTCATTTTGGGTTGGTACCCTTATATGGGCTAATCTATAGAAAGTCAATTAGTATACAAGTCATGCATGGTCATTATATGATATTGATATACTAGTAGTTATATGCCACAATGGATTATCACTTGAAAGAAGTGAGGTTTCTAATACCTAGAAGACCACATTATGTTTTTCTATAAGGGTAACAACTAGGTCCACCTATTAATTTGATTTGTTAAGTCCATGGTGTATGCTTGAAATTCTAGTGGTGCCTCCAAGTACAAAGATTGAGTTATGTGTAGACTTACTTTCAAACACTAAGCCTATATCCATTTCTCCATGTCGTATGGTACCGGTAGAATTGAAAGAAGAAACAACTACAATTCTTGCTAATAAAGGTTTCATTCATCCAAGTACTTCTCCATAGGGCACTTCAATGTTATTTGTGAAGAAAAAGTGGACCTATGAAGAATATATTGACCATAAGCAACTCATAAGATGACCATGATTAAGATTGATATTCTTTTGGAAAAAAGTGTTATATATCGAAAACTTTAATTTGTTTGATAGGAATCCATGATTTTTTGAGGGAGGTATATTGCATAGATATCGCAGCTAATGAGGATGACTTTAGTCCACCTTGAGTGAAGCCCTAACTAGCAGAGGGATTGCTAGCCTGATTTGTTTGGTCAACAGGCCAAAACTTATTAACACACTGGGAATGAATGTGACGGCTGCTCTATTACGGGATTCATTATGGATGATGTTCTGGCTTTGAGGTCCCCGTTGATTTCCCTTTATGCATTACTTCCAAAATTCCTATATATTAACTAAAGTGTTTTACATGTATGTATATATGTATCTTCCAGCAAAATAGCTGGGAAATACAGTTTTGTTGCTTCTACACTTTATTATGGAACTTGCCTATTGAACTATAAATATGCCATTCCTTACTTAGTTTTATAACCGACTATGTGGTTTTCTCTTTACTTCAGATTCAGATGTAGACCCAAGTCCAATTCCAGCAGCTTCATAGGACTTAACCATTTAAATTGTGGTGAGCCCAACATTAATGTTTGGGTCTTTCTTATTGTATTCCTTATCTATTGTAACTACATTTTAATCTCATAAGATTTGGTGCTCCATTGAATTATAAGCAAGAACTTAATTAGTTATGTTTATATCTATCTTGTTTATGCATGTGGTTCTCATTTGGATATGAAGTTGCATGCATTGTGATGCTTATGGAATTGTATAAATATAAATATGTCTTTTATTCTGGTTTCATGAGTTATGGTAATGATATTTATGGAAAATGAATTTGGGAGAAGTTCCATTTTTAGGGGACATTTGCTCTATTTTTCATAAAATTTTGGTTACTAGATGCTTGGGTTCCCTAAGAGCCAATCATGGCCTAGGCATGCCTAACTTCAGGACATTGTCTTCAACAATTTCAAGAATCTAGTGGTTCATTAATATGATCTTTTATCCATTGTACTCTTTCAATCAAGTTTACTAGATGTTCTTTTGAGCTTGAAGGAACTATACATAATATACCACAATTATTTAGAACAGGTGTTTAATGTTATTTGGTGTAGGATGTTATGAGTAAGAATATAGGGATTATGAGTCAAGAGGTGTGATTTCAGGTGCATTTATTCCATATAGATATTGCAAGGGTTGATGCATATTTGTGGTCATATGTATGTGAAGTATTGGAAAATCCTCTTCACTATAGGTCACTTAACCTCGAGTTTGTAAGAGGGGTTCAACACATCACCTTACATGCTAAGATTTTATTGTAGTCTACCTATTTGACTAGTATAGTTCTTAATTAAGAAGTTGTTGTAGTCCAAGTACATAGATGCTATTTGTCACTTATAAATGATTGATCTCCCCAATTCACAATAATCATCATAGTTTCCCTAAGAAAAGTTTGCCAAGATATTTTAGAGGCCAAAAAGCCCACCACCATTTTAGGAAATTGATCACCACATTGAGTTACAATTAGGGGCTTAACAACCAGGTACTAAGCTTGCAAATGTTAAACCTTATAATATTCTTACTTCCAAAAATATGAGATTGAGAAATAGGTTAAAGCTATGTTTAAAGAATGGTATCATTCAAGAGAGAGAGTTCCTTTACTTTACTGGTGTTCTTGGTTAAGAACAAGGTGTCACGATTCCCTAAGAAGGATCGTGATTAGCATGTAAGGGGCTAAGTTCCTATGGAAGATCCTTGGGAACGCGTCGCATATAAATGCATGATGAAATCATAATTTTGTGCGCAAATAGTACTTTAAATTAAAGGACAATAATTCTTCCAAATCTGTCAAGAAACATTACACATAAAACTTAATCGTTTCAAAACATCCATAATTGTAAATTAGCTTAACATCAATAAGTCATGTCTCAAAAGGAAACTCATAAATCCAATTGAAATTAACCAATGTTATTAAAATCGGATCGGACTGACCGATTCAACCGGGAACTAGTCCCCTTTTTGATCCCGTTACAACAAAAAAAATTGGCATTTTAAAATTGGTCAAGTACTGTAATAACCAATAAATCAGTTGACACAATTGATTCATGTTGTCTATCGGTTTGGCTTTTCAAAACAATTTTAAATGTTTTCAAACATAATTCAACAAAAAATTGCTTTGGGATGACCTAGTCAATGAATATTATGGGTCATCACTTTTATTGGGCTTCCAACATTATAGCATTTAGTAGTGTCAATAAGCACTCATCTCCTTTTATAGGAGAATTACCTAGCTTTCCCTTCATATACTAGTCAATGTGGGACTTCCACTTCTACTCAGTGACCACAGTTGAGTGTTGTATTACAACTACCTTTTCTTTCAATTTCATCATCTTTTTTTTTTTTTTTTATTATGAGAATCATAGCTTTCATTACACAACTACAAAACATGATAAACATAATTAATTAATTATATAATTGATCATATAAACACTAAGAATCTATACTACATACTTAGGATAAAAAACAAAAAGACCTACCTACTTCAGTTAGACCAAAAACAATAAAAGATATGCATTAGAATAAAAAACTATTTGATTTTACAGTAGTAGTACTATTACTACTACTTACTACTTTAAAACCAAATAGTTGTTTATATATATATATATATATATATATATACATAGCTATTGCTGTGGACTATTCAAACTATTGGATCTGAAAGTAAGGAAAATGAAGGGTAAGTCATCGAACTTATCAAGTGAACCATCACCCACAATCCTTATGAGACAAATAGGGAAAAACACACAAAATAATGAAATGATCATAGGCAAGCATTTAGATAAATAATAATAATAATAATATAGATATACTATTTTTATGAGTTATTTACCTAATCATATGTTGAGGTAGTTAGGGGCAAGGGAAACAAAGATCATAGTATAATAACTTGCTTGTATCTTGTTACGTTTCTAGGTTGAACATAGCATGAGAAGGAGGGTTGAACGTGCTTTAAACTTCATTCTGTTTTTGAAATACAAAAGAAAGTCTATTAAATTTTTCACTTGAAAGCAGCAAAAATTGTTGTTAGTACTGTTGTTCAGAAACTTACTTTTTGAACTAAGTACAAAACTCAAACTATTTTAAATAGTTTTGAAGAAATTTACAATGTAAACAAACACAAATACTGAATGATAAAGAGATAAGGATAGAGAGATGTTACTAAGATATTTTTACATTGATTCGGCCAAACACTGCCTAAATCTAGTTCTCAATAACCTGTTAGGTTTCAATAGCAATCTTTTCTCAATCCTAAGAAAGTAACATAGTTTTTGTATAGCCTTCTCAAGCTATTCTCAATGAGCAATAGTTCTAATTTACTTTCACACCAAGTAGTCCTTTTACTAGCCTCTTCAAGCTAACCTCACATTGATCACTACTGGATCAGGGTACAAAGATTTTGTTTTTGGTTGGTTCTCTCTAATAAAAATACACTCAAGTTTTTCTAAGAACAAAATAGTGTGAATACTCAGAAATTAAGAGACTTCTTTCTAAGAAGAAAATCTTACAAGGAGTAATGAGTTAACTTTCAGAAAATATTGAAAAGCTTTTAGCATATAAGGAGCAAGAGTTTTGGCAAAGGTTTGTCTTGTTTGAAGGCAGCTTCCTTTTATACTTGGATACTGTTGTCCTTTGATTTCACCTCCTATTGACATGTATTGATATTCTTTTTGTGTTCTAGAAATTGTCCTTTAGAAGAGCGCCTAAGCTATGCCAATACCATCTTTGCAGGTTCAGAACTGTTGTCAAATGTGGTTTTTGAATGGAGTTGTAGAAATAACTTTTACTTTTTAAACGTGATTTTTGAACTTTTTCTTCCAGAAGATAAGGAACTTGACCAAGTACAAAAGTAACATGTCGCTATCAGTACTTTTCTGAAAGTTAACTTAATTTGAATTTGAATTTTCCCACCGTTTCCATTAACTTGGCATGATTTCTGAATAACACGTGCTTTCTAATATAGTTCCCTAGTTTCTAATCTTTGTGTTGATCTTCTTTGTTTCAGTATGAGCTTGATAGAGATCTTTTCATTCTTTGAAATGCCTTCAGAGTTGATTCTCATTAAGATTGAAATCTATGATCACAACTTGTTCAAAAAAATTTGATTTCTTTAAAGATGTAATGCGTTCTAAATGCGTGATGCACTTTCTGAAGACTTGAACTTGGTTTTTTATGGTTGATATTTTTTTCTGATGTCTCTAACATAATTTAGTTAGCTTTCTAAACTAAAAAATATGTCATTAATTGAAATTATATGCTATGAGAACTGTCTTGTTAAGAGCTACAGAGACTTAATTGAAACATTGGTCCTTTTTTCAAAATATTTTAATAAAATTTGCTTTGTTGTCACTTCGAACACAAGCTATAATGCCTTCAGAACAGTTTTATACCTAATAATCTCCCCATTTTTTATGATGACAAACCAAATTTTGAGAAAAATTTTATAAGAATTTTTTTGAAAGAATTTTTTTTCTTTAAGATTAGAGCTAATCATCTCCTACTCAGAAGAAATTTCTTTCAGAAACTTGATAAATCTTTGTCTTATAATTTAACCTTTCAAAAAGTAAACTTTCTCAATGTTTATCATTATGAGATAAAGTTTTAAGTCTCTTTACAACTTTAAAAATCCATATCAAAACTAATAAGAATAAGTATCCAAAACTATAGAAAATAGGTACCAGAGCTAAAACCAATTTATTGTGGTAATAATCTTATGTCAAAACTTGTAATTCATCACAATTTTCTCCAAGTTTTTGAACTTACACTTTTCTTAGAGAAGCAATATCAGTTTTCACACACACGCATGTGTGTGTGTGTGTGTGAAAGAGAGAGAGAGAGAGAGAGAGAGAGAGAGAGAGAGAGAGCCTAGATGTATAAGAGCATGAAATTGATGAGTATAGGCATTTTTGGAAACAATTGTATTAGAGTGTGAAATATGTGAGATGGAAAAAAACCATAGTTTCTAAACTTTATATTTCAGAGCATAAATAAGATAAAGTATCAGAGCATAACTATTAAACATAAAAGAGAATAATACCATATAACATAAATGGATTATTGAATATAACTATAAACCATAAAGGAGAAATATGATAAGAGCTCTATGTTTTATTAAAGAACAAAAAAAAAAAAAGAAATCAAAGTTTGTTTCATAAAATATAAAAGAAAACAAGAAATATGAATAAAGAATAAAAATATGATATGCATGTGGAAATTGAAGCTTTATGAAACTCCCCCTCAGTTGGACCCATTGATATAGTACAGCATAAAAGATTTCTCTTCTTTATTTCTTCCCCTTTTATCATCAGCAAAAGGGTGTGCATGTGGTCACACCATCACTGGCCTCCTCTTTCTCTTCTTAATTCATGAAGAGTTTGTGGGAGCAAATCCTCATGTCTCCTTAGTTATGCTCCAAGATCTCTATTGGAGTCTTTCACTCTGCCTAGCCTGGTAGCCTTATCTTTTTTATTATGCAGCATTAACTGGACTTCAGTAAGATTTGGTTGAGACTCTTGTTGAAGTTGTGGTTGGTGTGGCAAATGAATGGTTGATACATGGGTAGCTTTGGGTACAGGTTGTGCTTCAGGGATATCAAGGGGAATAGTATCCCCAGATTCTTGTGATTCCTGAGCATTTTTTGGCTTAGGTTTAGCTTCAGCAATAGTATAGTAGGTATAGTAGTAATAGTAGCAGTGGGATCAGAAGCAAATAGAGAAGGAATATCAGTATTTGGAGTAGAAGTAGTCGTAGCAAGATCAGGAATGTCATCAATAGCTTGAACCTGGACTTCCTTTTAATGAGAGCTAGTTTTTTAGGCTTTATCACCCTCATCCAAATAAGTGATTCTGATGAATGATGGAGGTTGAGGCATGCTTTTCAAAATGATTGTAGTTAATGAGTCAATTGGTTATTCCTCCTCAGGCTCTTCTATGATTATATCCAAGGCATCAGATAACTCACTCATGTATATTTTTGGCCTTTTAGCTCTTTTCCTTTCAAGATGAGACTCTTCTTGCATATTCTTAGAAACAGACTTTAGAATTTGCTTCAGAGTCATAGAGTCATCATCATCCTCAGTGGTGGCTTTTGGAACCACTTTCTTAGCATTTGCAGCAACAGTAGCCACTTTCTTAGCTTTAGCAAAAGCTGTTTGCTCAGGTTCCATTGATTCATCAATGGCCTTCTCCAGTGCAGCAAGGCATCTTCTAAGGCAGTTATAAATTCTGTGGTGGAGGTGGTTTCTGGAGGAGCCTAGCTTCTGAGTGGTACAATAGAGATAGGGAAAGAGGTGTACCCAAATTGATTATATCCACATATTTTGTTATTTTTGGCTATTGTATTGCATGAATTAGATTTTCAGAGACTTTACAATCTGTTAGGAACAAAGTGTTGTTTTGTTCCTATGTAGCATGTGATTTGATAGTCTAGCATTGCTTGAAAATTAATAGGTTGTGCAATAGCAAGTTTGTTCACAAGGATGTCATATGTAACACCCTAATTTTTAACCCAATACTCTAGAACATATTAGGCTAATCATTAGGTTATTACTTCTTAGTCTCATCATTTTATCAAGATACTTAGCGGAAGTTACAAGTAAATTTTTTTGAAAACATAAACCAAAGTAAGAGCCGCGAACTTAACTAGTCGAACAACAGAAATGTAAAGCACACATAACAATAATTAGAAATCATAGAGTAAAGCATATATCCATAGAACAATGGTCAAGATAACAAAAGACACGTTTCATTAATAATATCATAGTTAAAGTACATAGCTAGTCATACCCTAAGGACGGGCAGAGCTTGTAATACAGCGGGAATAAAATACAACATAAAACAAGAAAGCCGAAATAAATTGTAACTACCCGAGTGCACCTATGGTGAATAACCTCAAAAACAAAAGAAGGTTTATCCACTCTAATGTGGTGTGTGCACTAAGCCTCTCCTACGACATCAACTACTGGAATCCGGGAAACGGTGGAGTGTAACCAATCCATGGACGCAAGGCAGCAGGAGTGGGAACACGTGAAGACTGAGCGTGAGCTCCTCCATAGGGGCGCTTCTCGGCTCGCCTAGCCAGCCTCGGCTGTGTAACAATCTCCTCGCTCTCGCCTTGCATGAACTGAGGTGTAGGAGCAGAACTCTCACTATACATATGCATCGGCGGGTCCTCGGATGGGTCGTCCTCCGAACTCGGGGATCGAGGCACATAGTCCTGGAAGTCTCGAGGCATCGAACCACCAGTATACGACTACAGAATCCTCTCGTCTCACGTTTGGGCACGCTTGAAAACCATCGCATTGTCGTAAGGTGACATCGGGGAGAAACGGTAGCTCTGTACAGGATGTGCAAAGGGGCGTCCAATGAACATGAAAACTTCGCTTGCGGTACTGCTGCCCCTCAAAATGATATGACCCGTGGTCCGGGTCATAGTGAGCCTCCCAAGTAGGTGTGTCAATGAAAACCATGAACGTCGCCATCGGTCTCTGAAGATGTGACCGGAAGAAAGAAGAGAGTGAGAATTCTTACTAAAGAATCTCAGTAGGAGTCTCATATCCTAGGGTTACATCGTTCACATCCTCAGGAACCTTGGGTTTAATTCTAAAACAGTGATCATGCATATAAGATTCAGTTTAGGGTTTTCCAAAACTAATTATCCAAGGTCCATTCCTTTTAGCATGCATCTTGATGTTAGAAGTGCAACATATTATATCATGGATGCATGTCAACACTTGAGCATATAAAACAACACATCAAAGCATATAAACATAAACCATGTGGCATAAGGGCATATACTTTCAAGTGAATCATTCCTCAACTTCGTGACATCAATCATGGTACTTTAGCATAATAAGCCAACCAAAAATAACTAGGTTATGAGCTCATACCTCAGCTAGTCATCATTAGCTCTTGCTTATTATCTGAATAAGCGAAACATAATGAAATAATCCCGACTCGCAAGTACGTGTAGGGGGTAGGGATCACCTCTCTTAGGATATACCCTCTTTGAAATGCTTTGCGGGCATTAAGCCACAACAATTTGTCCGCTTTGGTAGGTTGCATCTCCTCATACCCTCATGGATTTGTCTCCCCCTGGGGAGCTCGGCCGAATCGGTGTCACCTAGGAAAGCGCATCTCAGTGTTTTGTCACATAAAAATCTTCTGGGGGTGCTCGGCTGAACCGGTGTCACCCAGGGTTTTCAACTCATGTGGTACTTTAAAACATCTTTTCAACCCTTTTAGGTTTGACTGAAATTCGGCAGCGTAATAGCTGGTAAACCAAATTTCCTTCAAACTGCCACAAGCTAATTCACACAATCATATTCTCATAAACTCTCATGCTATGATAAACTTTAACATTTTCATCAATCATTTTCTCATGCATCAAGCACATCTCATCATATCATTGCATCATATAACACATCATAGCATTAACAACTTTCTTAGTGTCTTATGCATTGTCCCTTAAGATCCTTAACTCATATTCTAAGTTATAAATCATCAAACCTAATCTCTCAGGAACTTATAAGGTTATAACTAAGTATTTCTCACCTCACACTATGGTCAAGAACATCTCTAAACCTTAAGGATGCAGAATTCATAATCCTAACTTCACGGGTACCTAGGAGTCACAACAATGACCCTTTCTAAGTCCAGTTTGTTCCTAAGGCATCAAGATCAAGTCCTAAACCAATTATGAGTCATTCCTACACATTTAAACTAATTTAGAAGCATGATTATCATTACTAAACCTTGCTGGACAGAATCCAGAAAATTCAAACATTAAGGGATCTAAAACTCTCAAATTAATTCTTTTCTAGTTTCTAACTTCTCTTATCCTTGTCATATGGGTTTTAACATTAATTATACTCAAACATAAGCATATGACCATCATTAAAACAGCTCATATAGTGGTCATACAAGGCAAGGCAGAACTGAAACCAACATCTCCATTTAAAGGCATCAAACACAATTTCTAAAGCACATAAAATACTAGTTTCTCTTGGAACCTTTTTAAAACTTTCAAAACTCATTTATAAACATTTTTATCATCCAAAATCATAAAAATATTTATGAGGACAGTAGCTAAATCAAACTTGTCTCAAGAGGTCCCAAATTCATAAAACTTAGTTCTATATATTCCTTTAACTCATAAGAGCTTAGAAAAATTATAAAACATAGTTTTCAATACTTGCAAACAATAAATCTCATTGAGGCCGAAAGCATGAAGACCAAAAACATAGATTTTCAAGCCTTTGCTTGAGACAACAATGGGCAAGTCTTTGAGCTCTAGATTCATTTAAGTGATGACATAAAGATAAATATGCTTATGCGCTTGTTTTAGCTTTCATTAGGAAGTAAAGTGAGAGCATAAAATAAATATGAGATGCAACATATTATTATCTTTGATATTTAGGTGAGAACTTGAAATATAAACATGATAATGCATAGCTTGAAATATAAACATGATAATGCAAGTTCATTTATTTTCTTGGTACTTAGTAATGGCAAGGAACGTAAACATGATGTGCAAAGCATAAAAGTAAACATGATGCAAGGTTCATTTTAAGGTTGGCTAGAGCTCATACAAGACTTTAAATATAACAACCCAACACTCATCTCATCACAAAGAGAGCTTTAGAGTTCTTGAACCAAGTTCTCAAAGGAACTATGAGGTTCTTGAACATCATCATCAAGCTCAAAACAAATAAACTTTCAAAACAAAACAAAACAAAACCTCAAAGATCAAGGAACCACAATCGAAATATTGTAGAAAAGGAAACAAGAAAATCAAAACCAAAAATAGCAAGGGAAGTAAAGGTGTTCTTGAGTAAAAATCATCTTGAGTTGGTAAATAAAGTTGAAACTCAAAGAAAGCAAAAACTCAAGCTCTAAAGGTTCCTTTGAGATGAACACAAAGTCATTATCTAGGAGCTCTCTTCATTGAGCTATCATGTAGCCAAAAGGACCAAGAGGCTGAAAATACAAGAAGAAGAAACAAAGAAAGTTTCAAAAAGAAAATCCAAGAGAAAGCTAGAAAAGCTCATTTTCATGAAAAACAAAGTTTAGAAAACACTCCTACCTAGAGTGAAGTTAAAAGCTTTGATCTTTGAAAAGGAAACAAGATGAATAACTCCTCCTTGAGTGTGGGTAGTGATTCGGCCAAGGGGATGTAAAGAGGTTGGAATTGTGTTTCAAGTGAGGTTGTATTTGAGGTGAGGTAGTTGAGAGGTTAGGAGGTGGTTCAAGGCTTTGAGGTGGTGTTTGAAGGTTATGAGATGATTATGAGATGAAGAGAGGATGAAGATGAAGATGAAGAACAAGAGAAAACTCTCTTGAAACTTAGAGAGAAAAAGAGAGAATACAAAGAAAGCTTAGAAAACTAAAAGTGTGCAAATGAGCTAAAGTGTTTGCATGTGTTTCTAGGCAAGGTATTTATAGAAAATGAAAATGAGAGCTCAAAAGGAGAGGGGAGGAACCGTAGCAATTGGAGGGAAAAGGAAGAGAAAATATCCCTTACACAAGGTCATTCAAGCATGGTTTGAAGTATGGAAGTTATGATACAAGGCATGGCTTGATTTGAGTGAATTTCCTATCAATTTTGAAAGAAATTAGGTTTCTAGAAGCTAGACATGGCTGGAACTTTTTCAGCCACAAATAAATGAGGAAAATGAGTTATTTTAATTAGTTATTCATTTGGAAAATCAAGCTTGATTGAAAGTATGACAAGGCATGGTGTATATGACTTGAGGTATGACCTTGGAGTGTTGAAAATTTGAACATGTGATGCATATGGAGAGGGAGAAGTGCACGGCCAGACCTAGACAGCATGGGGGAGGAGGGTTTGTTTCATGTAATTGTGTGTTAATGATAGGTTTAAGTGTGTATTAGTTTAGGTACAAGGTTAGGAATAATTAAGCTTAAGTTTAGGTGACTAAGAATGTGATTTAAGGATTTTATGACAAGATTAGGAGTGCTCATACATCATTAGAGAATTAAAAACTCATTTGTGAATAAACAATGTGTAACACAATTCCATGATTCAAGGAATTGGAGAGAGAAAACACTATTCAAGATTCCATGGCTAGGAGTCTTGAATTTAAAATAGGATTTTAAGTTGTAATTAAGCACTTTTAGGTTCTAATCAACTTTAATAAATTATTTTAACTCAAGATTAATTAATGAAATTAATTAACCTTTGATTAGAGCCTAATATTGCTTAGGTTTGCTTAATCACGTGATTAAGCGTAAAAACACGAAACTAGGGGTAAAATCGTAATTTTACACTAATTTTACCCAGGACCTCCGGGACCAAAACTAAAGTCATAGAATACATAAAAATACCTTTTAAAACCATCTGGAGAAGTTTCAGGTTCATCCGGCACTTGCAAGTTGGTAAAACACCGCAGGGGCGTTTTGGTCATTCTGACCCGAAAACTCGAAAAATGAGATTTTCGATCATGGAAAGATACACAAGTCATCTAATCCCCTTCCAACATTGAGTTTGCCCTTTGAGTACTACCGGACTGGCTTTCCTCGAATTCCGGCCGAAAATAACCTCAGGGGCATTTTGGTCATTTTCACTTTAACAGAAAATCGGGGCATTACATCATATATCTTTTATAGTTGTACAAATTTTTAAATCTCTGTCCATGATGTAAACTTTGTCTTTTACCTCTTTCATGGTATCTTGGAATTTGAAAATTGACCTACAATATTGCAAACAAAGCAAATCTTGTGTGGGTGTTTAGGTTGTAATTCAATATTCCTTTCTTGGATATAACCCATTTACCAGACTTATTTGTATGAGTTCTTTATAGTGATTTTTATGTTTTTCTAGTGAACTGAAAGCCTAACTTAAACTTTACATCTTCAATTTTTATCTTGTTTCAAATTCATTTAAATTATATGCAGTAACAAGAATGGATAAAGGAGTTACTCGCAAGAAAACAAGGTTGGTAAAGTAGTTTCAAAGTCCTAAAGAGAGTGAAAAAGTTGGTTCACAAAATCAATGTTCAATCAAGTAATGAACTTGTACAAAAGTATTTGATTGAAAGCAACAAAAAGGATGCATTAATTCAAAATTCTTTGAGTGAAAGCAACAAACAATAATTTGTGCAAAATAGAGCATCAGAGACTCATAAGATAAAGCAGCCTACACATTCTACATTGAATGCTATTCAAGGACAAAATAAGTTGTAGTCCATGCCTGCTAACCAAGAGTGCACTCAAAAGGAAAAGAAGAATAGCCAATCCATGGAAAGAGTTGCGACTCAATCTATAAGATCTTCTCGAAACTTAGACCATAATAATGATAAAGAGGATGCTAGCTTACTAAGCAAAGTAAACAGCGTAGGTAAAAAAGGTGCACAAAAAAGGGACTTGAATCATGCTTTGCTACTTTTTGTTATCTGATACATTTAACAAAAATACTATCAAGCATTAAGCTTGAAGTGTAGCGAAAATATGATTAGTAGTTTCAGAAAGTAGATTACTGGATCATTAAGTTAATAACGAAGCATCTTAAAATGATATTTTAGTAGTTATTAATTTAAATAGTGTGACATAAAATGGGAGATTAGGGAAAAGAACATATGACACAAATATTTTTATACTGGTTCAGTCAAACTTGACTACGTCCAGTACTTAACACACGTTGAGATTTCACTAAACATCTTTCTCAGACTGAGATAGAAACTGGATAGTCTTTACAGTAGCTTTCCTAAGCTCTTACCAGTGAAAAAATAGACAACCACTACCATCACAAATCGAGTAGTTCTTCCTAGCCTTTCCAAGATAAACTGAATGGTTCTTCTTGGACTTTCCAATCTGAACCGTGACTAGTAGACAACCTTTACAGCCATGTTGCAAGTAGTTATTCCCAGCCTCTCCAAGCTAAACCATGATATATAGAATGCCTCTACCATCATGTTACAAGTATTTTTACCTTAAACTCTCTAAGCTATGTCACTCTGATCACTATTGGATCAAAGGTGTAACGCCCCGATTTTTCTGTTAGAGTGAAAATGACCAAAATGCCCCTGAGGTCATTTTTAGCCTGGAATTCGAGGAAAGCCTGTTCGGCAGTACTCAAAGGGCAAACTCAATGTTGGAAGGGGATTAGATAACTTGTGTACCTTCCCGGGATCGAAAATCTCATTTTTCGAGTTTTCGAGTCAAAATGACCAAAACGCCTCTGCGGTGTTTTACCCGTTTGCAAGTGCCGGATGAACCTGAAACTTCTCCAGATGATTTTAAAAGGCATTTTTATATAGATTGTGACTTTAGTTTTGGTCCCGGAAGTCCCGGGTGAAATTAGTGCAAAATTACGATTTTGCCCCTAGTTTCGTGTTTTTACGGTTAATCGCGTGATTAAGCAAACCTAAGCAATATTAGGCTCTAATCGAAGGTTAATTAATTTCCTTAATTAATCTTGAGTCAAAATAATTTATTAAAGTTGATTAGAACCTAAAAGTGCTTAATTACAACTCAAAATCATATTTTAATTTCAAGACTCCTAGTCATGGAATCTTGAATAGTGTTTCCTCTCTCCAATTCCTTAAATCATGGAATTATGTTACACATTGTTTATTCATAAATGAGTTTAAAATTCTTTAATGATGTATGAGCACTCCTAACCTTGTCATAAAATTCCTAATACACATGCTTAGTTACCTAAACTTAAGCTTAATTATTCCTAACCTTGTACCTAAGCTAACCTACACTTAATCCTATCATTAGAACCCAATTACATGGAAGATAAATCCTCCCCCATGGTGTCTGAATTTTGGCCGAAGCCATGCCCTCCCATGTGCACCTCATGTGTGCATTTTTCTCACTCAAAGAGCCATGCTTTGATCTTACACAAACCATACTTTGAGTCATACAAACCATGCTTTCATCCATGCATCCAAGGACAACATCTAGAAGACTTCTTTTCCCCCCAATTCTGGTCAAATTTCCGCGACCCTCATCCCCCATTTTCATGATTTATTTCATTTCAAAACTTGTAGGAAAATCACCTCAAATCACCAAACATGTCATACCTTGTCATTGTTTCAATCAAGCTTGCTTTTCCTAATAAATAACCAAGCAAAATAAATTATTTCCCTCATTTATTTGTGGCTGAAAATGTTCTAGCCATGTCTCATTCTAGAAGCCTAAATTCATTCACAATTAAAAGAGAAACTCACTCAAAAAGCCCATGCCTAAACCCATGCTTTGTATTATACACTCCATCCTACAAACCATGCTTTTATGACACCATCAAAGAGATATTTTCTCTTCCTTTCCCTCTCAAACCACACGGCCAGCCCCCTCCCCTCACTCCTGCATGGTTTTGTTTTTCTATAAATAGGATGCTTGTGATAGCCTTGTTGCACCTTGAAGCATTTGCTAAGTTTAGAGTTTTAGAGTTGTCTTGCTAAGTTTTTCTTTTCTCTCAAAGTTCCAAGAGTTCTTTCTCTTCATCTTCATCTTTCTCATCCTTCCCTCACATAATCACCTCATAGTCTCAATCTACCACCTCATAACCTTAAATCATTCTCTAAGCTCTCAAATACTCAACCTCAAACACAACTTCACCCAAACACATTTCCTTTCTTTTCCTTCCTCTTTGGCCGAATCATCACCACCATCCTAGGAGGTGTTGCTCATCTCATTTCCATCTTCAAGTCCAAGCTTTTACCTTCATCACTAGGTAGGGATTTGTTTTCAAACTTTGTTTTGCTTAAGAAAGTGTTTTTCTCTAGTTTCCTCTTGGATTCTTTTTGAACTTTCCTTTGTTTTTCCTTTCCTTTTTATTTCGGCCTCTAGGCCTTGTTATGAGCATGATAGCTTGATGATGAGAGTTTCTAGATGATGACATTGTGTTCATCTCAAAGAAATGAGGAAATTAGTTTAATTCATTTAGTCATTCACCTGGTAAATCAAGCATGGTGGAAAATATGACAAAGTATGGTGTAAGTGAGGTGGAAGCATGGTCTTGGAATGTCAAATTTTTGCACATGTGATGGAAATGGGGGGGGGGGGGGAGGAAGCTTTGGCCAGACCAGGTATAGCAAGGGGGAGGAAGTGTTGATCATGTTATTGGGTGCTGATGATAGGTTTAAGTGTGTATTAGTTTAGGTGCAAGGTTAGGAATCATTAAGCATGGGTTTAGGTAACTAAGAATGAGGTTTAAGAGTTTTATGACAAGGTTAAAGAGTGCTCATACACATTTAGAGATTTTAAAATTCATTTTATGAGTAAACAAGGTAGACAAATTTCCATGATTCAAGGAATTGGAAAGAGAAAACAGTATTCAAGATTCAATGACTAGGAATCTTGAATTTAAAATAAGATTTCAAGTTGTAATTAAGCATTCTTAGGTTCTAATCAATTTTAATAAATTATTTTGACTCAAGATTAATTATGAAAATTAATTAATCTTCGATTAGAGCCTAATATTGCTTAGGTTTGCTTAATCACGCGATTAAGCTTAAAAACACAAAGTTAGGGGCAAAATCGTAATTTTGCACTAATTTCACCCGGGACTAAAATTGAAGTCACAGAATACATAAAAATGCCTTTTAAAACCATCTGGAGAAGTTTTGGGTTCATCCGGCATTTGTAAACGGGTAAAACACCATAGGGGTATTTTGGTCATTTTGACCCAAAAACTCAAAAAACGAGATTTTCGATCCCGGGAAGGTACACAAGCCAACTAATCCCCTTCCAACATTGAGTTTGCCCTTCGAGTATGACCGGATCGGCTTTCCTCGAATTCCGGGCTGAAAATGACCTCAGGGGCATTTTGGTCATTTTCACTCTAACAGAAAATCGGGGCATTACACAACTTCTACAGTTCACCTCGACCAACCTTTCTTCCAGCCTCATCCATCTAAAGTTTTAACATAAGGTAAAAATCAATGATTCAATAATGTTATATAATACGCAAATTACAACTTGAGGATAAAATCATTGAACTACCAATTCAACTCTTCTCCATGCCTAACTCTTTGCACCAATAGTATGTGGAATGGTTTGTTTACTGCGAATCACTTGATTTCTCTTGCAAAACTTCTACAAATGAAAGTATATAAGCTTTAACAATTTATTTACAATTAATAATAAAGCGAGTACCTTAGTGGAAGGCTTCAAGTGATAATCTAAATATAAAGTTCATTGTTCATCATTGCTACCTTTTGGCACATTTATGATGATCTCATTTCTGCTCAACCTTGAATAAGAAGGCTTATTCCATAATTTCAACCTATGTTCCTTCCACTTTTTGCTAATAGATTGTGTTAGATAATACTTTACCTTCTCATCATTCGCCTTGAAGAAAAGTTATCCTTCATATTTTTTTAAAAAAAGAATGATAGTTTATTATGCTTTACACATGTAAAGTCTAAAAAGGACATAAATTAGAGACTATAAATTGTCTTATAGTAAAGAAAACATTCCACTGGTGCTCAACAAAACTTAATGGCATTGTTTACCAACTTTCGAAACTGATGGGAAAAGGATGACAATCCTTAGCCATTTGCCTATAGACTCTAGCAAGAAGCCCAACTGCTTCTCCTATTGGCGAACCAAAGTCATCAAAGTCCATTACTATGTGTAGGTTGTCGTCAATGTTGTTTATATCTTTGATTGTCATTTGACACTTTGTAATTACCTTATATTCATCTAGAACAAATATTAATTGGGTTAATTAGCCAAATCATATAAAAAAAAAAACAATAAATACTTACGTTAATTTACATATGTACATACCAATGGGTCCCCATGGAAGCCTCTAGTAACGTCTCAGCTAAAATGCATAATTTATAAAATACATAATCCCAATAATTCAAATCTAGCTAAATTCCATAATATGAAAATATTTTCAAAACATAAATCCTAATTATGAAACTATATAATAACTATAATCTGGTCCTGAGCCAAACATATTTAATTAAATAATTGAAAATAAAAAATAACTAAATATAATAACATGCATGTCTGAGATCCTGCCTACATAATTATTGGAGCACTGCTAACTAACAAAAAACTATAATAAGTCTCACTCCGAAGCGAAGCTCACCAAAAGAAGTTCCAACACTACTGAAAAGGATCCTATGGTGCAACTGAATCTGTAGTTGTATCTGTATGAAAGGAAAAGAGAGTGGTGAGTTCATCAAAACTCAGTGAGCATATAGCCACCCATAACTCACATAGGATGACAATGAACTACAGAATAATAATAATAATAATAATAATAATAATAATAATACATATAACATAGAAATGCAAGTAATTACATAATAATAATATTTACATTCATACAATTCGATCTTTGACTTAACTAAATAAATTCCAACATAAAGAAAACTAACTTAAAACTAAATTGCTTGATATACTACCTTCATAGCAGATAGGTATGCCAAGATTAATGACCTATAAGATTGCCTCCATGTTGCTTGGTATATCGCCTCCTTGGCAGCTACACATACCAACGTTAACATCTCATAAGACTACCTCCATGGCTTCTTGGTACACCGCCTCCTTGGCAGCTGGGTGTACAAATATTAACGACTTTTTCAACACATACTGTAACTCTACTAGACTGATCTCAACATATATAAATTAACCAAATCAACAATAAATTCAAAACACTAAGTCTTATTCCTTGTATCTTGTTTGCTGCTTATGAGATAACAATTTAGATATTAAATATTATGTCGTAGAAACTAACCATGCTATACTGTCTGCTAATCCACTTGCAACAGTAACAGTAATACAAATAATAATAACAATGATTTAACTGCGAACCTTAAATTATTATTTACCTATTGGTCATTATTTACATATTTATTTATTGCTAAGAAAATGTTGGGTTCTCTCATACCATATAAATAAATTAATTTTAGAACTGCTAATAATTAAATAAAACCCAAAAATTAAGCTAATCTTGCTATATTGAACACTTTTTATTCTTTAATAACTAACTCATAATTTAATCGTAAAGGCTGCAAAAGCTATGAATTAATTTCTATTAATCGACTAAGTCTTATCGTGTTACCTAATAACTATTAATTAAACTTTAGTTGTTGCTTAGGTCATTCTTATTATTTTGATTGTTATTCCTACAATACATAATAAGTGTATTCTAATCTATTTGTATAACTTAGATGTTAACTATTCTTCATCAATTAGCTAAATCTCAGCATGCTAAACATTACTATTTCCTATTTTAATTGGGCACTGTTCTAGTTGTTTTACTGAATTCCAATATTAGGTTGGGCTCTATATATATAATTAAAATTTACACAACGTCATATCTGTTGTTTCTATTCTAACTATTGTTCATACAATAACTATCAAATAGTTATGAACATTTTTATCTCCTTAACTTCTTTATTGTAACTAGCTAGATCATATTATACTAAATAGATAATAATAATAATATTTTTTAATATTTGTATAAATTGTTCTATGATGTCTTGCTTGTTGTTCATATATGATAATTAAATAATATTTTCAGCTGTGCAAATCACGATAACTGTTAACCTATTTTATGATGAGAATATTTTTAGCGTGCCAAATAAAATCACCTATTCTTAAAATATAGTATAACTTGAACTTGTGGCACCTTTCGACATTTAGTCAACAAATAATAGTCCAATGAGTTTTCTAAAATATGTTTTTCATTATAACAATGATAATAATCATTTTATAAAATATTTTAATGGCTAAAATATAGTCATGAGCAACTACTCACACACCATGCGTCTTGGGAGTGTCTAACCACTGCCTACGTGATCCTAGGAAACTAGAATGACATTCTCAACTGCCAGGGAATTAAATAAGGATTAGGAATGGTTTAGAATGGAATGAAAGAGAAAACCATGTAATGGAATTCCCTAAACTCGTAGCTCATATAAGAATAGGGGTGAGAGCACTTATCGGAAGAGATTAATCAGGGAAAGTTGAGACAAATCTTGTTTTTCCCTATAGGAAAAATCCTTGGATGGCTAGGATTCTTAGAAGAATGTTTAGAAGTATTATAATGTGTCAAATAGATACTAGTGGTATAAAATAATAAATCTCTAACGAAACGAATTCCGCATACAATTGCACGCAGCTCCTTTTGTGGTATGATCAATGTTTTAGTGTATTTAGTTTCAACCGTTTAGAAATTTTTAAAGCTTCCATTATTCCACTTTTAACTATTTAAAAAGTGAATGTTATCACATCACTCCAGCTTACGTTAACGTTACTAATATCGTTACTTTTGAGATAATAATAATAATAATTTAAATGATCACCAAATATCATAATTTTAATCATTAATAACTCCTTAAATAATATCTAATGATTTTCTATAAGAATAATATCTAACAAATCATTTTCATAGTACATATTAAAAATAAATAATATCTCACATATTCAGGTAAATATGATTGTAATTCAACAATTCCTACAAAAAATCTTTTTCAAATCATAGTAGTTATAATTTTGGTTAACTATCAATCATTTAAAAAATTTCAACTATTGATTTATCTGTATTCAAATTTTCATAAAACTAATATGCATATATAGATACATATTTTTGTAATATATTCATTTAATTCTATATATCTATATTTTTTAAAGTATTTGACTGTTTTATAACTGCTTAAAAAAATTATATCTATTATCAATATAAATATTTTAGGCTAATATCATCATTACGAAAGTAATATACACACTAACAATCAAATCCTTATAGAATGATTACAATCTCCAATGAAATGAAGGAACCAATTATTATTCTTTAATTCTAATTCATATTTTCTTTTATAATTTAAATTTTGCATGATTTATTATTTCACATAAATTTGAAATAGAGATTTATATTTATTCATTCTTTTTATTCATTTATTTTTTATATATAATCTCTTTCTTATTTTTTTTAAGGCATTTAATGTCTCTTAATCTTTACCCAACCCTTCTTGAGCTTAGGCATATCCTTCTTAAAGGTATCCACTTTTGGGATATTACATATAAGATCTACATAACGGACACTATAAACGCTCAATTCACATCTATAATTACACTATCAGAACAACAAATCATGACTAGTTTCCTAATCTTAGGTAGTCATCTTTTATAATTCAAATGATATAATTTGATTAGAAAAAATAAAACACAAAAGATATTGACTCAAATGAGGATAAAGAAAAATGCAATAGGGCCATTTGCTAGATACTTTAAATCATCTGACATGGTGCTCACAATATATGGGTTCATAATATATAACATGCAATAGAAATATCAACCACAACAAAATCTTGTGAACATTTCTCAATAAAATGTCATCATATTTTTTACCTACCTTTTGAGGAAACCAATCAATAAACTGCTTATTCACTATTTTCTCGATCTTTGTAGTTGATGGTCTTCGACCCTTAGACTGCCTTTGTACAAAATCCTTAAATTCACTATGCAAATAATTAAAATTAAAATTATATCTCCAAAGAAATAGTTTCATATTAATCCTAAGTGTCACATGGAGTTTGTCTAACTATTCACTCAATATATGACTTGACTTGCGGACAATTTAGAAGAACATATCAATGTGTTTGCCTTTTCTCCATATTTGACAATTGAAAATTTGAGAAAGCCCCAATTGCTCTGCCCATTGGTGGAAAAATAGAATCCACATGTGAAGAGTACGTATGTGTCATCAGGATTATCATCAACATGTGTTGGCCAATTGATTCGTGTCTTATCCCTTCTATAGTGAAAGCAAAAGGTAAGAGCCTTTTCAGCTAGGTATCCTTTAGCTATTGAACCTTCGGGTTGAGCTTTTTTTTTGTACATAGGGCTTTCAATGTCCTAAATACCTAAGCAAAAGATTGAAAATTAATGAAAAGGACAAAACTTAATTAATTTTTAGCCTTAAACAATAAACTCTACCAATGGAATGGGATATTTATCTTTCAATATGATACATGCACCGATAATGTACTGGCCCTCCAAGTTTTGCTTCATCAACTAGATGAGAAGTTAAAAGAACCATGATTGTAGAGAATGATAGAGGGAATAACATTTCTAAATGGCAAAGAGTGAGAACAATTTGAGGTTAAAGATTCTCAAGGTCAAAAAGACTTATGCTTTTGGAACGTAACTGTCAAAAGAATAAACACAACTCTATAAGCACTGCAGTAACTTTGTCTAGCAATAGATGATGTATGGCAATTGTTAATATTTGTTGTAAGAACATGGCAGTCATGACTCTTCACTTCAAAGAGTTTTAGTTGCTTCAAGTCAAGACATCTCGAAATATTACTTGAGTATCCATCTGGCACTATGACATTCTTTAAAGCTCACAAGAATATATCATTATTTGCATTTGACATTGCAAATAATGATGGGCGATATTTTCCATTCTCATATGTCCAAAGCTCTTTTCTTATACCCATTTTGCTAAGGTCCTTATGAGCTTTATGATTGTTTTTGATTTCCCAGTCTCATTAAGCAAAGTGTATAATACATTGTCACATATATTTTTTTTCAATGTGCATGACATCTAGATTGTTTCATAACAAATTAGATTCCCAATAAGGAAGCTAAAAAAATATGTTTTTCTTCCTCCACTGTCTTGATCCATCTCCAATAACGGTTTTTCCTCGAGCTCTTTTACCCTTATCATTTGATATTAATTTTTTCCCAAATACAACATTGATTCCTTCAATGTGTTTCAATATTTTTGGTCCTGATGATGCTATAGGTGGATTCCTCTGATCAATTGTCCCATTAAAATGAGTTCGATTCAATATAAATTTATGGCCCCTTTCTAGAAAATGACAATGACCTATAAAACACCGTTTTCCACTATGTCTCAATCTATATGAGTATATGTCAAAATTACATGTGGGGTAGGCTAGACCTGTGTGTGTTTTCCACCCAGAAAAGGTACCAAGACCAGAAAAGTCACTGATTGTCCATATTAGAGTTGCTCGTATCCTAAACATTTCGTTATTTGAAGAATGTAAATAAAGTTTGCACCCCATCATACCACAACTCCCTCAATTATTTTATCAGAGGTTGTAAGTACATATCTATATTATTCCCGAGCATTTGTTTCCAGGAATGATCATTGAAAGGATGAATGGAGTTTGTTTCATGCACTCCTATCGAGGCCGATTGTAGAGGATAAGAACCACTTGCCAAATGCTATAGTTTGTACTCATGGCTCCAAAAGGTTTGAAACCATCAGTCATACATTTTGAGAATCTACAGTAAACTATAGATGAATTAAGTCAAATGTCTTCCAAGCCTTAGAATCCCTTGGGTGCCTCATCATTTCATCTTGATTACCCATGCCATCTCATTGACTCTGTAGTCTTAGAACACATAAATAATCTTTGCAATCTCGGCTTTAGTGGAAAGTATTGCAAGATCTTTGCAAGTTTCTTCTTCTTGTTATCCTTCCACTTAGTTGTCTTGCATCTTTTGCACTGTTTCAAGTCTTCGTCTCCCTCCCCTTTCCAATATAGCATACAATCATTTGGGCAAGCAGGTATCTTGGTGTAATTAAGACCAAGTTTATTAATGGTTTTTTCTTGGCTTCATATAATTATGAACCAGGAACCTTCGCAAATTGAAAGGCATTTTTTAATAATTCTAGAATCATAGGCATTGCCTTGTTACTCATTCTACACAAGCACTTTATGCAATACAATTTTATCAAGAAAAACAGTTTTGAATACTTTATGCAGCCGTCATACAATTGTTGATTACCATCTTTTAGCAAATCATAAAATTCTATATTTTCTCCATTATACTCTTTATTTAGGGTTTGATCAATATCTAAAGGATCAAGAGAAAGAACAGGTTCATCCTAATTGTGTCTAGCAAACCCAAATGGATCATTGATCATAGTTTTGATTGGATTTTGAGATTGCAAAGCATCTGCTATGACAGGTGTGTTTTCAAGAGCCTCTAATTCAACTAGATTTGACTTTTCACCATGCCAATACCAAACTTTGTAGTTTTTAGGAAAATGCTTACAAATCAGGGATTCTTGAACTATATCTCTTGTTTGCCATTTACTAAAACCACACGTTGGACAAGGACACTTAATTTCACGACCCCCAATAGATTGATGTTGAAATGCAAAATCTAAACTTCTTTAACCCATTTACATATTTAGTTGTGTTTCGAGGTTTATCAACTGGCATAATTGGTGAGTATGACTGAGCAATAATAATTAAAAAGCCTAAACATAAAAAAGGGGCATAAAAAAGATTTTTTTCAAATAAAAACAGGTAGCACAAGTTTAAAACAAATGTAAATTTTAAATAAAAACAACCAGTCAATCCATAAGCTCAAAAAACATAACAAAATAACTAAAATACACCTGAGTTAAGGGGAAAGACTCGTGAAAGATGCTAGCACACTTGAAGAAGTGTACCAATTTGAGTCTATTTAAATGCATACAATGGAAAAAAATAAATGATTGTAGATATTGATTGCATGCATAATGTGATTGTGAAAATGGAAATATTCCAGAAAGGAATACAAATGAGCAAAAGTAGAAGAGGCTAATTTAACAAAATAAAATGAAGTAAAAAGGCACAATGTAGCTTGTACCTATGACACCAAAATTCAAAAAGCTATAGGAAAAGTATTAATTCTCAGTCATTAAGAATCACGGTCAAAATTCACAACAAAAACTAAACAAGGCATGAAAAATGAATCAAAGATATAGGTTTATGAATAGTGCTCAAGTAACTCAGAGACTACAACAACCCAAAAGGACACCAAAACGATCCCTTTATTATCCACCCAAACGCATAAAAATGAATCAAAATAAACATGAGCATTTTATAGAGAAGAGAAGAAAATAAACCAAACCCAATTAACAATGCCTACGAACAGGACACACTGTAACTTCTTGCCACCATTGATCACTAAATCGAGCACATCATGGGGATTAGGCAATTTGCAAAAGGATGACAACATGGCGCGGGTTTGGCTTCTTACTGTCGCTGATTATTGAATCAATGTTGAACACTAGAGTTTTAGCCAAGCAAAGTAAATGCATAGCATGAAGAAACCAATCAAATCAAAGCAATCTATTACCCCAAATGTGCACTAGCCAATTGTTACGTCCAACCTAGTGACCAATAACTTGATCGAAGATAACAAATGAGAACAGAAAATAGGAGTTTGAGAACAAAAGCAAACGGATTTGTTTCCTTTCTTTAGAAATCAAATCAAAGTTCACCAATTTCATATCAAGCTCTTAATTCAAAAGGCTTGTTCAGCTTAAGCTTCTCAAGCAAACGAACACATAATCAATGACAGCCTCCAAATACTAATAATTTTAATTAAAAAATAGGTTTTCTTTTTTCACATGGAAACTGGAAACTGAACTAGTCAATTAGCATGAATATCAATTGTAAATTGTAATCCCTAAGTAATAATAAAATAATTAAAAAAAGAACTAATCGAAAATAAGCATCAAAAGAAGACAGGGATAAAAATGGAAATGAAATTCGAATTGAAGAATATCATACCTGATTTACACAAAAAAAATGGAGAAATATGAAATCAGAGCAGAGCAAAAGAGATAGTGTGGTAGTGGCTGAAGAGGGAAGAGAGAGAAAGGCAGTGCACAGAAGGATGACAATGGCGTGGGCGAGGCAGCATGCAAAAGAAAACAACACAGCGCGGTTAGTGTAAACTCTAGAACCCTTCAGAAAGTAAGAGCTTTCATGTTTTGGTTGACAACAAAGCCAATTTAAAGAAAATGCTTTGAAGAATGACTAACGACTACCTTGAGTTTCTTGACAAAAGCTTATCAGGTGACTTCGAGATGCATTATCGAAATTAAGTTGACATGATTTCACTATGCATATGCAAACATGTTTTTTTTTCTCTCGTCAGAAGAGGAAGGATGATAAAGCAAAATTTATCAAGCAAAATGTGTTCATGTGCATCAAAAAAGCAAGCTCACTGTAAGAAAATCAAGGAATCAAGGATATGGTCGTCAGAAAGTAACACTGAACTTCAGAAAAAAGGGATTCAAAGATGATAACATTCAAAAGCTGGAAGTAATGTGTTACTCAATCATCAGTCATCATAATCATAGACTATTCATCAGTACAAAGTCAAGGATTGAAAATCAGAAGACAAATAAATCAACAAGAAGCTAGCAACGCTCTTCAGAAAGTTTGCATCTTAAAAATAGAAGGAAAGCAATCAAATTTGAAATTCAAATTCAATAAGTCAAATCAGTCTCTTTTACCCAGAACATCACCTTTTCAATGGCCTCGATCAACAAAGAAAAGACTTGTTAAGAAGTTTCATAAACCACATTCAGAAAGTAGAAGAATAGTTTTCTAAAGACTTTAGAAACTTCAACTCAACTTCTAAAAAAAACTGCTGACAACCAGACGAGCTACTTCTCTAGATTATATTTCCAATACTCAATTGATGCTTGACACGTACTGGTTGGATAGAGGATCAGGGGCAACGGTAACAAAGGAAAATCATCTATAAATAGAGATGATCGAGCTTCAACAGATAAGAGAAGAGACATAGTGCACATACACTGAAAAATTCTTTCCAAATCTCTTTGTATAAATTATCTGCTAGATTTCTTGTATATTAAAATCTTCTTTCCACATACTAGATTGTTCATACGTTCTTCTAAGGAAGAATTAGCAGAAAGAAGTCACACAAGCTGATTTAGATTTACCACCTCACATTCATAAAAGCAGAAGCTTGTGTGTAACATCATTTAAATCGTGAATCCAATGTATCATCGATCTAGTAATGATCGGAAGTTGAAAGCTTGAAGAGGCTACTACAAAACTACTTGTTGTTGAGTTAGTAAGAGTGATTTACTAATGTTGGTAAGAGCTTAGGAAGGCTACAGTAAAGACTATCCTGTATTGTTATTTCCTCGGGTTAAGGAAGCTTAGTAGAACTCAGTGGTTACTGAGAACTAAATGTAGGCAAGTGTTGGCCGAACCAGTATAAATCTCTTGATTCATGATCTTCTCATCCTTAATCTCTTTTATTTTATAATCTTTGATTTTGCATAAATACTTTATCATTATCTCTTCTTTTCATCTACTTACTAAAATTACTCTATTCAAAATGTTACTTTCTAAATAGTCTAACCTATCTTCCACTGCACTTCAAGCTCTAAGCTTATAGAGTTTCCTTGAAAAATTTTCAGTTTGAAGTTTAATGAAAAGAAGCACGATTCAACCCCTCCCTTTTTTTGCATTTTCTCGTTGTCAGTTAGCAGTGGTGGTGGCTTGGCGTGAAGAAGGAGTAAAAAGTAGCGCGGACGTGAAAAACCCTTTGTTTGTCTTTATCTTCTCTTGTGCTTTAGTTTTTATTCAACTTTCTTTTTGTTTTTGTTTTTTTGTTTTACTCTACTGCTATTAAATAATGGGCTGCTGGGTTTTTATTTTTTCCTTGCTTCTTGTCCCTGAACATAGACTTGGGTTTTTGGGATCTCAATTTTATCTTAGGTTTGATTCTAAAAGAATTATTTTTTCTTAGGCTCACAAGTTTTTCTTTAAAAAAATGTTTTCTTTTTTTTTTCTTTCATTCTTTCTATTTTATTTACAATTTTAATTAAATCCTTTAATTAATACATTCTTCAAAATTAGTCCTTTTTTAAATTTTAAAAGTTCCTATATAGCTAAACACCATAAAATTTGAGTTAGAATATAAAAGTTCCACAATGAACAAACGATTTATAAAATGTGTGTGTAGACATATATATGCTCGATAAAAAATTTGCTCGAGTTTTACCCACCATTCCACTTTTGTTTCTATTTTCAAGGGAATACAACTGCAATTGTAATATATATTAAGATAGTGTTAGTTTTTTTCTTCAATAATAACCACATCAATCTAATTAATTGTGTTAACGGTAGTATACTAAAAGAGTGGTATACTAAATATATCAATGGAGGTGGAAAGAAATAATTCTGTCTAATTATACAATTTTATATTATTATCGAGACTAATTTATTGCTCTTTTTAATATGTGTTTTTTTATTAAAAATTTAAAAATTGAAACGGAGAGCGTAAAATCTAAAAGATTTGTTGAAGTTGTATTCTCGAATACACGTAAATATGGAAGAATACGATGTTTAATCAGTTGTTTGCACCGAATTTAAATTACCAGTGAGGATAAGATATAAATTAAAATGACATGTAAAAAATATCGCCTTCCTCTCATTGATGACCACAAGGAATGTATATTACTCGTCTCCAACAGCTAAATTTCAAAACATCAAGGAAGATATACGTACAAGACAAATATAGAACTTTGAGTCATGAAACTTTGGGCATGTCTGATGAATTGAGGAGTTAGGCGAGGAAATTGAAGACCGTATGGTTACCTTTTCATTTTTAAATCGAAAAAATATTAAGTTTATAAATAGTAAAGAATACTAAAAGTTATGTGATTACTTTTCTGTTTGTTTTTATTTTTAGAAACTTTTAAATAAAACTGTTTACCCATAATGTTCTCAGTAGTTCCGATCTTAAAATCACCACTTTGAAATGGATTTTATCTAACCATTACTTCCGTTCCGAAATTGCATAAGCAATCTTGACAACAAAAATAAATACATAAATAAATAGATAAAAATAACCACCAATCAGCAAAGACCACGGATGAACTAATTGATGCTAAATGTGAAAGAGGTACAAACGTTGGAGATATTGAATGCGTTTGTTTCAGCTTTTTAAAACAAGAAAAATTGCATTTTATCTTTTAAACTATAAATTATGTGCATTTTAATTCCCAAATTTTAAAAATGTGTAATGAGTCCCCTAAATTTTCACAAATATGCATTTTAATTAAAATAAGTGTACTAAACTCCATGAATTTTGAAATACATACAAATTGACCCCTAAACTTTTCTGAATGTGTTGAAGTGCAATTTTTCCTTTGAAAAAGTTATTATCAAATTTCAATTTTATATATAACACAAAAAAACTAAAAACAGTTTTTTTTTCAGAAGATTCTTTTTAACTTTTACAACAACTAAAAAAACTTGAGATTATGATTATTTTTTAAAAAATATCCATATATATAAAAAGAGATATTTTAAGTAAAAAAATGATTTTTACCAAAAAAAAATCTTATCCAAACACACCCGTAGTTTACTCAAATTTCCAATATTCTATTTTTACAAGTCTTTTGATGTTTCCTAAAAATAGGCTCAATGAAGCTAAAATTTCTAAAGATAATGCTGTGATCCACTACAAGAAAATGTTAAATATTGATCGAAATTAGTGACTTATCTTATCAATCATAATTTGGGACCGAATTTGTGACCAAAATCAACCAATAAAGATGAGAAATAAAAAAAGATGATTTCTAGTGTTCCCTCTCCTTTTAGAGGGGTTTGGAACCCGTCCTAAGTGATCCAATTAATATTTGCCACATGTCCATTAAGATACAAATCATCACCCTGCAATTTCAATTTTATTATTTAAATTTCTGGCAGTTTAAACCTTTTAATTTTAAAACAATCCAGGGACTCTTATAAAAAAAGAAATTAAAACTAGTATCACTCAATCCAAAATCTGTTTCAACTTCAACATAGCCTTTTCTTCTTTCTGCCAAAACTTGGGCTGTTTAGTTTGAGTTTCCAGTTTTCATTTTACAGTTTTATAGTTTTCCAGGATTTATGAAAGAAAAACTAAAAATTCTAAAAACTATGCGTTTGCTTTGCCTGTTGTCAGTTTTCAGTTTTCAGTTATTGTGAAGGAAAAACTGAAAAAACTATAAACTGAAAACTGAAACCAAACGCACCCTAAAAATTCCAGTTTTCAGAAAAACTCAAACCAAACAGTAAGCCTCCCATTTCGACACTCCTTACCACCCACCACAGTAGGTCATCGTCATTGCCATCATCAGTTGCAGCTTCATCAGTTGCTGCCCAAGCGCAGAGTTCTTTTGTCAGATGACCCTAGCCGTGAAGCTTAAACACAGCCGTAGAACAACCACTTATGGAGGTCGAACCTAGTGGTGGAGCAACCATGGGCCATGGCAAAGCCTGAACGCAAATTTGGAGCTCATTGAGCACCCATATATATATAGCACAAATTTTCAAGGTTAGATCATGATCTTCAAAGCTGAGTGAAAACTGGTCAAGCTACACTTGGCGAGAGTGATGACGGTGCCTGGTGCGGTGGGCTGCAGCTTCGACCGTGGTGGGCATCGGCATCTGCCTTGATGGGCGGTTGCTTTGACTGTAATGGGTGGTGATGGCTACAACGTGGGGGAGTTGTAGGTGAATGATAGGATTCTTTGGAGAAGAAGTGCCGCTGTCAGAAACGTGGTGACTCGGGGGTTGAAACTTGAATCACACAGTACATCTAATTTTAGCAAAAAAGTTCATAGGTTAAATTTAAAATAAAACTATTTAGATCCTAAAATATGAAATTAAAACTAAAATTGAGTTGGACAGTTGCAACATATGTCAAATATCTATTGGATCACTTAAGAGAGGGCTTCAAATCCTTCAAAATAGAGAGGGTACAGTAGAAATCACCAATAAAAAATTATGATGGAAATGAAATCGGTCAAAAAAATTAGTCAGTAAATTATAACACTTGATGATTCAGTATAAATTGAACACAAAATTGGTCAAAATGTTTGGCGCCAATTTCAGGGGAATCAAATTTAATTGGAGGAAAATATATTTATGACTAATTTATTGGTCAAAAATCATTTATTTATGTTGAAGGTTAAATACTATTATATCTAGTCACAAAAATTTCACTATTATTTGAAAATACTATTCTATCTGACTATCTAGTCACAAGTTTAGCAACATTTTGGAGGGGAATAAAATTTATTAAATCGAAATACATTTGTAATCGATTTATTGGTCAGAAATTACATACTTGTTTTAAATATTATTTTAAAACAATTTGTGATTGAATAATCAGTCGCAAAAGATTTACTATTATATAATATATTATTCTATTCAATTATTTGATCACAAATCTCATTTGTCGTTTATTATTTTACTTTTCTGACCAATCTTTTGGTTAGAAATTACTAATTGAATGTGTGATCGCAATCAACCAACTACAGAGACATTGAAACAAAATCGGTCAAAAAATTGGTCTAAAAATAGTAACAACTTATTGAGAAATACTTAGATGCTTTAACAGTAAGATGATGCATTTGCTCTATTCCATTTAATAAATGATACATCAACTTTGTATGTCATTGTTATCTCCCATTTTCTATGTGTATTTAATACAATAGCTAATGTGTCATTTATTAAATGGAACAAAGTAAATATATTTTTTCACTCTCAAAGTATCCAAAAATTTCTCGATTTATAAATGAAAATGCATCGGTCACCAAAGTATTATTTAACTTCTTTAGTTTATTTTGTGTATTAGAGTATAGAAACTGACCTCTCCCATTTAGGGCCCCAAACACACCCTCCTAATTTATTTGTCATAATTGATAGATTTTGGTCCCCTCAGACACTCGTAGGAGCCATTTCTTCCGTAGCTATAAATGGCTACTCACCCAACGGTGGTTGCATTAAATTTCATGATGAGACCGACCTTCTTGCCTTCGTCACCATGCTTGATAGCTATGTGTTTTCGGACTTTAATGTGATCTTGACCTTGAAGCTTATTATTTATATGCTGCAGACTTGAGAGTTCTGCAATGTAAATTTGGATTGTGATTTGTGGAAGAAAAAGGCAAAAGAGCACTCGAACCAAAATCACTATGAAACTTGCAATTAGTATTATTGATTGGAATGAATAATTTATTTAATTCTAGAACTAAGTATTTCTCCCACAAATCCAATCAATAAATATTAAAATCTCATCATGGTTTCCAAAATGAGAAAGATTCTCCAAGGATAGGAGTAGTAAATTCACTGGAAGCTGATCTGTGTAAAATTTCCCACGGTAAAATATTAATAGTATAGATAAGAGAAAACATTACATATTATTCACTTATTTTAAAAATAAAATCAAAAAGATTTCATAAGAGCGAAATGAATAGACAGTGAGACCTAATTTTTTTTTTATATTACTACTATTGAAATACTATTCTACATATATAAAGTTAAAAATATTAATAATATTTAAAATTAATATTTCTTATCAAGTTACCATTAACTTAACATTTTAAAAAATAAAAATATATTTTTTCTACAATCAATCATTATCCCCCAAACACAAATAATCACAAATAATGGAGTGGGTTCATTGAAGTTTCATAGTGGTTTATATAATTAGGAAGATTCTCCAAATAGTGGAAGAGTAAATTTACCTAAAACTAATATATGTAAAAGGTTCATTATTTAAATCTTTGAAATATTCATAGTATAGATATAGATTAATAGTATATATTTAGGGTGTGTTTGTTTTGAATTTCAGAAAAAGTGACTATGAAATTCAAATTTTATATATAATTAAAAATTTGAAAATTAATTTTTTTTACAAGCTACTATTTTTATATTCTACAAAAAAAAGTTAGAAACTGATTTTGTTTAATATTATAATAATTTTTAAAAAATTATTCAAATACACAAAAGTGAATTTTTACGGTAAAAACAGTGGTTTTTCATTTGAAAAATTCCAAACAAAGCCACCCTTAATATTTGAATTAAATTATGTACCAATTTACAATATAAAATTAAAATATGGATTAAATGTAATTTACTTTCTATACTTTAGATCATGTACAATTTAGATCCTGACTTTTTGAAATGTGCAATTTGAGCCCTATACTTTTTAAACTGAACAAAAAATTTCTTCTATTATGTTGACATCTATTTTCACTATTAATTTAAAACTTATTTTTATTTAACAAAAATGCCCTTCCCTCCCTCTTTATGAAGCATCCAGCCCAAATCTTACCGTAAGCTGAAACCTTCCCCAACCCATCGGCAGAGCTGTTATAAATTAGGCGTTTCAGTTTGCAATCTCGACAAGCACTAATGACATTATTTACACCTAAACAAAAATATTAAATCACAAAACCACATCTCACATTATCATGCAGATCGAGATGGAAGTAAGAGAAGTGAGAAGAGGATAAGGCTTCGACAATAGTGGATTCAGAATGGTGGAGTTAGATTAAATTATGTAAAATATGTTAATTGTATAAAATCTTATAAGTTTTCACAGGTCATTATTAAAAAATATATTGTTCAAGGAATTATTTGATTTCGAGTCAGGTTAGGCCAACTCGACATATGACCCGAATCTAGTCCAAAAAATATACAGGTAAATTTCAAGACCCAACCTGACCCAATGAACTTCAGATTGGATTGGGTTGGTAGGCTAGGTTGAGTTATGAAAACTCCTATTCTAAATGACTATGACTTTACGATCATGTTCCTAATTGTTTCAAATTAACAAGAAAATTGAATTGAATGTGATTATGGACCTTCAGCGATGCAGCCTTTATCACACAGATCAAGATGAAGTAAGAGACGTGAAAGGAGGATAGGGCTTCGATGATAGTGGATTCAGAATGGTGGAGTTGGATTGAGTGAATGGAATTGTGGACTTAGACAATCCAGTTCTCGACTTATAGTAGACTTAGAACTAGCGATATCCCAAGGGTTTGGGAAAGGTTTTGGTTAGGGCAAGATTTTGTAGGAAAATATGTTAAAAGGGGAAGGGCATTTTTATTTAAAAAGTGTGTCATATGACATGTATATGACTACTTAACAGTGGAAATAAATGTCAACTTACACTACAAGAAATGCATGGATAACCGATGCTCTTACTGATAGGGCTTTCGACGGGTACTTATATTACCGACGCCTTTACTGAGAGTAAGAGGGCATCTGTTTCTAGGCCGTCGATGATTATTACTGATGGTTAAGGAAAACCCGTTGGTAGTTATCAACAAGTGTACCGACGGTTAATAAAATAAAAGACTGTTGGTAAAATTAGATAAAAAAGCGTCACCATGTCGTCAGTGACACATGTTTACTGATGGTTATATGTAATTTTACCGACGGCAATTTAATTTAAAACATAATTCTTTTTATTAATCTACCGACAGATTTGTTGATGGGTGTAAAATAATTTTATTATAAAGTTTACGTGTTACCAATGAGTGACTATATGTCGATAATCTATTTTTTTGTTTCTAGGAAAAAATTCCTGTTTTATCATTAAATGTTTGGTAATTTATTATTTATTATTTGTTTATGTAATAACCTAATTATCAAAGCAACTGATATTAAATAAAAAATAATAAAATGAATAAATTAAATTAAAATATCAAATTATCACAATAAAAAATATCTAAAATGGGAATTAAAAAGATGAAGCTAAATAAAAAAAGTAGTTAAACTCCTGGGCATTGTCGGCAGCGTCAGCGTTGTCATCATCATCATCATCTGGACTATCGTCATCTGCGCTGTTTGACGGTGAGTGCCCCTCAGAAATCGAAGGGAGTAGGATATGGCGGAATAGGGGCTGGGGAAGCATCTTGTCGAAGCTGGAGGATCCTGAAGCTTGCATATCCTGGAAGAAGCTCACCACATTTGCAGTGATTTTTTGCTGTATCTTCCAGAGCTGAGTCTTCTTCTCTGCTTTCTACTGCTACTGGCGCTCCAAGGAGAGCTTAAGCCCTCGGATCTCTCTCAGCTCCTGCTCCACAGCCGCTTGACCAGCCTACTACTCCTAGAGCTGCTGAAGGAGTTGTGATTGCTGCTCTTGCTACTGTTGGATTAGTTGTGCCTACTGCTGTAGCTCCTGGTTGAGCACATGCACACATCCCCGCAGGACATCACCCCCAGTCGCAGACCTAGTGGCAGAGGATGGGGATATACTCTTAGCGTAATACCCTATCCTATATATGCGGCCCTTATAAGGGCAGCTAACCACTTGGGCCCAAACATCCTCCTCAGTCGAAGGAGGAGGAATGTCAGCATTAGGCCCAGTCTCAGCCCACTGGGTCTAGTACTGAGTCTGCGCCTACTCCTAGAGGTCAGAAAACTGGCACTGCAAACAAAAAAAGATAAAACACATTGTAACCAATAATTTTGATATAAATTAAATCATAATAAAAACTAAGTAAAGATATGTCTAAAATAAAACTTATATATGTCATCTTAAAGCGATGGTAATGGGAGAGGCTGTGGTGGTGGGTAAACCAACCTTTCAAGGTCGGCCTCTGCCTCTACCAGCCATACTGAAACAATTACAAAACAGGGAAAATAGCTTTTTATTTGTGAATTATAGATTATTAGTTTCTTGTCGGGCATTATCTTTATTTATTTATATTTTTGGTCTAAAGTTTAAATTCAAAGAAACGGGCTAGGCCCAAAACTAACCAATAAGGGAGATGAAATATGCAATACAGCTAACAACCCTTAAATGGCATGAACAAGGCCTTAATATTTATTTTATTTTGTCTTTTTGTTAAACGAAACTTGGGTTTTTGGTTTGGGTGTTGCGGTGGGTGAGTTAAGGAATGTCGTATGACAAAGCGTTGCATTGCGTTCTTTCCTATGATATACGATATTTTATTTCAATAATATCAGTCTTATCGGTTTTCATTAACTAATAGTATAAAAATTATTTTATATAATTATCTAATAATGTATTATTATATCAGTAAAAGTAATTAAATCTTATACTTATTATTTAAAAAATTATATAAATGAGATGATTTGATTGGATAATAATATCAAAAATATCTTACACTGTTATTGTATTAAAATTAAACTCTAATTTCTATGTACTAATTGTGTAAAAGTTTTTTTACGATTTGTCATTCAATACTATATTATCACATTAATCATGATCATTGATACGTTTTTCACATTTTCTATTTAGAAAATTATTTAAATAAAAGTTTTGATTGAATGAAAGTGTGAACCAACACCAAAATTATTAAATTAGAATGTTTAATGTAAAACTATTATTTTTTACTCATAGTTTCCTTTTTGTTTATAATATTTTGAGTTCAAACTTCAAAATTTTATTTTAAGATAAATGTAGGTACCAGAGCCAAGACTGGAGAGTGTAAGAGAGTTGAGAGAATTGAGAGAAGAAAGAGTTGAAAATGTATGAGTTTGTGTATTACTATTGCATATCCTTGATCAACTGAATTACACACATATATACATGTGATAATACAGCCACGTGCTCAAAATACATTGTAACTAATTACACCAACTGATATAACAAGCTGAAACTAATCAATAACTAACTAACAGCTTTTCTATCATTATCTCCTTCAGCCCCCCTCAAACTCATGAATTGAACATCTTCAATTCTGAGTTTGGAACGAAGCTCGTGAAATGTTGAGGATGAAACGGCCTTTGTCAGAACATCTGCTATCTGAGCATGGCTTGGGATGTGACTTATGTTGATTCTTCCTTTTGCTACATGGTCTCTAACGAAATGCAAATCCAACTCAAAGTGTTTGGACTTGGAGTGGAGGATTGGATTTGCCGCAAGGAGCACTGCACTCAAATTGTCACAGTATACACGAGGAGTAATGGCAAGAGGGAGCTGCAATTCAACGAGTAATGTGCGAATCCAGAAAAGTTCTGCTACTAAGGAGGCAAGACTCCTATATTCTGCCTCTGTGCTGGATCGAGAAACAGCATGTTGTTTTCTTGATGACCATGAAATGAGGTTCGGACCAAGGAAAACACAATACCCACTAGTGGATTTGCGATCATCTGGGTCTGAGCCCCAGTCTGAATCGCTAAACCCAGTTATAGAAAGATCATCAGACTTTTGGAAACATAAGCCATGATGACTGGTTCCACTTAAGTACCTGAGGATTCGCTTGACCACTTTCCAATGAGAATCCTTTGGGCATTGCATAAACTGGCATACTCGATTGACAGCAAAAGATAGTTCAGGTCTGGTAACTGTGATATATTGAAGACTCCCTACAACTGACCTGTATAGGCTTGGATTGGCAAAATCAGAACCATCAGTAGTAGAAAGTTTGAGTGTAGATGGTAATGGTGTTGGACAGGAGCTGCAGTTTTCCATTCCAGCCTTTTTAAGCAAGTCCTTAACGTACTTTGATTGAGAAAGAGCTAAACCCCTGGGAGTTGATTTGACTTCTATGCCCAAAAAATAGTGGAGTTTTCCCATGTCCTTTAAAGCAAAGGACTGATTTAGTTGTCTAATTAAAGAATCAATGTAGCTAGGTGAGTCTCCAGTTATAATAATATCATCAACATAGCATAGGATATAAGTGACCGAGGAGGTAGTAATCCTTGTGAATAATGACACATCTGATTTTGTTGAAGAAAAACCAAGTGTCTTGAGTGCAGTGGAGAGCTTTTGAAACCATGCTCTTGGGGCCTGCTTTAATCCATATAATGACTTTGTTAACTTGCAGACCAAATTCTGTCCTTCAACTTCAAATCCTTGAGGCTATTTCATGAACACCTCTTCTTCAAGATCTCCATTTAAAAAGGCATTGTTTACATCCAATTGCCTTATGGTCCAGGACTTTGACAAGGCTACAGATAAGATGATCCTGATGGAAGTAGGTTTGACTACTGGGCTGAATGTTTCAGTGAAGTCAAATCCGGGTCTTTGATTGAACCCCTGGGCCACTAACCTGGCCTTATACTTTTGTAATGAGCCATCAGCATTGTATTTGGTTCGAAAAACCCATTTAGAGCCAATAGCAATCCTGCCAGGTGGTAGTTCGACCAACTTCCAGGTGTTGTTTTTCATTAGTGCTGCATATTCATCATTCATTGCCTGTTTCCAATGTGGGATGGTAAGTGCTTGCTTTGCTGATGTAGGTTCAAGTGAGGCTTGAAAGACCTTTGGTTTGAAAATTCCAGCCTTAGCTCTGGTGGTCATGGGATGATTGTTAATTGGTGCAACGGTTTCTGGGTTAGAAGGTTCAGGAATTTCAGTAGTTTCAATATAAGGTTGAGGGATTTCAGATGATGGGTTAGGTAGTGTAGGTTGTAGAGGGCTAGTTGGAAGGGTTGAATGTCTAGGATTTAGGGAGGCTAGGGGAATGCAAGGCATAAAGGAAGGAAAGATGGATTGTGAGACTTCTGGGTTAGGAGAGTAAAGACTAGGATTGAGTTTGAAGGGAAAGTTTGATTCATCGAATAAGACATGTCTACTGATGAAGACTTTGCCTGATGGAGTTAGGCATTTGTACCCTTTCTGATTTGTCCCGTACCCAAGAAAAACACAAGGGACTGATCTGAAATCAAGTTTATGTTTGTTATATGGCCTGGTTAAAGGAAAACATTGACAGCCAAACACTTTTAGGGAGTCATACGATGGTTTCTTTGCAAAGAGCTTTTCCATAGGTGAAATATGTTGAAGGACAGGTGTAGGCAATGAATTAATTAGCTGAACTGCAGTAGTAAAGGCCTCACCCCAGAATGACAGTGGCATGGAAGCAGCTGCTAGAAGTGTCAAGCCCATTTCAACAATGTGCCTATGCTTTCTCTCAGCTGTTCCATTCTGCTGATGTGTGTGTGGGCAGGAGAATCTGTGTGCAATGCCTTGAGCCTGCAAGTGTTTTGACAAACTAATATACTCTTTAGCATTATCACTTTGAAATGATTTTATTTTGGTAGCAAGTTGTAATTCAGCAGATTGTTGGAAATGTGCAAATGCAGCATGTAATTGAGATCTAGATTGCAACATATATAACCAGGTGTATCTAGAAAATGCATCAATAAAGTGAACAAAATATCTGCTTCCATTTATTGAAGGAAAAGGGGCTGGACCCCAAATATCACTATACACTAGTTGAAGAGGTTCAGTGTACACGGTTGTTGAAGAACTAAAGGGAAGTTGATGGAATTTACCCATACAACATGACTCACACAGTCTATTATTTGCAGAGAATGAAATGTTACAATCTTTAAGAATTTTAGAGACTATTGATGAAGAAGGGTGGCCAAGTCTTGAGTGCCAAAGTGAGAATGTGTCATCCAACTTTGTTGAAGAAAGAAATGCAGTCGCTGCCTTAACAGATCTACTTTGAGCAGCAGGTTCAAAGTTTGTAAGTGTATAAAGCCCATTTTTAGGAGTTCCTTGGAGAAGTATCTCCTTGGTATCCTGACATTTGACAAAACAAGCATTAGCATGGAACTCAAAGAATACATTATTATCTTTGCAGAATTGAAGCACACTTAAAAGATTTTTGCTAATATCAGGAACATGGAGCAGATTGTTAAGTCTGAATAAATAAGGGCTTTTAGAATGCTTAAAGAATGAGTTTCCAACATGCTGAATTGACAAACCTGCACCATTACCCATAATTACTCTTTCTGAGCCAGCATATTCTGATTTGTCAACAAAGTTCATGGAGTTTGAAGTCATATGATGACTTGCACCAGAGTCTGGGTACCAAACTGAATCATGCACAGTGGCTAGTGTAGCAAGAATATTGCTCACAGCTACATTTGCTCTTGGTCTTTGTGCCTGAGCTTGATTATCTGCTCCTTGATTGTTGTTGTAATTTGGATGATATTGATACCAGCATGTCATGGAAATATGGCCAACTTTCCCACAAACTTGACAAGTTGGCCTGTTTGAGGGAGCAAATCTGCCATTTCCTCTTCCTCGAAAATTCTGAAACCTGAAATTGGGACCAAATCTACCATTTCCTCCTGATTCTTGAGCACCTCTGAATGGAGGTCTGTGCTGAGCGAAATTGGCTTGAATGATGCCAACTCCTTTCTTATATTTTTCTAGCAGCTCCTCTTGAGTCATGAGTAAAGCCTCAAGTTCTCCTACTGATAAGAGATCAGATTTCGCATCGATTGTAGTGATAAAAGGTGCATATTCCTCAGGTAAACCACCCAAGATAGCTTCTATATGATCAGAATCATTAATTGCAGCTCCAACAGAAATTAAAGAATCAACAATCTTTTTGATTTCAAGTAAGTAATCACTTACAGAACCTTCCATTTTCGTGTTTCCTAGCTTGTTCTTCAATTGCCTCACCTTTGCCTTTGTGTGAGAAGCAAAATATGTCTCCAAACGATCCCAGATTTGGTATGTAAAGTCACATCCAACAAGTCTTGTTGTGAATGGTTTTGAAACCGAGGCTAACAGCCAAGATTTGAGCAGCAAATCTTGCTTTTTCCATTGTTGAAACTCAGCACTAATGATGTTTCGGGCTTGATCTTCATCTGTGAGATGCTTGAACTGCTTCTCCTGTGATATGCTTGAGAAGATCATATCCTTCAATTGTTGCTTCGACTTGTTGCTTCCATGGCAAGTAGTTATCATCATCCAGCTTTGATGCAATAGGGACAAAAAAGGTTTGAATAGAGGATGCATTTACGGCAGCCATTGTAGCACAAAGCTCTGATACCATGTAGGTACCAGAGCCAAGACTGGAGAGTGTAAGAGAGTTGAGAGAATTGAGAGAAGAAAGAGTTGAAAATGTATGAGTTTGTATATTACTATTACATGTTCTTGATCAACTGAATTACACACATATATACATGTGATAATACAGCACACGTGCTCAAAATACATTGTAACTAATTACACCAACTGATATAACAAGCTGAAACTAATCAATAACTAACTAACAGCTTTTCTATCATTAACTCCTTCAATAAAGAAGTTTTGAATTGTTTAGATCAAGCAATAGATACTTTTTTTAAGTTATCCAAATTTTATAACTTAATTATTGATTCATAAATGTATATATACCGAGTCTTATATTAATGTGTATAATATATACCATATATTATGCATATTGATAAAATTCAAGGTGGGGATATTCTCTGAAAATATATACAGAGTGGTTTGTTAATGAAAAAAAAGACCCCAAAAATGCAACGGAAAAAAAAGCCCATAAACCTAAAGTCTAGAGTTTGATGCATTTATTTTTCAAGTATTTAATTGATGTTTAGTTAATATTCATTTTGATGTTTAAAATTATATAAGTGGGTCACTTTTATATTTGAAATTTAAATTAAATTTGATTGAGTCATGACTTTATAATTATAAATTACATTAGTCCTTAAAAATATAGATTATTTATATTAATCTCCTAAATGTATTATTAAATCAACTTAAACCATAGAAATAATAAGTTTGACTTAAATTAGTCTTGCAATTTGTTAGGATTGATCCAACAAAAACTAATGTGCTTCCATTGTTAGAATCCAAAAATGTTATTAGATTATTTAATCTATTGTTCCTATAAAATATTTTAACAAAATTTTGACAACATCCCTCCTTAAATTATGAGCTTCCATCGTTAGATATTTAAGTCAATACAACAATTATGATAAAGATCGATAACAGAATAGATTCAACAATTACATTTTAATAATATAGTATAATTCACATAATCCTAAAAATTATTCTGTTGCACATCCCCTTTTAACTCTACAACATACATCCTGAAATCTTCGCAAACACAAAAAATCCCACAGCAAATAATGCAAACAAGTCGAGGAAGGACCTCTACGCCCTTCTCCCTAGTCATGCAATCCCCATTTCCTACAACTCTATCTTACAAAACATAAGTCTCTATATATCCTACATACATATTAAACCAAACAACCATATAAAGAACAAGGATTTAGTTACTAACCTCTATAGCAATAAAAAAAAATCCATAGAATGTATGTGGGGAACCTCTCTACGTCCAACCGAATCCGCACCTAAAAAAATTAATGACAACAAACTAAAATAATTTAAGAGATATAAACATTTCAAGAATTTAATTTTTGTTAAATTACTAAAGAAGGTCATAAAAAAATTAGAATAATAATTACATACATACAAATATATATATATATATTATTACATAAAAAAAAACTAAAAACCTAAAAAAGAGGCCAAATATTATATATATATGTATGTGTGTGTGTGTGTGTGTGTGTGTGTGTGTAATTATTGTATATGCACATAGAAAAAACTAGAGTAATAATAATTATATATATTACATAAAAAAATTAAAAAAGAGAGATTAAATATACTAATGTAGAAAAACTAAATTAAAAAAAATAAACCAATTAAAACACTCACCAAAGTCCCGGGATTGAAATGATGGTCTCCGATTCCCGAATGGAGGTCCGGTGGTGGCGCACGGTGGTGAGAAGTGGCGGCAGTGAGGGGAAGAGAGAGAGAGAGAGAGAGAGAAGGAGGGAGAGTGAGTGAGTGTAAAGAGAGAGAGAGAGAGAGAGAGAGAGAAAGAGGGATGCACATAATGACGAAGGAATGGGTCCGGGGAGGGCTGATGAAGATGGGTTACCAATAGGTATACCGACGGGTACCTGTTTAATGAAACGGTGCATTTCACTGACAAGTTATTACCGACGAGTATACCAATGGTTAAAGTTTAATGAAACAGGGCGTTTCATTGACAAGTTATTACCAACAGGTATAACGACGGTTAAGCCCCTTTAATGAAACGGGGCGTTTAACAAATTTGTTATTACCGACGGGTGTATTGACGGCCACCAAAAATACCAAAATTTTGCGCGGTATCTGATGAAATTTCAAAAACCCGCCGGTTACCCGTCGGTAAATATCCAACTCCACCCATCGGTATACCCGTCGGTAAATATTTTAAATTGAATAATATTTGAAATATTTTAATTGTCCATCGGTATACCCCTAGGTAAATATTATTTAAAAATTCATGGCTATAATAATTACTATCTTGTCAGTAAAACTGTTGGAAAATATGTGCACCATAATTTACTAACGGAAACGTCACCCACCCCAACAAAAATCATAATCTATCTATATATATATGTAATCTTCATTGTAAGAAACATTAATTGCAATAACACAACTAATTAAACACTACATGGTTATTAAGATTGCCTAATAAAATATAAACTAAATTAGTAATCCTAATATTATATATGTAATCTAATCCTAACATTATATAAGCAATCAACGTTAGATACAAACAAAAATAATATTTATATTTATATAATCGTATTTATATATTATAATTTTAATCAATTAAATAAGTTACGAATAAGAATATTTTGTCTAATCTAAGAGTATCAACCCCTAACACTTTAGTTTTATTTTGCAAGTATATTTAGTTTTATTTAAAAAAAAAAGTAAAACTAAGAGTATCAACCCCTCACACTTTAGTTAAAGTATTATTTCAATTATTTTTATTATTTAAATTTAACTTGATGAAATCAAAATTATTATGTTTTACCATATAAAGTGTCCTAAAAAATTAATTTTTTTGAGAATATTAGGAGCATATTCCTTTAAACTTGGCTATTGAATAATTCAAAAGTCAAAATATTTTATTCTACTTTAAAAATAAATTTTAAATGCTGTGAAAATTAATTTAAAAAGAAAAAAATAATAGGTTGAGCTAACACATTAGCATAATTATTTAAATTATTATGAAACTTAATTCAAAGATAAAAAATGGATCTTATTTTGTAATCACTATTAAATAATATTTTTATGTAATTATAACAAATTAAATCAAATTTTAATTATAAAATTATAAATAAAATATACGTATTCTTCACTGTAGGGAGCATTTATTATATTAACCTTTAAATGGTTAATATAATCAAATAATTAAATGCTTTACACAACTTAAACACTACATGGTTAATAAAATTGGCTAATAAAATATAAACTAAATCACTAATTATGCCTATGCTCTATTATTTTCTAATATTATATATATGTAATCAATGTAGGATGTATAAAAAAAATATTATTTGTATTTATATAATAATATTTACTTTGTACTTTATATGAATTATTTTCTAATAAAATTCAATTAAATGGTTTAAGAATAAAAATATTGTCTAATATTAAAATAAATTTAGTTTTATTTTTTTAATAAATTAAGATAATTAATTATAAGCATTCAAATGATAAAAATAAAGTCATAATAATCTTTTTTGGTGAGTCTAAAAAGTAAAAGAAAAATTATACACTAAGAATATTGATCCCTAGCATCTCAAATAAAATATTATTTGAAACACATAATAATCTAAAATATTAATTTTATTATTTAAATATAACATAATGAAATTGAAATATACAAATTATAATTATAATTTTTTGCTATAGAAAGTGTCATAAAAATTTATTTTTTTTGAGAATGTTAGGATCATATTCCTTTAAACTTTGCTATTGAATAATTCAAAAGTCAAAATATTTTTATTCTACTTTAAAAATTAATTTTAAATGATGTGTAAATTAATTTTAAAAGAAAAAAATAAATTGAGCTAACACATCGGCATAATTATTTAAGTTATTATGAAATTTATAAATATATATACACTTCATTGTAAAAAACATGTATTGCATTAACATTTCATCCATTAAAAAAACAAATAAACTAAATAATATTCTAAAATATAAACTAAGCGCTACCACTACATCATTAACAAAATTGGCTAATAAATTATAAACGACTCTTTGGAATGAACTGTAACTAATGATATATTTATTTTCATCTATTCTAAAATATAAACTAAACACTACATGTCTAATAAAATATAAACTAAATCATATTCAAATTTTGGAATGAACACTACATGGTACTAATTCAATGTAAAGACTTAAAATGTATTTATATTTATATTGCATAATTTTAAGTAATATATATTATACATAGAAAATTCAATGATGAATCAACTTTACATTTAGTTCTATTTTTCTAATAATTAACAATAAACACAAACTCTGACAAAAAAAGGAAGCAACACAAACTTAATATTTAATTCTATTTCACTAATATATAAATTAAATTTTATTTACTATGTTAAGCTATACTTTAAATTAAATTAAATTTCATAATATTATGTATTCTATATAAAAAAAACTGAATAGTCAATCATTTAGTATTGGCTAAACATTTCAAAAAATAGAAAACATTGAGCTAATCTTTCATGATGATTGGAATGCACAAACTTAATATTTATTGCATTAATATTTAAATGACATAATGTGAATATCATATATCCTACATAAAAAAAAAAACTAGATGGTTAGTAACATTAAAACTAAATGGTATCCAGATCAAAACCGTAACTTAAAATGCTACCATCAATTCTAAATATAAAAACTAAATGGTCTAAATGGTGTCAAAGCGTAACTCAAAGACCACCACCATGTACTCTAAATATATATATAAAAACTAAATAGGTAATATAATTAAAATTAAATGGCATCCGGTAGGATTACGTACACTGCAACTCAATGGTCACTAATGGCATAATGCCATGATGTTGATAACCTATTAAAATTTTAACTTAATTGTGTTAAATTCCACTAAACTGTCTTCTAAAATTTTGTAACTCCCCTTTCTACTCTTCTATATATATTGAGTCTCAAGGATTCAATTGAAACCTCTCTGAAAGTCATTGAAAAAGAAAAAGAGTGTAAACATAATGTAAATAGTTGTTCTATCTTTTTTGCTTTGACATTTTTTACATGCTTACAAAATTTCACCTTACAGATTCTGCATGCGATGATCAATTCAATAAGGAAGTGAATGTAAGCCAGCTTTTGTAGTGCAACAAATACTTGGAAAGCTTTGAGAAAGGTACTTAATATTTGGTTACTCATATTTTATCAAACTTGACTTGGTGTTCAATCTGATTATGTAATTCACTTTATATAAATTGCTTTCTATCGCAACATGAAACATAATTTATAATTTACTTTGATCATATACTTAACAGATGTTGTTTGGAAGGAGGCTTTGCTCTAATTTTAATTACATATTTATGCTTTAATTTTAGTTGCACTCATGGTTTATCATAGATCCAATCATGTTTCTCATGATCTGTTTGAAGACCAACTCAAACAAGAATGTATAAATTTTTTTTTCAGCCAACAATCATATTATTTTAATTATATAATTGACTGACTACCTTGAAGATATAAAATGATAAAATTTTAATTAATTTCAACATTCAAATGACAAAAAAAAGTCATAATGATAAAAAAATATTAATTTTGTTATTTGAATCCAACCTAATAAAATTCAAAGATATAAATTTATATTATTATGTTTTACTATATAAAGTGTTACGTAAAATTAATTTTTCTTGAGAATGTTAGAATCTTTTGTTCCTTTAAATTTGGCTATTGAATACAAATGTAAAAACATTTTTTATTAAAAAATTAAGCATATTAATCCTTGAAATTCAAATCACCAAATGATGTCATTCAAAGATAAAAGATTAATATTATTAGAAATTCTTCCCCTTACAAAAAAAAAAATATTTTGGCCAACAAAATTAAATCTTTTGTATACGCCTTCATCTTTTTTAATTTTAAACATATATGTCAAATGAAAACTAAATAAAAGTATGGTTTTAAACACTTATACTAATATTCTAAATTAGCAAAAAATAAAATTTATTTTATATTGATGAAATTATGAATTTTGTAATGCATTTTCATTAGTACAGTGTTTTAAATTTATTAATGTCCTATTATTTTGATATAATGTTAAGATGTTTTAATTTAAATTCTGTTTTCACAAATATTATTTTATGTTTTAAAGCTTTTAATGTTATACATATGTTAAAAATAATCTATTATGTACATAGAACACTTTCTATAGAATATTTTGAACTATTAGTACAAAATTATTGACATCAATTGTAACCGAAGAGATTAAGAGAGATTATTAGTGATTAAGTTAGAATTAATCTGTTTTAATCCAGTTACATAATTTAGCTGTTAATCTTTTTCAACCATTGTCAATGAAGAAATTCATGTTTCAAATATGCAATATGCAATTTTCGCCATTAATTTGCATTAATGGATTGATATTTATGAAATATACCAGCCTATTTCTTTATCTATGTAATTGTCATAGATTCTAAATTGTCTACAATTTCGTAATCGAAACTACCTACAATTTGTGTAACTGAATAATAACCTAATTTATTATTCAACAATTATCAATTTGAGGCCTAATAAATGAGAATTTTTATTGTTATGTATATATATATATATATATATTGAGGATAAATTATTCAGCTAAATCATTTTCTAGATATCATCGAAGAAAATAACGAAAGTGTAAATAATTGTTCTATTTTTTCTTATTGCTTCTGTACATTTAGTTCTTACTTCTTTTGCTTTTGTTCTTTCCTTTGTTTCTTATTCTAACATAAATTTGATGGAATCAAAATTGAGTTCATTGAATCATAGACCAAACACATGGTTTCAAGGTCCACGTTAATCAACTATGAGTGACTAACCACATTTTTACAATTAACAAATTTTGAATAACTTTATTGCATTTAGAAAATTAAAACATATAAAAATTTTATATAGTTCTTATTCAATAATAAAGTAGCTCCTGATGAGGAGACTAAGAAGGGGATTTTGTCCCTATTTTATGCCATAACAGGGGCCGAACATGTATATGTAGGAAGTGTTTGTCTTCATTGATATTCTTTTATTGCATTTTAGTCCGAAAATATATATGATTCATGAATGTATTATACATTCCAATAATTTTACTTGAATTATTTTGTATTTTTGAATTCAAGTTGGCTGGCATGGCAACGTAGATAGTTGAAGCTAATGGTAATACCATTTGTGTATTGCATATAATTTATCTTAAGTATACTATTTCCTTTTGATGGGCCATTAATCGCATAAGGTCACTCATGATGATTATGATATTGTCGAGTTAGATTGAAGAAATTGAACTTCCAATTGCAACAGTGGCTACAACAATAATAAAGATAAATTGTTTTTTAAAATAAAAAATTAGTTTTAAATTATTTAACGATAAAGTTCAAAGGATAAAATGACCTCAACATCTAAATGAAATTTAATAAACCACTTTATTTAATTGTATATAACAATATTATTCTTATCAATGAATCTTATAATAAAGTTAAAATCTAAATCCTTACACTATTATAAATAGCTCATAGTAATATAAATTTTGTGCTTTTAATTTTGGAAACATAGACATTGTTCAAATTGTTTTTGGTAAAGTGACATATATCCTTCAAATTTAGCAAACAATGTAAAATTATATATTTTTTGAATAAAAAAAATTAAATATATTTTAATTTATTTAATAAGTCAAGGTTATGATGCATTTTATTAATGAATAATATGTAACATTAAAGTGACTATAAGTAATACCAAGTAGCTTTATTTGATCTCAATAAGTATAAACTGTGGTTTTTGTAACTTCATAGTACTCATTTCTACATGCTCGAGTCATATAAGAATTAATACTAAGGAATCACGTCCTATTTCGTGAGCTTTTCAACATTTGACAAAAAATATTGCTAAGCAGTCTAATGAATGTTTGGCATGATAACGACGTAAATACCATGCTCCTATAAGACAGAAAATCATAAACAGGATAACCAATCATTCATAGCTCAACATACTTTTCAAAATACAATACTTCAACATATTATATATCATCCTTATAAGGCACACAGTGCCATTCAATCTATAACATAACATAGTAATGTAATATCAAATATAAATAGCCACATGGGTCAAACCAGCTGAGAATATACTAAGTCATGACCTCAAGTCACAAGATACAAAACATAAAAGCAGAAAGATCTCATGATCCAAATACAAAGTTAAGATCCAGTAATATAGCACAGTCTCCAAGTAACGAAAAAGCAACTATACTTCAGCAAAAGAAACTATACTTCAGCAAAAACAACAATACTTTAGCAACTAAGTCTTTGCATCAGGATCTACCTGCTCATCTAGAGATGATATGGAAAAAAAGAAAAGGGGTGAGAAATCAATTGAAATCTCAGTAGGAACATATGCAATTAACATGACATCATTATCATCTCTAGTCTACCTTGGTTTCTTCTGAAATCATTTACATACAATTATGAGGTTCGATTTTAGGATTTCGCAAACAATCTTAATCAAGGTAGAGGTGTCTTTTAGCATGGTCTTGGCATGATAAGTATATGCATGTATGAACGAACTTTATTAATATAATTAAAGAGACATGCTTACATGGAAATATACTAGGTTCATTCACTAAATGTCACAACATACATAAATGGTTATCCTGATGTAAGACATCAAATACATCATAGTTAAGATCTTTTTATTTAGTCTTATCTACCTCATAACTTTCGCATTTCTATCTGTTCTTATTCATCTCACTATTCTTTCCTCTCAATTAATTCTGGTTAGATATTTTAAAAGCTATAAGCTTATACTTAACTGGTCGACATCAGTTCCTTAATACGAATCGACACTGAAACCCTCATGTGCACTATAAAGAAAGTCAATGCCCAGTCATCACTGGTCCTTAGAACGATTCAGTGTCGGAACCCTCTTTGTCGACATAAATCGACCCTTAATCTTCATGTCTTAATTCTGATTTCCTTATCTTTAGTTCTTCCTCTTTTTCCTATTTCCTCAAAGTCATTCTTTTTCTCACAAGAATGCAAGCATAATTTTCAATAATGAATTCTAAAATCCTTTTCTTTAAGATGAGATAAACCACAACAACAACTCAACGAGTAATCATAAACATTAATAAACAATCATTCATTATGTCAAGACTAAAATGCTACTATATGATAAACCAAAACTCATATAAATTCCGCTCTTTCACTTTCAACAAATATGTAAAAACTCAATCCCAAACAACCTTTACTCTCATTTAGAAATTTTATCAAACACATGGCATATATATTTACTCAATTTTCATGCATATTTCAAACATTGTAACACAAATTTATTTGCATGTTAAATAATAAATTCAGAGGATATAAAAATTATCTAAGACACTTCAATGTGTCCACAAGATCCTGTAAAAATTTTAAAGCAAGAATCATTCTCTAAATATGTTAACAAAATTAGACAAATTCAGTGGTCAGAAACCCCCTATTTACAGCCAACAACCATAGTTCCCAATTTTAGTACCCTGTCAAATGATCATGTTAAATCATACAAAAATTCATGATTTAACTTCAAGATGTCCACAACATCTTGTAACAATTTCAAGGCAAAATTTGATCATTTGATATGGCAAATAAATTATACAAATTCAGTGCTTCAGAAATTACTGTTCATACCGAAACTGAAATCTTCTCGGTTTCTGAATTTTAAAAAATAGAAAAGGTCATCTAAACACTTCAAGAAAAATAGTGAAGATACTTCCATATGTTAGCTTCATCATATAAAAATTTTAGATCAAAATATTGTTTCTATCTATGTGAATAAATTCATACAAATTGAGCTGTCTGCATAAATCCGAGAATTTCAGCAACAACATACAATTTCTTTTGATTTTTCATGCATAATCATTCATCAAAACTCAATATTTCTTAACAAAATCATAAATAAACAAGCTTAAACATAAATCCCTACCAAAAGATGATTTTTACTGAAGATCCAAACAACCACAAGCTCCTTGAAGTTTGATCTCCTAAGTAAGGAAGCAAAAACTCATTCTTTCCTTTCTACCTGAATTTTGTTTGCTCCAGAACAGGTAGGAGGAGGACTTTTCTTGAAAAATTAAAGGTGGATTTGTGTTTATTGGCTGGAAGAGCTATGGAAAAGTGTATTTATTTGTTGGATTTGGTGAAGAATTGAAGGATTTATGAGGTTGAGATTGTGGAGGAAAATGGAGAGAAAGAAGGAAGAAGATGAGAAAATGGAAAAAGAAATGGAAAGAAGTGTGTGTGTGTGTGTGTGTGTACCGTGAAGGGGAGGGGAAAAATGGGGTTTGGGTTTTCATTTTATTTTTTATTTTTTAAAGTGTGGGTGTATATGAGAACTATAGTTTGACCGTTAGGTGTATATATAAATGAGGATAGCCTAGGGATTTCATATATAAAATTACTAAAAAAAATATTTATATTATGAATGACTAATTATCATTAGCTAACCAAAGTAATTAGTACATAAAAATTGGGGCATTACATTTTTTCCCTCCTTAAAAGAATTTCGCCCTCGAAATTCAAAGTATCCAAAAATAACTCTGGATAGCGATGCCTCATCTCTGACTCTAGCTCCCAAGTGAACTCCTCGGTGCTACCAGTTCCCCAAGCCACCTTACCAAAGGCACAGACTTATTTCGTAACTGTTTGATGTCGCGGTCCGCTATGCGAGTGGGCGGTAGGGTGAAGGTTAGGTTATCCTTTAATTGTATAGACTCAGGTACTAACACATGACTCGGATCAGGATTATATTTACGAAGCTGTGAAATATGAAATACATTGTGTAGTTTAGACAAATGGGGTGGAAGGGCCACTCGATAAGCAACTGGTCCGACTCTTTGGAGAATCTGGAAGGGACCAATGAGCCTAGGACTTAACTTCTTAACCTTCATTGCACGTCCTATTCTTGTTGTAAGGGTAACCCTCAAAAATACATGATCTCCCTCTGCAAACTCAAGTGTTTTCCTCCTCTTCTGCATAGCTCTTTTGTCTGCTCTGTGCAGTCAGAATCTTTTCCTTAATCCGCCGGATTCTCTCAGAGGTTTGGTTTATAATGTCTGGTCCTAATACACTCTTCTCACTGGTGTCAAACCAACACAAAGGGGATAGACATTTTCTTCCATATAATGCCTCAAATGGAGCCATGCCAATGCTAGCATGATAGCTATTATTGTAGGTAAACTCCACTAAAGGCAAACACTTGTCCCAACTCCCTCTCTCATCCAAGACACATGCCCTCAACATATCTTCTAATGTTTGTATGGTTCTTTCTGACTATCCATCTGTTTGGGGGTGATAAGCTGTGCTAAGGCATAACTGTGAACCAAAACCCTCTTGTAAAGCACCCCAGAAACGCGATGTAAATCGCGGGTCTCTATCCGATATTATCGTCTTTGGCACCCCATGCAATCTCACAATCTCCTCCACAAACATCTTAGCTAATCGCTCCAAGGAATAGCTAATCCTAATGGGTAAAAAATGAGCTGACTTAGTTAGTCGGTCAACTATAACCCAAATAGCATCGTGACCTGCTTGGGTCCTTGGCAAACCACTCACGAAATCCATGGAGATGCTCTCCCATTTCCACTCTGGAATAGGCAAGGGTTGCAGCAAACCCGAAGGTCGCTGATGTTCTATCTTCACCTTCTGGCATACCAAACACCTACTAACCCAATCTGCCATGTCTTTCTTCAAACCAGGCCACCAAAACATCTCCTTCAAGTCATGATACATCTTTGTAGTGCCAGGATGCACGGTGAAATGACTTTTATGAGCCTCCTGAAGAATATTCTTTCGAAGGTCACCGAATGCTGGCACACAAATCCTCCCTTCAAACTTCCACAATCCATCTGTTCCTGAAGCAAAACCTTTTTGCTTTCCTGTTTCCACACTCTTCACCAAATTCTTAAACTCTTCATCCTCACCTTGGGCCCTAGCGATTTGCACCTTGAAATCGTTCGTTACTCTAATTTGGCAAAGTCTTATACTGGTGGGGGTAAAGGCAACTCCAAGGTTGAGGTCCCTAAACTTCTCTATGAGCTCATTGTCCTTTAAAATCATATGGGATACTTGCAAGTTTCTCCTGCTAAGGGCATCAGCCACCACATTAGCTTTACCCGGGTGATAATTCAATTTAAAATCATAATCATTAAGAAGCTCCATCCATCTCCTCTGTCTCATATTCAACTCCTTCTGGTCAAAGAGATATTTTAAACTCTTATGATCAGAGAACACCTCAAATCTTACACCATACAAATAATGTCTCCAAGTCTTAAGTGCAAAAACAACTGCTGCCAATTCCAAGTCATGGGTAGGGTAGTTAACTTCATGAGGCTTTAACTGCCTTGAGGCATAAGCCACCACCTTTTGATTTTGCATCAATACACACCCTAAACCCTTGCCAGAGGCATCACAATAAACCTCAAAATGTTTACTAGAGTCAGGAAGTACAGTCTGAGGGTAGAAGTCAACTTTCTCTTTAGTTCCATAAAGCTTTCCTCACACTCATCCGTCCACTCAAAAGGGGCATTCTTCCTTATTAACTTCGTCAAAGGCAATGCTATCCGAGAAAAACTCTTGATAAACCTACGATAGTAACCGGCCAAGCCTAAGAAGCTACGGATCTCTGTCACCGTAGTAGGTCTCTCCCAATTCACCACTGCCTCTACCTTACTAGGATCAACTGCAATGCCACCCTTTGACACTACGTGACCTAAAAATTTCACTTCCTCCATCCAAAACTCACACTTAGAAAGCTTCGCATATAACTTTTTCTCTCTCAAGATATCTAAAATAGTCCTCAAGTGACTCTCATGATCCTCTAGTGTCTTGGAGTAGATGAGAATATCATCTATAAAGACTACCACAAACTGATCCAGATAAGGTTTGAAGATTCGGTTCATATAGTCCATGAACATTGCAGGGGTATTAGTCAGCCCAAAAGACATTACAGTGAACTCATAATGCCTATACCGCGTCCTAAATGCAGTCTTGGCAACATCTTCTTCATTCACCCTAATCTGATGGTACCCCGACCTCAGATCGATCTTGGAAAACACCACAGCTCCTCTTAACTGATCCATCAAATCATCAATTCTTGGAAAGGGGTATTTGTTCTTCACGATCACCTTGTTCAATTGGCGGTAATCCATACACAACCGCATACTGCCATCTTTCTTCTTTACAAACAAGACTGGGGCTCCCCAGGGAGAAACACTCGGTCTCACAAACTTCTTCTCTAATAAATCCTCCAACTGGACTTTCAACTCTGCCAACTCAGCTAGGGACATTCTATAAGGTGCCATAGAGATCGGTCCCGTCCCAGGGACTAAGTTGATGGAAAATTCAACCTCTCTCTTAGGGGGAAACTCTGGGATCTCTTCTAGGAAAACATCGAGAAACTCACTAACCACGGGTATACTATCCAAGGGTTGTTCATTTTCAACTTCATTCGCAACTAGGAGAACATATCCTTTCTCTATACTACCACAACAGTCAAGGGCTATAGCATTAAGGAAAAGATGCACTGACTTGACAGGCACAACAGGTTCAGGAAGGAAAATGACCGACTTGGTGCGACAATGTAACAAAACATTATGTGTATCTAGCCAATCTATACCTAGAATAACTCCTAAACCGTTCATAGGTAAACAAATGAGGTCTGACATAAAGGATCTACCATTAATGCTAAATTTACAGTTGAGACATACCAGACAAGTTTTTATAGGTTTAACTGTAGGGGTAGACACATGCAAGTCATATGGTAACTCAGAGACGGGTATATGCAATGATTTCACATGATCAAGAGAAATGAATGAATCTGTAGAACCAGTGTCATAAAGTACAATTAAATCACAACCGTTCACCTCACACCTACCCTGAATAAGGTGATTGGACTGAGCAACATTCTCTGCAGTAACGGTGAAGACTCGGCCATGGCGTTGGGGGCGGTTAGGGGTAGCCTGTGAAGCTTTCTGCAGTCTCTTGGGGCACTCACGAGCCATGTGCCCTGGCTACTGACAATAGTAGCACAATCCTTGGCCTGCTAAGCATGGGCGAACCGTCCGCTTCCCACATCTCTGGCATGGAGTGGTAGTAGACGGAGCAGTTGCTAGAATGGGCTTAGGCCTCTGGGGTTGGCCATCCCTAGAGCCCTGTGACCCACCAAAACCTCCAAATGGATATGGCCTTTTCTTGCCTTGTTGTCTCTGTTGTTGTCCATGTATGAGTGGTCTGTGCCTATTGACCTCATATCGATAATCAGCGGTCCTCTTTTGGTTGCCTTCCACTATGCGACACGTAGAGGACAACTCAAGAAAGTCATCAATCCCCAAGTGCTCCCTTTGCCTCTCGATTGGGGGTTTAGGCCCCCTAAATACCTGGAATATTTGTAGCGGGGTTTTGGGTTCTCCTGGTATATGCCATGGAATTTAAGCAGCTCCTCAAACTTAGCCGTATATTGCGACACTGTCATACTCCTTTGCTTGAGTGCAAGGAACTCTGCCTCTTTCTCATCCCTCTCTCATGAGTGGAAAGTACTTGGCATAAAACTCATCCTTAAATATAGTCCATGTGATAGGAGTGCCTTCCACTTCTACCATCCTCCTAGCCTCAGCCCACCAATAATGAGCTTCCCCTTCCAGCATAAAAATGGCCCAATTAGCCTTCTGCTCCTCAGAACACTGCAGCATATCAAATATCTTCTCCAAGGAATTAATCCAAGCATCAGCCTCGCCTGGATCAGTGGAACCTGCAAAAGGTTTAGGGTGAGCCTTCTTGAAGTTAGCAAAGTGTGCACCTTCAACCTCAGTAGCACCAGGGGTCTGACTACCTGAACTCTCATCATGTCGGTTTAACCTCTCCGTCACAGCCTGTAAAGCACGAGTGACACCTCGAAAGGTCTCCAACAGCTCAAGGTCCTCCGTCCTACTCTGGCGACTAGGTTGCCTACTTGATGCCATCAGTCCCTACACACACCAAACAGAAAAATTGAGGTGATCAGTCTCAGTAAATCATGTCTAGTGAGCTTGTTACAGTGACATACAAGTAAAGCAAATCATGCATCTCCAAACCTCATAGTCTACCATGCAGATAAACTAAAAAAAATTACATATCTATATCTATTTTTCTATGCTACAAAAGCATAGTAGCCCAACCCTTCGGCTCCAATCGGGTCAAACCATGCTCTGATACCAAAAATGTAACTTCATAGTACTCATTTCTACATGCTCGAGTCATATAAGAATTAATACTAAGGAATCACGTCCTATTTCGTGAGCTTTTCAACATTTGACATAAAATATTGCTAAGCATTCTAATGAAAGTTTGGCATGATAACGACGTAAATACCATGCTCCTATAAGACAGAAAATCATAAACAGGATAACCAATCATTCATAGCTCAACATACTTTTCAAAATACAATACTTCAACATATCATATATCATCCTTATAAGGCACACAGTGCCATTCAATCTATAACATAACATAGTAATGTAATATCAAATATAAATAGCCACATGGGTCAAACCAGCTGAGAATATACTAAGTCATGACCTCAAGTCACAAGATACAAAACATAAAAGGAGAAAGATCTCATGATCCAAATACAAAGTTAAGATCCAGTAATATAGCACAGTCTCCAAGTAACGAAAAAGCAACTATACTTCAGCAAAAGAAACTATACTTCAGCAAAAACAACAATACTTCAGCAACTAAGTCTTTGCATCAGGATCTACCTGCTCATCTAGAGATGATATGGAAAAAAAGAAAAAGGGTGAGAAATGAATTGAAATCTCAGTAGGAACATATGCAATTAACATGACATCATTATCATCTCTAGTCTACCTTGGTTTCTTCTGAAATCATTTACATACAATTATGAGGTTCGATTTTAGGATTTCGCAAACAATCTTAATCAAGGTAGAGGTGTCTTTTAGCATGGTCTTGGCATGATAAGTATATGCATGTATGAACGAACTTTATTAATATAATTAAAGAGACATGCTTACATGGAAATATACTAGGTTCATTCACTAAATGTCACAACATACATAAATGGCTATCCTGATGTAAGACATCAAATACATCACAGTTAAGATCTTTTTATTTAGTCTTATCTACCTCATAACTTTCACATTTCTATCTGTTCCTATTCATCTCCTTTGTTCTTTCCTCTCAATTAGTGCAGTTAGATATTTTAAAAGCTATAAGCTTATACTTAACTGGTAGACACCAGTTCCTTAATACTAACCGACACTGAAACCTTCATGTGCACTATAAAGAAAGTCAATGCCCAGTCATCACTGGTCCTTAGAACGATTCAGTGTCGGAACCCTCTTTGTCGACATAAATCGGCCCTTAATCTTCATGTCTTAATTCTGATTTCCTTATCTTTAGTTCTTCCTCTTTTTCCTATTTCCTCAAAGTCATTCTTTTTCTCACAAGAATGCAAGCATAATTTTCAATAATGAATTCTAAAATCCTTTTCTTTAAGATGAGATAAACCACAACAACAACTCAACGAGTAATCATAAACATTAATAAACAATCATTCATTATGTCAAGACTAAAATGCTACTATATGATAAACCAAAACTCATATAAATTCCGCTCTTTCACTTTCAACAAATATGTAAAAACTCAATCCCAAACAACCTTTACTCTCATTTAGAAATTTTATCAAACACATGGCATATATATTTACTCAATTTTCATGCATATTTCAAACATTGTAACACAAATTTATTTGCATGTTAAATAATAAATTCAGAGGATATAAAAATTATCTAAGACACTTCAATGTGTCCACAAGATCCTGTAAAAATTTTAAAGCAATAATCATTTTCTAAATATGTTAACAAAATTAGACAAATTCGGTGGTCAGAAACCCCCTATTTACAGCCAACAACCATAGTTCCCAATTTTATTACCCTGCCAATGATCATGTTAAATCATACAAAAATTCATGATTTAACTTCAAGATGTCCACAACATCTTGTAACAATTTCAAGTCAAAATTTGATCATTTGATATGGCAAATAAATTATACAAATTCAGTGCTTCAGAAATTACTGTTCATACCGAAACTGAAATCTTCTCGGTTTCTGAATTTTAAAAAATAGAAAAAGCCATCTAAACACTTCAAGAAAAATATTGAAGATACTTCCATATGTTAGCTTCATCATATAAAAATCTTAGCTCAAAATATTGTCTCTATATATGTGAATAAATTCATACAAATTGAGCTGTCAGCATAAATCCGAGAATTTCAGCAACAACATACAATTTCTTTTGATTTTTCATGCATAATCATTCATCAAAACTCAATATTTCTTAACAAAATCATAAATAAACAAGTTTAAACATAAACCCCTACTAAAAGATGATTTTTACTGAAGATCCAAACAACCACAAGCTCCTTGAAGTTTGATCTCCTAAGTAAGGAAGCAAAAACTCATTCTTTCCTTTCTACCCGAATTTTGTTTGCTCCAGAACAGGTAGGAGGAGGACTTTTCTTGAAAAATTAATGGTGGATTTGTGTTTATTGGGTGGAAGAGCTATGGAAAAGTGTATTTATTTGTTGGATTTGGTGAAGAATTGAAGGATTTATGAGGTTGAGATGGTGGAGGAAAATGGAGAGAAAGAAGGAAGAAGATGAGAAAATGGAAAAAGAAATGGAAAGAAGTGTGTGTGTATGTGTGTACCGTGAAGGGGAGGGGAAAAATGGGGTTTGGGTTTTCATTTTTATTTTTTTTTTAAAGTGTGATTGTATATGAGAATTATAGTTTGACCGTTAGGTGTATATATAAATGAGGATAACCTAGGGATTTCATATATAAAATTACTAAAAAAAAATATTTATATTATGAATGACTAATTATCTATCAGCTACCCAAAGTAATTAGTACATAAAAATTGGGGCATTACAGTTTTTGACTTAAATATGTTTTTAGTCCTTAGCTTATAAATACAAGCCATTTTGGTGTTAACCCTTTTAAAATTTTTACCTTCATTTTAGTTCATCTTTTTTCCTTTTCTTTGATTTTGGTCCCTATCATTCTAAATTTTGGTCATAACAAATATTTTTAAATATGTACTTAATTTTTATAAATATTAAAATTTTTATCTTTACCCTTTAAATATTCCAAAAATATCCTTCCTTCTTTTGATCCTAATTAATATCATCGTTTAGCATCAAATTTACATGAAAGGGACAAAAAATATTACAATAAAAAATAGGGACTAAAACTAAAACAAAAAATTTAATGAGATCAAAATTAAAATAACTTATATTTATAAGGACTAAAAATATATTTAAACATTTATTTTTTGTTTTAGATCCATGGACACAGTTAGAATTGTCATTTGGAGTAAGTGTAATAGAAGAGAGAAAACAACAAATAAAGTATGTAAATATAAATATATTGTGTAAATGCAAATATCTAAAGTACAAATCAACTTCTTATTACAATGCAAATTTCTTAAAAAAGCATTAACTACAACAATCGAGTACTTAGAAATATACTCTTTGTTTTCAAATATTTAAGTTTTGGTATGGGAATGAAAGTGAAATTTAAGGTGACAATATGAGATGAATATTTGTTTATGAAGTTTATGAAGTCAATATTGTAATTTGACACATTATGACAATCTTTTTATATATTTGATTAAAAATAGAATATTTAAATATAATTATAAATGTTTTCTTAAATCATGTCTAACATATAGAGAAGTATTGTTTTTAATAAAATTACAATTGAGATGTAAAAAATAACTTCTCATAAACAATAACATTTAAAAGTGCTTAATTATTAAAATGAATATTTTCTCTCACAATAAGCATATTCAAGTGGGTTCATGTCGTAATATAATTAAATAAAAATATTCAATAAATTCTTAATATATTTAATTTTTAATTATTATCATAGTTTTTAAATTTTTTTATTAAAAACAACAATTATAACAAAATAACTAAAAACCCGTGCAACGCACGGGTATTATCTCTAGTTATTTCTAAAAACTCACTTTTCCATTGGAGATATCGTTGGTAATTATCGATGGGTGCGTACCCGTCGGTAAGTTGTGTCGGTATCCCCGTATTTCTAGTAGTGTTAATAAAAGGGCTTTTTTGCACAATATAAAAAGTTTCAGGTGTTGAATTGCATGTTTGATAATTCAAATCTAAATTGAACATGACCTAAAATACATGTAGGATAAAGTAATTTTAACCCTTCAAATATTTCTATTTAGCTTATTTAAAATCCAATTCTTACTACTACTTTTATCCCCTTTTTATACACGTATTTCTATATTATTCTAAGTATTCATGCATAATACCAAAATATATATTATATATGCAGTAGCGTTTTCAATGCATGGAACATTTTCGGATCATTGAATGTGCTAATATTGTTACCAGTTGACAAGACAGCTAGCTTTCGGGTTGCTCTGAAAAGTCATTCGTAACCTCAAAATAATCTCTCTTGCATGCGCTGTTAACTGTTATCAAATTGGAAAGTCTCAATCATTTGTCCTAACTTCTGTCCTTAATCGAATTAATAACAAAAGTAATTTATAATCTATTTAAAATAATTTTTTCTAATATTTGTATTATTTTTATATTATAAGTATTTAAGTTTTTTAAAAACTTATTTAATTCAATCAATTATAATAATTTTGCCTTTTCAATACTCATAAATATAGTGAATTTTAGTTTTGGTCCTTATAATTCTATTTTTTATCCAAAATTTTCAATTTTTTTTATTTTGATCCTTGTTACGTTAATCCATTATTAAGTAATGTATCTATAAAAACTAAAAAAAACAATCTTAAAGTCGTTATAAAGATCAAATTCGAAATTTTCAATATTTGTAATTACTAAGTTCATATTGGATTGATATTCAAAAACAAAAAAGGGAGATTAAAACTAAGATTTAATTGCTATGCACTGATGGTGTAAAAAAAATTTTACACAGTCATCCAATCATGTATTGTCACATAAGTCATGATAGTTGACTTTTACACTCATTACTTAAATAGTCATCTAAATGAAATATTTTAATTGGATGATGGTGTAAAATATGTTCACACTGTTAGTGTATCAAATTAAAATCTTAAGACCAAATTAAATACAATGGATCAAAACAAAAGAAAAAAAAAAGGTACCTAATGTGAGTAATAATACAATTTGAATTATTGAATCATTTGCAATTTATTAATGACAAGTCAGTCGAGCTATGATTTTTAAATGCTAGATTTTTTGTTTGAATTTAGAGTGTTAATTATTCATATGAACTTCATCAAAAAATTAACAAAATAATATTGAAATGCACTTAGTTAGCATATAACAATATTATATCAAAATTTTAATCAATTATACAATATTCACGTAAAAAAATTTAAAATAATAACATTCATACAGAGATAAATAATAATAAGTAAAGTATTACTTGTGAGAGGAAAGTTGGAGAAGAAGTAATAAATGTTAGTGATTAAAATTACAATGCTATACAAAATTTTAAATTGATTCAAGAAAAAGAAGAGTGTGTTTTATATCCAATACAAAATGTGTAGTTTACTAATCTCCATATGAATGTGTGGAGATTAGCAATCCCTATATATATATATATATATATATATATATATATATATTACAATGCTATCCAGAATTTTATTGGTTCAAGAAAGAGAACAGTGTGTTTTATATCCAATACAAAATGTGAAGCTTAGGAGATTAGCAATCCCCATTTTTTTTTTATCCATTGTATTTAATAAATTGATTAGCGATCCCCATATTTTTTTTATCCCCATATATATATATATATATATATATTTTGTTGAGAGACTCGATTAATGGTGACGAAGGCAAGAAGATCGGTCTCATCATGAAATTTAATGCCACCACCTTCGGGTGAGTAGCCATTTGTAGCTACGAAAGAAATGGCTTCTATGAGTGTCTGGGGGGACCAAAGTCTATCAATTATCACAAATAAATTAGGAGAGCGTGTTTGGGGCCCTAAATGGGAGAGGTCAGTTTCTATACTCTAACATTGAGGGGTCCATATAATATCGGCAAAGGTTCTTCCCTTATCTCTCTATATACACACCTTATCCGTATGGTGCGAGATATTCCCAAGCTCCAACCCTAAGCTTTGGGTATAAACCTCCATAGCATCCCGTAAAGGAAGTTTAACGAAGTCTCTTTATGAACTACAATTATAAGACCGAAAATTTTCGGGATATGTATCGGATAAGTTTCAAATCAATTTTAAGCATTTGTTAAATCAACTACGTGAATTTTTTTATATATACTAATAGTATACACAAAATTGAATTTTAGAATTAAACCACAATTTGTTCTTTAAAATATAAAGCTTCAATTAATTTTACCCTATAGATATTCAATTTATTAATTATATTCATCAAATCTCTGATAAGTTAAAGTCTTCATCAAATTTTGGTGACGTGAATCATTCACCTTTATTATTTGGATGAAGGAACTAAAAGAATTTTGACATCATATTTTAGAAAAAATATTAATTTTAAGATAAGAAATCTATGACAAATGTATATTTAGGGACTAATAAAATAAAAATAATTTACAACCTTAAAAAAAATTTGGGGCGTAAAAGAGAAATTTACATCATATATATGTCAAAATGTACTCCCTCGATTTCACTAGATTTAATTTATTCATTAGAATAAACACACATATTTAGAAATTGGTTAAATGACCTTGATAATGATAAAATTAAAACCAATTAATTCTATAAAATTATAACCAAAACTTTATTTATGGGGTCTATTTTTCATTAACTGCATTAATAAACATAATTAATATAATGATAAAATTAAAAAAATATTAATAACGTCTTAATATTTAAAATGGAGAACTAATAATTTAAATCGATGAAAAATTTCAAATGAACATGAAACTAATTTTAATCTTTCAAAGTTTAAATTGATGTTATAAAACTTTCCAGTACCAAATTGATATTGCAACTATTTTAAGGGCCAAATAATACACAAAATTTTAAGGACCAAATTGATATCCTATGACTCTTTGGAGGACCAATTCTAAAATTTTTTTCACATACTACTTTTGAAAACTAATTATTAGTACATACATAAAGTTGAAAATATTAATATTTAATATTTAAAATAAATATTGCTGACCAAATTACCATTAACTTAATATTCTAAAAAATAAAATTTGATTTTTCTGCGAAAATGAATCCACCATCCAATAAAAACAAATAATGTAGTGAGCTTATTAAAATCTCATCATGGTTTCCATAATGAGAAAGATTCTCCAAGGACATGAGTAGTAAATTCACTGGAAGCTGATATGTGTAAAATTTCCTACGGTTTAATATTAATAGTATAGATAAGAGAAAACATTACATATTATTCACTTATTTTAAAAATAAAACAAAAAAGTTTCCATACGAGCGAAATGAATAGACAGTGAGACCTAAAATTTTTTTCATACTACTACTTTTGAAATACTATTCTACACATATAAAGTTAAAAATATTAATAATATTTAAAATTAATATTACTTATCAACTTACCATTAACTTAACATTTTTTAAAAAAAAAAAAGTATATTTTTTTCTACGAAAGTCAATCATTTTCCCCCAAACACAAATAATCACAAAGAATGGAATGGGTTCATTGAAGTTTCGTAGTGATTTATATAATTAGGAAGATTCTCCAAATAGTGGAAGAGTAAATTTACCTAAAACTAATATATGTAAAAGGTTCATTGTTTAAACCTTTGAAATATTCATAGGATAGATATAGATTAATAGTATATATTTAGGGAGTGTTTGTTTTGAATTTTAGAAAAAGTTACTATAAAACTCAAATTTTATATATAATTAAAAATTAATTTTTTTATAAGCTACTATTTTTATATTCTACAAAAAAGTTAGAGACTGATTTTTTTAATATTATAATAATTTTAAAAAAATTATTCAAATACACAAAAAACAGAATTTTTACAGTAAAAACAGTGGTTTTTCATATGAAAAGTTCCAAACAAACGCACCCCTTACTATTTAAATTATATTAAGTACCAAGTTACAATATAAAATCAAAATATGAGTTAAATATATGTTACTTTCTATACTTTAGATCATGTGCAATTTATACTGACATTTTGAAATGTGCAATTTGAAGCCCTATACTTTTTTAATTGTGTAAAAAAGTTCTTTTATTACGTCGACATCTATTTTCACTATTAATTTAAAACTTTTTTTTTAACAAAAATTCCCTCTCCTCCCTCTTTATGAAACCTCCCAGCCAAATCCTACAGTAAGCTAAACCCTTCCCCAATGCATCGGCAGAGCTGTTATACATTAGGCGTTTCAGTTTGCATTCTCGGCAAGCACTACTGACATTATTCGCACCTAAACGAAAATATCAAATCACAAAACCACATATCAAACCATGCCAATCACCAGCAATCCAAAAACCAAAATACGAGTAAACATGGAGCCATGGAGGAGTCAGTAGAACTATAACCTTATAGCAACTATAGAGTTCAACTACACTGAAGTCAGCAACGTCCATATAAAACACAACCGAAGAACCTTCAAGAGCTGCAGAAGACACGCATTTCTATAGCCTTCAGCAAAATCATGTACAAAATTCGCTAATTTCATAGCATTACAACTATAAAGCCTAATTCTAACACACAATAAATCAGCTTATTTTGTGTTAAAAACAAGCTACAATTATTATCCGGTCAGTCTTTTTGTTTGGGTGTGGACATGTGGTAAGGGCATAGGTGGAAAATTTGATTTTTCCCTTAATGTTGTTTTAAGTATGGATGGTAGGTGGATTAATTTGGACCTTATTAGGAGCGGCGAATGACACCTACCCTTTTTTTTTTGGCTGTTGCAGACATTTTTTGCAACGCAATAATAGAAACACATCCAATATCACAATTTTAAAACCATGAGCAAATAATCGTAATGTAAATACGTATTTAAAAAATAGTGTAATAAATGTCATTCTAAATTAGGTTTGTACAATGGACGGGTTGGGTCAGATTAGATAAAACCCGAATCTAGCCTGATTTTTTTATCGATTCAATTTTTGGAACACGAACTTGATCCAATAGTGACTCGACTATGAACCAGGTCGAACCGAATCAACTCGACATTCAAACATTATTTAAGGATTTAGACATTATTTATAGTAAAGTTATAAAATTTTACAAGTAAGAAAAAATGTACGAGATTTTCCACAATAAATATTTCAAAACAAACTATATCAATACAAAAATAACATTAAATTATGTAAAATATATTCATTGAATTATAAAATTTTATAATTTTTTACAAGTTATTATTAAAAAAATATATCATTCAAGGAATTATTTAACTTCGGGTTGGGTTGGGCCAACCCAACATATGACCCAAACCTAGTCCAAAAAATATACAGGTAAACTTCAAGACCCAACTCAACCCAATGAACTTCATATTGGATTGGGTTGGTAGGCTAGGTTGAGTTATAAAAACTCCTATTCTAAATGACTATGATCTTACGATCATGTTCCTAATTGTTTCAAATTAACAAGAACATTGAATTGAATGTGATTGTGGACGTTTGGTGATTCAGCCTTTATCACGCAGATCAAACCTAGTCCAAAAAATATACAGGTAAATTTCAAGACCCAACTCAACCCAATGAACTTCAGATTGGATTGGGTTGGTAGGCTAGGTTGAGTTATAAAAACTCCTATTCTAAATGACTATAACCTTACGATCATGTTCCTAATTGTTTCAAATTAACAAGAAAATTGAATTGAATGTGATTGTGGACGTTTGGCGATTCAGCCTTTATCACGCAGATCAAGATGGAAGTAAGAGACGTGAGAGGAGGATAGGGCTTCGACGATAGTGGATTCAGAATGGTGGAGTTGGATTGAGTGAGTGGAATCATGGACCTAGACAATCCAGTTCCCGAGTTACAGCAGACTCAGACCAGAGATATCCCAAGGGTTTGGGAAAGGTTTAGGTTAGGCAAGATTTTGTCAGAAAATATCATAAAAGAGGAAGGGTATTTTTATTAAAAAAATGTCATCTTAATAGAAGGATTTTTTTTTTTTTTTTGCACAGAATGAAAAGTTTTAGATGTCGAATTGCATGTTTTGATAAGTGAGATATAAATTACACATGACCTGAAATACATGTAGGGGTAAAATAATTTTAACCCTTAAAATATTTCTATTTAGCTTATTTAAAATTTGATTCTTACTACTACTTTTTTCCCCTTTTTATACACATATTTCTATATTATTCTAAGTATTAACGTATAATACCAAAATATATATTATATATGCGGTTGCGTTTACAATGTATAGAACACTTTCGGATCATTGAATGTGCCAATATTGTTATCAGTTGACAAGACAACTAGGTCTCGGGTTGCTATGAAAAGTCATTCATAACCCCAAAATAATCTCTCTTGTATGGGCTGTTAACTACTTTTATTAAATTGGAAAGTCTCAATCATTTGTCCTAACTTCTGTCCTAAATCGAATTAATAACAAAAGTAATCTACAACCTATTTAGAATAATATTTTTTCTAATATTTGTGTTATTTTTATATTATAATTATTTAAGTTTTTTAAAAACTTATTTAATTCAATCAATTATAACAATTTTGCCTTTTCAAAGTTTTGGTCCTTATAATTTTTTTTATCCAAATTTTTTATTTTGATCCTTGTTATGTTAATCCATTATTAAGTAGTGTATATATAAAAACTAAAAAAAAATTCTTAAAATAGTTATAAAGACCAAACTCGAAATTTTCAAAATTTAAATTACTACGTTCATATTGGATTGATATTCAAAAACATAAAAGAAAGATTAAAACTAGGATTTAATTGCTATGCACTAACAGTGTAGAAAATTTTTACGCAATCATTCAATCATGTATTGCCACATAAGTTATGATAATTGACTTTTACACTCATTACTTAAAAAGTCATTTAAATGAAATATTTTGATTGGATGATGGTGTAAAATATTTTTACACTGTTAGTGTATCAAAATTAAACTCTTGAAACTAAATTAAATACAATGGATCAAAACAAAAGAAAAACAAACGTACTGAATGTGAGTAATAATACAATTTGAATTATTGAATCATTTGCAAGTTATTAATAACGAGTCAGTCGTGCTATGATTTTTAAATGCTAAATTTTTTGTTTGAATTTAGAGTGTTAATTATTCATATGAACTTAATAAAAAAATTATCAAAATAATATTAAAATGTACTTATTTAGCATATAATACTATTATATCAAAAATTTAATCAATTATACAATATTCACGTAAATAAATTTAAAATAATAACATTCATGTAGAGATAAATAATAATGAGTAAAATATTACTTGAGAGAGAAAAGTTAGAGAAGAAGTAATAAATGTTAGTGATTAAAATTACAATGCTATCCAAAATTTTAAATTGATTTAAGAAAGAGAAAGAGTGTATTTTATGTCCAATACAAAATGTGAAGCTTACTAATCTCTACATGATTGTGTGGAGATTAGTAATCCACACACACACACACACACACAGATAGATATATATATATATATATATATATATATTGAGAGACTCAATTAATGGTGAGAATGAATAAAATAAATATTTACGATTTGACAAAGTTTAAAATATATTATTAATAGTTAAATTTAAAATATAAAATCATGTAACCTTTTAAATAACAATGCACGTATTAATTATTATTAATTAACTTTAATTACATGCACTGTCGATATAAATTTTTTTTAATATAAACATTCAATCATGCATGGTTTTATATTTTAATACTTGACTCAATTATCTAAAATTTTGAAAACCTTTCAAACAGAAGTATATAATTAGATGACAATATATAACTCTTTTAAATTGTCAATACATCAAAATTAATCTTTATAAAAATATAATAATAATATTTTAATATATACAAAGTAATATGTACATTGTTTGTAGCGAATAGAGAGAGAGTAATGAATGCCATGTATGATGTTTGTTAATGCAAGGTTATTAATGTAATTTAACTAGCAAAACATTTCTCATTATTAAAATTATTTACCAGTTGAATTGAAGAGTGCTGGTGGTTCAATTTTACACATAACTACATTGAATGTGTGTCATACGTTTCCTATCGTCAGATCTACATTCTTCTTCTAGATTTATATTTTCAACGGTTTAATTTTATGGGTACATTGAATGTTTCAATCTTCACAGGAACATTGTAAATGCGGCCTTATATATGCATGATTTGATGTGAATACCAAATAAAAATAGTTCATGCGACTCCCATTGTTTAAGTCAAACCATTAGCAGGTCAAGTTCTTTAAATCCATTCATTATCATTCTCAGTCCTGAAGCCCATTTGAACGAGATTAAGTGCCCCCCTTCCATCCCTCCCTCCTCTCCTCTCTCTCGCATTCCCTTGTTTACACTCTGCTTTTCAACTTTTCTAGCCTTTGGTTGAATCATTAACTAAAAAGCGAAAAAAGGAATTTCAGTTTGTTTGCTCTTTTATTCCAGTCTTCAGTGTTCATACAGTTTTTTTTTTCTTGTGTGAATGTTCATACAGTTTCTATTCCGATTTACAGTTTGTAGTTTTCAGTTCGTACAACCCAAGAATCAAAAACAGAAAAAAAAAAAAGTGCTGCTGATTGTTTGCCTTTTAGTTTCAGTCTTTGGATTTGTCTTTCTGATTCCTTGTTTCTATTCTCGACTTGAATTTATTATATTTCAGCTCATACATCACCAAGTTAAAAAAAAAAAACCCCAAAAATCAGAAAAAAGAAAAGTGTTGCAGATTGTTTGCCTTTTAGTTTCAATCTTCGGAATTGTCTTTCCGATTCCCTGTATCCATTCTCGACTTGAATTTGTTATTTTTCAGCTCACACATCACCCAAAAAAAAAAAAGACAAAACAAAACAGAACAGAAAAAGAGGAAAGCTGTTATATTCTGTTTGTGTTTGTGCGTGTCTTTTGGTTTCGTATTCCGTGATAGAAGGGAGTGCCATCAGGGATCCAGCTCCAGATTCACTTTGCTCCTTGACAACGAGTCACGAGCGGTACGCATTCGTGCCCTTTTCACTCAACTATAGTACCTCTTGCTGGAAATTCAAAACAAGCGAGAATTCTTAATTTTTTTTCCCCGTAAAACAAAAAGCTCCAGCCCCAAACAGAGGCAAGCCCAAACAGTACAAATGAACAAGAACAAAACATACAGACCAAAGGAATCACACTGTTATAACAGGAATTGCCCAACTACACATGTAACATGAATGAATTTTCTACGTTCAATTTCAAATTTTCTTTTCAAAATAATTATTTTTCACCTTTTTTGGGGCATATTTATGGGTTTGTTTAGATTGATGGAATGGATGGAGTAGGGTGAAATAAAATAAAATATTTTAAAACTCTATTGTTTACGTGTTTAAAAAATAAATTGAGTGACATAGAGATGGATGAAATCAATTCCATTCAATTCCATCATTTCTTATTATCCCCTTCTTCACTAAGTTGGGCAAAATGGGATGGAATGCCTTGCTAATACATTTTTACTAATAAAATTATTATCATTTTACTTTCACTTCTCTCCACTTGTTCTATTTGACTAAGCTCCTCTCCACTATTTACCTACAATTCAAGCATACCCATATATCAGTTTTCTTTTTTAAGTTAAAGTCTTGAAAAACCTTGATTACAATTTAGAAAATAAATTACATTTTTTAACTTCTTCAATTATTTTTAAAACACAAGGAACTATGTTTTAAAAAAATTTAAATATTACGTTTTTCTGGTTCATTGCAAAACAAATAGGGAAAAAAAGAAAGAAAATAATAAAAGCTAAAAGGAACTAAATTCATGGAAAACAGATCAATGAAAGAAAAATTTAATAAACATAAATTATATTTAATTTTATGAATAATTTATTTTTTTACCAACTATAGTTGACACTTGATTGCACTGATATTCGATCTGGTGATCTACACGCCGTGGAAAAGAAAAAAGGTTCAAATTTAGGAGCAGATAATGAATTGTTGCACGAGGTTTTTAGTCAAGGCATTATCTGAAATGAGAATACCTTAGAATCCAAAAACAAAAATAATTTAATTTATTAGGTCCAATAAAAGCAAGTTTAAAAACTATCATGTGATGCCTACACTTTAAAAACTCAAAAGTCACATTTTTTCCATAAAAAATTTATCTTTTGGAATCCTTAATTAATGTCTAAGGACAGTGATAAGATAAACTCTAATTTATTTATTCAAAAAATTCCTCGATTTCTTTATTTTTCGTTTGAACTCTATTTAAGAATTTGTTAGGCTCTCTCTATTCACATTCATTTCATCATTTGGGAAAACCAAGACCCAAAAAGATGCAGATTATTTGCGTGCTTTCGGGCTTTAGAAGTAAGAAGTCATTTATATATCACTATGGCTATTGATGCACCTACCATTAATATTGTCAGGTTCCCTTCAAGAGGGCTTAAGCCTACACTGTGTGCCTCCGCCACAGACTAACGTCTCCACCATTAGTAACAGAGAAACCAATCACAAGCAAGTGAGCTTGTGTTGTTCTATTTGAAGAGGTATGTACCTCAACGCTTCCGTCATAAATCTTCTGTTTAGGTGCCTTCCATTTTTGTCAGGCAAGGTGCTTTTAAAATAATTTGTCAAGCCCAGTTTGGAAGGTCTACAGCGGCAGTCTCTGTGAATTAGAGCGTTGGACATAGGCCAGTAGGGAAACAGGCTCGACTCCCACCTTTCATCCTTTAATCTCTTTCGTCTCAACTAATTCCAATTTTTAACTATAAATTTAATTTCCAATTATTTTTTTTATTTTAATCATTAACCATCAACTATTATAATGCATATTTAATTCAAGTCCCCATTTTCTCCCTTTTTTCAACTGATACTAATTTTCAATTAAATTTAATTTCCTATTATTATTTTATCTTGATTATTAACCAACAACTATTAATGTCGATTCAATTAATCAAATAATAGAATTTTAAGTTTTTATTTGTTTACCCATACAATATAATAAAGGGATTCTGGCTTTTATATGTCTAACTTTTTCTTTCATATTTGACTTTATTTTTTATTTTCAAAATAATCATATATATATATATATATATATGTAATTAAATTTAATAATTTAACTAAACTAATAATAGGAAATTAAATTTAATTGAAAAAAAAGTGTGTGTGCGTGTGTGTATATATATATATATATTACTAGAGTTCTTTTTTTTTTTTAACATAAGCATTAAGACTATAAATTCTTCTTAGAGGGAATAGGGGAATGGGAGGTGAGAGTCGAATATGAAACCAAACACTCAATGGTGGAGCTTAAAAAAAAAATTTGGGGGGGCCAAGTAACATGTAACATAAATGATGATAACAAATTAAAATTAAAATTAATTGTACATCACATATAGAAATTTTTTTATATATCAGATAAGAGAAGTATTTTTATGAGAGATAAAAGAAGCAAATCTTAAAGCCACTAGAATTGGTCTAGTCATTAGAGGGTGTGGATAATTTACAATAAAATTTATTTAAAAGTTACATTGATCACTTACAAAGTTAGATAATTATATGTTTTACTTTAGCCATTTTTTTAAGATCTAATGACTATGTTTGCTCATCTCACTCCATAAACCCTTTGTAAGCTTTAAAATAAATCACTATTGAGATAATTTTTTTTAACCTTATAATGTTGCTCTATGTTTTTTTAATGACGTGAAAGCATAAACAATTTAATCAATATTTTAGCATTCAACAATTTCCCTTCTGCTGTGCATTTGGTATGACAGTAAAAGTGGAGGAAAAAAATTATGAATAAGCATAATGTGTAATTTTATGGATAAATTTTATGTGTAAAATTACACATTAAGCTTATAAAAAAAATCTCATTTTTGCCATACCAAACACATCCTTAATATAAATAATCATACTATTTATAATAAAAAGTCATCTTTATTGTATTAATTGCGTGACAAGATATCAATTTTTTCAATTAGAAAATAAACTAACAAAATATAAGATTGAAAAAATCACAACTTTTTTCGATAGATAACGCAACTCTAAAATCTGGATCAGAGGAGTAATTGGAAGGAGGCACAGTTATAACAAAACAAAAAAAAAAACTAAAATATCACCCCAAAATAAAAAAGTGACCCCATAATTTAGAAACTAAGCAAAATACGAATTTATATGTAATGGCAAACAAAGCTCCATATGCCAAAAACATTTGAAACTATAGTTGGCAAGTTGCATATTAGAATTTACTCAACAAACAAGATAGGGGCTTCATCAAGCGCACCAGCAAACCCAACACACCAGCTACTAGTCTCATCACTAATCAAGCCTCCAATACCAACCAAATAACTCTTAGCAACCAAACTACCATCCACATTGAGCTAATATATAGAAAGACCTTAGGGGATAGCTCCACCCTACTAACTGAGGGGACCAGAGAGGATGAGAAGGAGTATGGCTCATAGTAGTAACATCCTGAGAAAGCACACTAATTCTTCAAAGAAGCTTCAGAAAAGGCCAAGACTCATTGCTCATGCAATAAGCACAATGGGCCCATCAAATCCACCACAAAGCAGTAAGAAACAATAGACAATACTCCCCTCGACAATACTCCAATAACCACTCCTTTAAACCAAGAAAAAAGAAAAAGGCATGCCTAACAAAATTAAGGGCTATCTAGACCCTTCTAGGGAGCACACAATCCCTTAGACAATGAATTACAAATTCAATCTTAGAACCATAACAATCACATAAAGGTTGGGGCACCAACTTTTGAGCAAACTGCAACATATTAGTAGGGAGAGTAACCATATCAGGAGCTTAATTTTCTCAAGCAGAACCAATTTCCAAATCCAACCCTATTCAAATTTTGGTCGAGCCTCTAATTCAGATTCATTAACCAATAATATACAAATTTCACGTAACATAACCTAGTTATCTTATGTGTCCAACGCCAAATATCAGCATCCAGAGCCAAATCTATGGTTGCAATGGTGCACATGAGCCCTCACACCTCCTTTGTAATCAGGGTTGCCAATAAGTTAACATGCATTTGACCTTCAAAGAACACATCACAAATCTTGAGCTCAGTATCACTAATATGAACATAAGGGAGGAGCATACACAAAGGTCCTTCATCCAACCATTTATCGTACGAAACAGACAAGCCACCGTAGCCCACCTTCCTTTTAAAGCGACCACCAAAAACCCCAATAGCTTTCATAATAGAGTGCCAAACCACAAAGATTGAGGTTGTGCAATAGGAATCCATCAACAACTCCCCTTTTAGATACTTAGCTGATAGAATTTACACCCACATCTTATTTAGGAAAGATACTATATCATAAGCTAGCTTCCCTAGGGCAGTATTATGAAGCCTTGCCTGACGAAACTCCAGATCCCCAAATCACTTAGGACACAACATTTTCTCTAACTAACTAGATGCCAACTGTGTGCCGTATAAGGGTAGGCCTCCATCCCAATAGAGTTGCAAATTCCTTGAGGCAACAAAAAATTTTGCATAACATAAGCCGGTGCAGCAGAAAGTACAAAATTTACCAAAGTTAGCAGCCCAGCCCTATTAAGAAGGTGACCCTTCCAACCAACTAACCACTACTAGAGCTTATCAACATGAAACTCAGTCCTTCTTACTCACTCTACCATTCAAAACTTGAAAACCAAATACTTATCAATGCCATCAGTAGGTAGGATAGAGGCAACACAAAAAAAAAAAAACCATTAACATTTAGCACAAAAAACATTATTTGAAGCCATAAGTCTTGATTTATTTAGATTTACTTTCAACCTAGAAGCATGGCAAACCCTATCATATACAAAAGACACCAACCTCACTTGAGAAACCTTGGCTTTTGTAAATAGGAGGCAATCATTCACAAAGAATAAATGAGAGATAACTGGGCCCTATTTTGAAACTTTGACAGGCAACTAGGACCCCTTATCCACCTTCTGAGTAATGACCAAAGCCAATTTCTCCATACATAACATAAAGAGATAGGGAGAAAAGGGATCACCCTGACCCAACCCGTGCAAAAGTTTAAAACTCTCTAACTTACTTCCATTCCAAAGAAAAGACAAGGAGGACTGAGATATGCAATTCAAAATAAGGTTGATAGTAATAAGAGGAAAACCAAAATTATGAAGAGTAAGCTTCAAAAATTCTCAGTTAACTCTATCATACGCCTTCTCTAAATCTATTTTGAAAATAAAAGAGCCACTTTTACCCTTCATTTTATTCAAACAATACACCAATTCCTAAGCAATAATGGCATTACTGAGGTACCATAGCTAGGGATAAAATTAATTTGCAAGGGCCCAACAATGTCTAGCATAAACGGCCTAAAATGGTTAGCAAAACCTTGGCCACTGTCTCGATAACCTTGTTGCATAGGCTCATTGGCCTAAACTCCTTATATTGAGTAGGAAGGTCAACCTTTGGGATGAGGACAACCAAAGTTTTAGCTAACTTCAAGTTTATTTCACTAGTCTGGAATGCATTATTCATTGCAAGCCACACAACATCCCCTACTACATCCTAAAGAAAAATAGTTTGAAAGCCATCAGGCCCAGAGGCCTTAGGAACCCATAGCCATAAGAGCAGAGTACACCTCATCCTTAGTCATAACCCACATGATAATCTCACAAGCCAAGGGGGAGAGAAAAAAAGCAAGAATTAGATTAAGACTTGATGATAAATGAGGGTCCTGGATATAAAGCAGATCTTTAAAATAGTTAAGAACTCCTTTTTCAACAATGCTACTCTCTGAACACCAAATATCATTCACAAAAAGACATAAAATTGTAGCATGATGATGTTGCACTATGATTTAGGTATGAAAAAAACTTAGTATTCTTATCCCTCTATTGTACCGACTTCTTCCTAGATTTATGGAATCATAACATCTCCTTATGATGAAGCATAGAAAGATACTCACATTGAAGCTCCTTGTCCAGCCTAGCCAAGTTAAACGACGAGGATTCAAGAAGACATTACCAAACACATCCTGAACATCTCGTCTATTCTTGAAAATATTACCAAACACATCCTCGTTAAAACACAACAAAGTCTCCCTTACATTGTCAATCCAGGAAGAAATAGAGGGTTTGTCCTCATACCAGGAATAACAAACAATGGCTGAATACTCTGGATGATCATTCTAAGAAGCTTGGAATTAAAAATGGCGTTAACCCCCAACATGCATAACAGGCCTACAATGAAGAGGGAGAGGATAGTGATATGAGTAAATCCTATCCAGGAGATGAATAGAAGCATCCGGGAAGGCCAACCTCCAATCACAATCACCTAAACCCCGATCAAGCCTTTTTGCAAATACTACTACCACTAACACTACTTTGTGCCCATGTAAACAAACCCCCCACACTCTTATAGTCAATAAGATAGCAATATGCCAATACTTGGGTAAAATCCAAAGCATGCCTAGTTGAGAAAGTACTACCCTAAGTTTTCCCAAGTTTCACAATCTTCTTGAAATCACCTACAAGAACCTAGGGAGTAGAAATTTTCATTCTCAATCTCCTCAAATGATGCCGTAAGAAAGTATGCATAGAAGGTGTAGGACCAACATATATGACTGAGCAAGTCCACACCTTATTAGCAATCTCAATGTTAACAGTGATAGCCTGAAAAACACAATCCACCACCAAAAACATAAAGTTGTAGCTAGCCCCCAAAACCAAAATACCACTAGCATATCCCCTAGCTTCCTTTATAACCATCAGAGAAAAGCCTTGACCCTTCCAAAACTTAGCAATTCTTCTAAACTCAACATGTGTTTCATACAGGAAACATAATATGAGCTTTTGCTTTTGAATCAATTCCTTAAGATGACACTTGGCATTCTTTTTAAAGGCTCCCCTGATATTCTAGGAGAGAACTGAGAGGTCTTCAAGCTTAATCATCATGAGGAATATTGGTTGAAAGGTAGGCCAGGCCACATAAATAGGCACTATGGGCTTAGGGATATCCACCCTATCCTCATCAAATTAGTTACATTTAACAATATCCCTGTCCAACTACAAAACATCATGCATGACAACCTACATGGTATTCTTACACGAGATGTCACCCACCACCTCATCCTTGGGACCCACAATCATCACCCTCGACATGGACTTCATATTCTCTTGTACTTGTCCCGTCCCTTTTCCCCTAAAGCCCAATATAGACTCGGGAGACAAAGATGTCTCCTTGCGCATATGTTCTTCTTAACCCGTCTATGGATTAGGCTAATAATAATTTTTTGGGATACACTATTCTTTCTTTCTTTTCAGATCTGGCTCACTTTCTTATTAGGATTATAATTAATTTGGGAAAGTTATTTAGCTATATTATCTTTTTGAATCTCTTTTCCTTTATTAGCCTGTTTTGTATCCCACTTTTCACGCCTAACCACCATTCATTCACCATGCAAATTAGGCAAAGATTCAAGGTTGACCATATCTCAATTTGGATGGATTTTCTTCATATTTTCCTCAGTTTCCAGAGTCGGTTCTTATTGTAGCATATGGTTACTAGCACCAATCAGCAGCGCCTACACTGACTCTTCCACCATCGTTGCTTCCTTAGGATTATTCATCCTTCCGTTCTCTTTAGATGATGGATGCTGACATCCCCTTGTGAAGTGGCCATAACAACCACAATTAGCACAAATCATATGTAAACCCTCGTATTCCACATTATACTAGTGCCCTTCTAGGCCAACTTTCACTGCCACTGGATGTATAAGGTCAATCTCCACGCATCCTTGAGCATACTTACCCTGAAAGTTCGTTGTTGTTACTATGTCTACCCTTACTAGTCTATCAATGCTGGTTAACACACATAGAGTGCTTTGATCAAAATAAGACATATTCAATTCGGGGATACATAACCAAACCAAAGTTTTCTCAATCTGGGTCACCTAGGAAGCAAATTTTGGTGTCTAGTTTTGCACTGCTAGATAGTGACAAAAAACCATCCATGTACCACCCTATATATAATCTTACTATGATCCTCCATCAGATTACACTTCACCATGAAAAATCCATGATCAATATCAATAATCTCAAAGCCTTATTTAAGCTGTCATAAGGCCTTAAGTTTATCCCTCATTAGCACATAACCAATCCATTTCGCTAACAGTTTCACAACTAGGGAATCCTTCCAAGGAAGATGAAGTTCTTCCTTAACCGTCTTATGCAGAGATCGGTCTCAGCTTACTTCCCTACATAGTCCATCGTAGCCAAGTTCTACTTTAGAATATCTTTATCATTCATAGGAGGAGGAGGAGGAGAAGGGTGTGTATTTGCCTATAAATTTATCACAAAAAGAGATAAGAAAGTGCCTACTTCTACCATCTAGTGGCTTGGCCTCAAAAGAAACCCTAGCAAAGAAACTCGAGTTCCTTGTTGACGCCATTTGTTTATTGAATATATATATTACTACAGTATAATGTTTACTATAAATAAGACTAAAAAAAATTATTGACAAATATATACATGGGGACGTGCTAAAAAGGACAAAATGGATTCAAAATAATCGAGCAAAGAATTCTATTGTTTATAAACTAGCAATACAATCATGTGCACTACCATTGTGCATGTGTTAGCTTTGCATGTTCACATACTTTTAATTTCAAAACATTAGGAACAATGCCTAAAAGAATGGCATGGCACTAGAGAATGTACCTTTTATTTGTTATGCTGCCTGCTATGCTTATTCTAGATGATGTTTTGGCCATGAGTTGGATCTTTTTGCATTGGGTAAAGTTGCACAAAGAAAAGGACACCAATACTTGAACAAAACAAAGTTGTGTAAATACCATATTTTGCTCCTCATGACACACTATCGAATGGCTTTCCAGATTAATGTCATGACTAAATTCATCATGAGCTTCTTAACAATAGCAATTTAAGGAGACACCCTTTCTTTAGGTTTGACACAATTTTGCAAAATCATCCATCTAAGTTGTTGCCAATTAGAAAGATTAGGATTTGAGTGACGTGAGTGTGCCGTAAAAAATTGAACAAGTAGGTGAGCAATGGCTAACAACATGCCTTAGCTCAATTCCTAACAGTACTTCACAAAATGAAACTACCAAGTTTGTCCCTAACAATGGCACTTGTCAGTCCCTTATGCCAAATTAGTCATTGACAAAAGCCATCCACCTATATCAGTCCCTTACCCTCACCTCCATCTCCATTCCACTATCACCTCCACCACTACCCCTACCTATCTTTTCTTTCATCTTTACTCCCACCCCCACCCCACCCCACCCCTAATCCACTCTTGAACACCATTTCCATCATCAACCACCTATCATCCTCCTCAAATCAAATCCCCTTAAAGAAACATAAATAAATAAATAATTAGAGCTTCGTAAATTTTCTCAATATTATCCCATAAATCCCTTTCTCCATGAAATTCCAAACTTCACAATCCATGAAAAAAAAAATAACATCCATCATCTTTGTAAGACCATTGAAACTTCTACAAACTCTATCCAAATTTCATCATAAATGCAAACAATATCCCAAATCCTCCATTCTTCATTCAACAATAATTAGAAAAAAAAAGAAAGAGTAGAAAATGGGCAACAACTCAAACAATAACAGCATCCTTTTTTCCTTTCTCACTCTTTAATATTGCTTCCATTTCTTACTTATTCTTTGCTTATCTTTTTTGCTTTAACCATTTTTTACAAGGTTGAATTTGTTGGTTCTTTCAAGAAGAAGAAAGAAAGAAGCTTTGTGGTTTGTGTGATTAAGGAGTTGAATCTGAGAGTGTTTTTTGTGCCTTTGTTCCTCTTTTTTATTTTTTCACTGAGAATCATTGAATTAGATAAAGGGTTGGTTAGACAGTGGATTAGAAAAGAGGGTAAGGTGGAAGTGGGAGTAGAGATGAAAAACATGAGAAAGGTTGGGGTGGTAGTGGAGGTGGTGGTGATGGTGAGGGTGAGGGACTAATATGGGTGGGTAGGATTTGTTAAAGACTAATTTGGGGTGTCACATAAGCAAGAATGTTAACTTTAATGTTAGGGTAGCAAGTGTCTGTCATTAACATTGTCAGGGACCAACTTGATAATTTCCCTTTATTAGGGACTGAGTTTTCTAATGATGAAATTGTCAAGGCTAGTTTTGAGGTTTACTCATTTTTGTTTTATGACGGAACAAAGCAAGATTTTATTATACATAATAAGTACGATGAACTCCTATTAACATGTTATCACTATTAGAAACATAAGGATTATCGATAAAAATACTAATAAAGTTAAAACAATTACCAATATATAATACTTTTACTAGTGGGATTTACATTGTAAAATGTTTGTCAATAATACAAGGCTAGGAAAAAAATTATTGAGGAGTTTTTCTTTCTCCATTAGTATAATTACAAATAGAAATTAAAAAAAAAACTTGTTAGTAATATGTTTTGGAATTTCATCATATCTAATTATTTGGTAAGTCTAATTATCTAGGAAAGTATTTCATGATAAAACGTTCCCTGGGTAGTGATAAAATTTTTCCCTCATTACTTTAAAATATATTGTCGACAAAAAATCCATAAAAAAATATTAATTTTTTAGGTAAATAACACATTCCACCCTTGAGGTTTGTAAAAATGATACTCCATCCTAATGTTATGTTTGGATAGATTATTCTAAAATTTAAGGGAATTTAAAATGTAAGGAATAATAATTGCTTCAATTGAATTCCTTAGATTTTTAAATTTTTTTGTTTGGAAAAGGTAATTAGATGACTTCATTTTGAAATAACTTTATTTACGTGATTAAATTATATCCCCTTCTCTATGGTAAGAATAGATAATAGGCATTGCAATGACCAGCAAGTGGTAGTGGACAAGGTAAGTGGACAATTGGTGGTGGCCGACGGTTAGTGGTGGGTGGTGCGCAACAGGTGGCCAATGCTAGTGACAGTTAGTCGGCAATCGTAGCAGGTTATTAGCGTCTAGCGGCAGGCAGTCGGCATCCGATGGTGGCTGGGTAGCCAGCAGGCATAGTTCGAAGGTAGGCGATCAACTTTTGGCTGCGGGTGCATAGGTAGCAAGTAACGATAGGCATACGAGGACTAGTGGTGGCCGACTAGCCAATGGTGAGGAAGTAATGGCTGATGAATAGTAGTAAACTTGTGAGAGTGAGAGTTGTGCGACAAAGATGTGAAGGAATTTCAAAATTTGCCCTATGGAGAGGAAATTTGAAATTCACTCTTTGCAAGTGCTGAGAGTACCTCATAAAAATATTTGGAATTTTGAAATTCCTTCTTTATATGTAAAAATTAAAATCCTATATTTTTTGTAGATAAAATCCCTTTTTAAAATCGCTTTGACTTTGCAATTTCTTCTAAGTCAAAAACTAAGCTTGGTATTTTATCATGATGAATTTTAAATCTTTCCAAAAATTACATTTCCCCCTATAATTGCTCCACCCAAACACACTAAATTTATACAAAATTGGCACTCCACCCTATTGTCATGTCTCACTAACTACTCATTTAACTATAGTTAAGATATACACCTTTAGATATTCTATCATATCCTATCATCCTATTAATCCTATCCTACATTAATCTATAGTAATAATACAATAAGAACCTTATCATTAAGAAGGTTTTGTCACATTATTTTTTCTAAAATTATCTATGAACATCCTATCAATTTATTATAACATTGTATCAAGTCTTTTTTATTATTGCATAATATTATCATTGCCAAAAAATACTATCGATTAATCATTTCTTAAATACATGATCAGAAACATATTCCAATGAATTTTGATACACTTTGAATTCTTCTTCAATAAGAATTTAGTGCATGGTTATTTGAAAAAAAATTCTAAACACCCTATCAATTTATTATAACATTTTATCAAACTCAAAATTTATTGTTTATCAAATTTATATTTAGAAATGTGATTCCTTTTAAAAGTTATATGCATAAAAATAAGAGAAATATCATTTCCCTGATATATCTTTGAAGGAGATCATAGCATGTTATTTAAATATATTTAAGGGATAATTTTTAATACTCTTTTAAAAATTTCCTCAAGAAATAATACAAATAATATTACTAAAAAAAAAAAAACAAAGTGGCTTTCGTACTTTTTTTTTACGAAGATATAATATAGTTTAAAAATTATAATTAAAAATGTTAAATGAGTTAAATTGATTTAATAAACTTAAAAATATAACAGAAATAAATAAATTTAATTAGAATTAGTTTGGTTATTTAGTTCTCATATTTGTGATAATTCACGTTAAAATCGAACATGTCAATCACCTACTCGATAATTTATACTTTTTTAATTCATTTATAAGATTTTAAATTTTTGAATTTGAACATCAAGCAATCATGTTGACTTTTATCTTTTTTATTTGTATACATTTGTTCATGTAATTATCCTTTTACCCAAATATATAAATTATTTCAATATAAATTTGATTGAAAAATAATAGCATTTCCAAAGATAGATTTGACAAATAATAAATTTTGAGTTTGATCAAATGTTATAATAAATTGATAGGATGTTTATAAATTTTTTAAAAAAAATAATCATGTATTAAATTCTCATTGAAGCACAATTTGCAACATGTCAAAATTTTCTCTAAAATATATTTCTAGTTATGTAATTAATAAACAACTAATTGATAGTATTTATGTGCTAATTGATAGTATTTTTGGCTATGATAATATTATATGCCATAAAAAATGATTTGATAAATACTATAATAAATTGATAGCATGTTCATTTGTTTTAGTAAAGATAATTATTTACTGGATTCTCATTCAAGAAAATGGCTATAATTGTATTATAGTACTATAAAATAGGATTAATAGGATTATAGGATATGACAGAATATGTAAAAGTGTCTATTGTAACCTAGTTAAATGAGTAGTTAATGAGACAAGACAATAGGATACGATGTGAATTTCTTATAAGTTTGGGGTCGAGTGTCATTTTCACAAACCTCAAGGGTAAGGGGTATGTTACTTACCCTAAATTTTAATTTGAAATAATCCAAAATGTGTATAACAGTTCCAACAAAATATCCATTGGAAATTGCTGAATTAATTTATTCATTATTTTTAGATGAACGTAGGATATCCGCTGTCAGAAGTAGTAGTTCTTCCCTTCAAGGCGTAGAGCTCACAAATGTAGGTATTTACTATTTTTGCATATTCTAATTATCGTATTATTTATTATGGATAAATATTCAAATATATAGTAATTAAAATTAAAAGATATAAAAATCAAATTAAAATTAACAATAAAAATAATAAAAATTTCATAACAAAGATAAAATCTACAATATCTCAAAACATAATAGAATTAAGTAATGTAATATGGAAAATGAGCAAATAAATACAAATTAACTAATCATGAATAGCTATTGTTATCAGTATCCGAGATGTTTTCACCAGACTCAAAAGACAAGGATGGTGAAGAGTTTTGCTGCTACTGTATTAGTGGCATTGGAGGAGGGAGGAAGAGGTGAGTCATTGCCCACTCACAAGTGCTAGAAGTATATAAGTGTCTGCTACATTTGTTGTTGCGTCTTCCTTTACATCCTCCTCTCCACCTTCTTCTATTTCTTTCATGTGGTCTCTTTCTCCTTCTATTTCTAGTCCTAGTAGCTCCTCTAATCCCTTATGCAGCTCCTTGTTAAGGGCATGGACATGGGAGCAAATCATATCCTCAAACTTATGCCTTGCACATCCCCTGTCACAGAGCCATGCCATATATGTAACTCCTTATAAGGACCACACCATCTCCTCATCAATAGGTGTGCATTCGAAAGTAATCCCACCCTTTATCTGCATATGATCCTTAACCTCCTCGAGAGTCTGCATGTTCTTAGCCTCTAATTTATTGAAACAAATAAATGTTAGAATTATACAGCTAATGAAATAGAAAATTACATCTACAATAAATAATAAGAACTAATGTAATGAAAACATGATCAAAAATATTTTACATATGTAGACTCAAAGTAAGAGTCAACCAATTATGACTTGCCTTTCTTACGAATGTGGGTCTCCTTGAATGCCTCTCCATGTTTAGGTGTCTTATTCAGGACCCTTGACTACAATTTCACATGTTTATTAACAATTTATCAAATACATAATCATAAGTTAAAAGTACATTAGTTAGTAGAAACATTTACCAAATAGGATTTAGTGTCAACTAGTGTAGTAGAACCACTTACATTAGGGTGCAATGTCTAGCATAGGCCTTATTAGCCTTGGCCTTCCCTAACTTATCCAAGAACTCTAACAAAGCCTAATACTCCTGCAACACCTGTAGGTAGGCCCTTACTATCCAATCGATTGATAACCCATTATTGCAAATTTTGCAATGCATCACTCATAGGTGCTTGCTAGCATGGGACTTTGAAGCTTTAAACATGGCCATGCCCTGTAGGTTAGTGATTAAATTTCTCTGCACATATAGAAGTAATTAATATATATATATATATATATGGTACATCCTACAATTTCTTTATCATATTGTAATATGATATAAAACCTACTTTGTAAAACCTAACTAAAATATAATCATAAAAGACCAATAAGTGAAACATCTATTGATAGCAAAATCAAATCACATAAAACAAACTCCAACAATTGAACTTGTGAATATCTTATTGGGCATTTCCATTATATACAAGATGGATGTGTTGTATTGTAGATGCCATAAACTATGATTGCTTCTTGGAGAATGCATTTGTTCCACCATCAATTGCAAGTTGAGAAGGGGACAGAATGGAAGTAGAAGTTGGCTCAAAAGAGAGAGGTCTTGGCAATAATGGTGGAAGGGGAGGAGGCACATACCAAGGAATGGGTATCATGTTGATTTGTTCATATCCCCTGCCAAATAAGTAACCGCTTGGTGGTTCTGCCTATAAAGGAGCAAGAGTGGAGGTGGAGGTTTGAGTGGTGGAGGACAGGATGGTGGATCTAAAACGAATGCTGGTCTTATTGGTGGAGGTGGAAATAGTATTGCCAATATTCCTCGACTAACCTTGGCCTTTACCATAATTGGTGCCTTTTCCTGCCATATCTGAATCAAACACAAGATATAAATCAATATGACCAGAATAAAAATAAATATATAAAACTCAACAATTGCTAAGTGTACACATAAGAACTATATATATATATATATATGAACACAGAACAAACTTGTCAGCCCATATAGTCTAAAAGTTCAAGTATCTTCATCATTTTCAAATTCAATATAATTCACAAACTCTGCTTCCTAACCTTTAGTCATATCATGTCTTTCAATTTTTGTCCTTAAACCTTGTCTCGGAGGGTTAATTATATTAATTTCCCCTGTAGGAGAAACTATGCTTGCGGGATGTTAGTATCAGGGAATTAACTCATCAACTTTATAAGCTTCCTTAAACACTTCTTCTATTTCACTTGACCCCTTGGTTTAGTTTTGTTAACCTTTCAATTTGATTTACATTTTCTAAGATGCAGAAAATATACTTATATTGTATTTTGGGCAATACCAAATACGTTAAAGCTTACATATCTTTTGGTATAATTAATCCTAGTGATTTTGTAGTGGTTGTTCTGATGTGTTCCAATTGGACGTCTAGGATCAAATAATTTGTAATTGGATAGTACAACCCTTTTTGTAGGTTCACCAACATACTTTAACTCAAGTACTACCTTAAGTTTCTCATTCCACTCACATTATCCATTACTAGCATCTCTTTTCACACAAACCACACTATTGTCTACTTTTCCTTTACTTCGTTTGATTGTTTGGAATTTTTATCCATTAAAAAAAATAAATAGGTGATGATAGGTTCTACCATTCCTAGTAGTATGCACCTATGTACAAAGTTGCATATTCAATTAAACTTTTAGGACAATAAGCAAAAATCAAAGAATGTGATTGATAGAATTATTAGGTCACATAAGTAAGATTTCAACCATGAAAAAATTGCTCAAGGCAATGGTTATCGTATAATTATTCAAAGTACCGGTAGGCATTGTAAAAGTACAAATAAAGTATATAATAATGTCATTTATCAATATGTAAGGATTGAATAAGGAATAGGCAAATTGTAAATAAATTGTAGATCATTAACCATCATGACCAAGTCGGTTGAATATAGATAGGGTCTCCTCAATTTAGCTTTCACCTTAATTGTGGTCTTGACTAACCCTAGTTCTCATTGATTGAACATGAGGCTCAAAATAAATGGAGCAAAAGTTTGATGACTCCTTTGAAATGTATGCTTGACATATATATTCCTCAAATTGAATCCTATTTTTCATCATGTTGTTAAACCCTTGTATGTCCTTTTGGAATGAATACATTTACCAATATTGTATTGGCCTACACACACACACACACACAATTCATATGACAAGTGTATAAGCAAGTACTTCATGGAGTCGATCATAGAACCCAAAGGAAAATATTCTCTTTAATTTACACAAAATAATGGGGATGTTCTTCTCCATCACCAAAAGATCCTCAACCCTAATAGTAGACGAGCACAAGTCTTTGAATTCTCACTAAGCTTTATTCTAGCTTCTAAACCAAATTAGATAGTTCCCTACATACAATGGGAAGCAATAAAATTGGCATCCATTGTGGATCATGCTATACATGTTTTCTTAGATGATTTCCAAGCAATAACACAACCACCAAGGGTACAAATATATCCACTCATTGATTTAGTCTTAGTTGAAGCAGAGATCAAATTAGCATTAAAGTACCCTTTAAGTACCTCAGGATATCCCATATAACATAGATCGAGCTCTATCATTGCCCAAAGGTACCTTATAACTATACAATGCCATCCAATGATCCTTATTAGGATTAGGTTTGTATCTACTCAACGTATTCACAACATATGCAATATGAAGCCTTGAACAGTTAATTAAGTATACAAGGTTACTAGTTACTTGAGCATATTAAGTTTGATATACATGAGTATCATTATTCTTTTTCAAGTATAAACTACCATCATAGGGAGTACTCAAGTTTAGAATCATAAAAATCAAATATTGCGAGTACTTTTGCAATAAAATGCTCTTGAGATATTCTATAACAAGCTTTCAGTTTCATCAACTTAATTCCTGTAATAAGGGGGAGGTATCCACACCTTTATAAGGCATGCTTCGTTCCCCTCCCCAACCGATGTAAGACTACTCCATACCCTTACAGGAATCCACCCCCCATTGGGGTCCAGCGTCCTCGTTGGCACACCAATCCTGGGATTGGCTCTGCTACCATACATGTAGCAGTCCGGACCCTCGATCTGAGATATTATGCCTTTGGGAACTCACACCCCTTATGGGTTTGCTCTTCCCCCATCATGGGGGAAAATGCGTCTATAAAAGGGACGTATCTATGCTTTTATAAGGCATGCTTCGTTCCCTTCCCCAACTGATGTGGGACTACTTCATATTCCTTGAGGGAATCAAATTTGTGACGTGGCTCTCTAATGTATAATATTTCATAATATATTACTTTAAAATATGATCTCTTCAAATTCTTTAGCATTTTCTCTAATTAAAATATCATTTAATTTTCATAAACTAAAAGTATTTAATATTCAAACTCTGAAAATCCACTTAACACTGGAAAATTGAATCACGAATCCATCTCTGGCTTATTATATAAACTCTAATCAAACTCTACAAATTTTAGATCCATACTTATAAACTGAAAACATATACATAATTATTTCTGTTACTGAAACTAAATACATAGTCTAAAATTAAAGCATGACTTAGATCCTACTTGCACATCTACTGGAGCACTGTACTCTAACAAAACTCTAAACTGAGCCTTACTCCAAATTAAGACTTACCACAGAGTAACTACTGCATCTATGGAACTGGAATCTGAACCGCCTTTGAACCTGTAATTGTGAGAGGGGGGGAGAAGGGTGAGTCAATAGACTTAGTGAGTAAGCTCTCACCCATCACCCATATGGGACATCCAAAGAAATATACATATATACAATGTAAATGCAGCAAACATAAATCATTTGATATTTATATACACAACTATCTCTAGGAAAACACTTTACATTCCATGTATTTATAAACAAGCATTTCTAAATCATAGTCAATGATGAAATCATTTTTAACTAAGATGCAATAAAGTATTAGGAAAACAGTAAGCTAAACGAAATAAATAAATATATATTCATAACAATTGTAAAATTATAAATTGAAAGATTGTACTCGGTACCTAGCGAACACGAACACCTATTGAAAAATCATACTAGTCCCCCATGGACAAACAATGGGTACCTAACTAGGTCTCGCTTTCTGTATATGCTACCATGGTTGCTAATTAGGTTTGCCTCCATGGCTGTTTACTGGGATTGCCTCCATGGCTATTTGCTGGGATTGTCTCCATGGCTGTTTAACGTTATTGCCTCATTGGCTGTTTAATACTATTGCCTCTATGGCTGTCTAATACCATTGATATATATAACTCAACTGAAGTAAATAAAAATAACAATATTGAAATTACAGAACTAAATGGTGGTTACTCCATCCCTCGCGAACGAGAGCCCCTAAATCTTAATACTTGGAGAGTTCTGGATTCACATTACTCTATAACAACCTGACTTTAGCATAATCGTAGATATGAAATCATGCCCAAGGGATCACCCACTTGTAGACATTTCGATTTCAAGCCCATGGAGTATGTATCTGGCAGTTGTGGGCATGTATCTAGCAGTTGCTAAGAATCATACTGAATTCTGTACCTCTTGGTACCATAAAACTGAAGTTCTAATTTCGTATCTTAAACTAACATATTTTCCATATACTTGATAACTCTAAAATCATAGTTCAAACATTGGGGTTTATAATCATAATAATTCGAAAATCTTATAACATATTTATTTACAAAACTAGGTCATACTCTTGTTTCACATTTCTCTGGCACGTATAAATATATTAACTGATTCTTTAAAATCATATTTTGAAATCTCCAGTCTTGAAGCATAAAGATATCAAACTCTCTTAAAACATATTTGATAAAATAGTAACTTATTAAATCCTATATTCTTGCAATAAATCTAATCATGATAATATAAAACATCTTCATAGCACTCAACATATCAATTATGGTTCCATGGTTTTTTAAAATACATTTTCATGTTATATTCAAAACTATAATATTTACTAGCTTTACCATTACTAAAAATATATATATAATACATCCATAATCTTGTCTCCAACTTCATATATATAATGAATATAATGCATAAAACATAAGTATAATGACTAAAATAAGGTCATAATTTTGAACTCACTCACCGTTTAGAGCCAGGAGTATGTGGGCACCACCAACTTGACCTTGAGAGGTTGGCACCAGCAACTACCATAGAGCAACATAGAGTCTAGATTAAACTCTAAACAATCTCTAAATAGCTCAACATAACTCTAACAACATTGGGGGAGCACCTCCACTTGACAACAATGAGAGAAATAGCAAGACCCAACTCAAGATTATGAAAGAATGGATAGAATGGGAACAAAATCTAACAACAACACATACCTTTGAAGGTTGGATGATGAGGATTAGAGTGGGATGAGAGAAACAGAGAAAACGAGGGTTTGGGGGGGAGGGGTTTCGATTTTGGGATGAAAAATCTCGAGTTTGGGGTTTAAAAAGGGGTGGAAGGATTCATTTAGTGAAATGGCATCGTTTGACACTGTTTCTGTCAAACTGACATTGCTATAGCGGTCTATGACCACTATAGTAGTCTGGCCATTCCCGTGTCCGCACGCTGTCACTTATGATTGCTATAGCGGTCGGTCCTGAGCATACTGAAATGAAATGTTGTGACCACTTTAGCGGTCCTGGACTGCTATAGTAGTGACAGAAATGCCAAACTTCGCCATTTTTCTATCATATGGCTTCTTGTTATCTCAATATTCACTTATTTAAATTTCTTAATTTAAAGTTAATGGCCTTGCCATTAACTTTGAAATATAAATGTAAATAAGGAAATACCCCCCTTTTGGATTCAAATAAAATATAAAAAAAATAAAACCCCAACCAATCAAAATCCAATTTTTTAGTTCTAGTTCAAATTCGGGAATTTTTATGATTTTTTAAACTTGAGGGCTAAAAACGACTGTTTAAAGATTTCCTAAAATTTATTAAAAAATCACTCTTCAATTCATTACCCTTTGAAGAGAAATTATCGGGACTTTTGATCCCACGAATTTAGCTCTATCATGTAACCTTCCAACGAAGTGTAGGCTCCAAACTTAGTAAAATTTCTGACCTGGCAATATGGGTGGGTCCTGGGGAACTCTAGGGCCATCCAGAAATTATCTGATGACATGTGTACACCGGATATTACAATCCCCAAATTTGAGTTAGCTTCTCCTAAATCTTTCATGTCAAATTTTGATGATAAAAATTGTTTAGTTTCATTAATCACATAAATGTTGGTTATAGAATAAGCTTATTATATCTACATGTACACAAAACACCATTTAAATTATCATCAAATTGGTATAAATACATTTATCAGAATCATTCACTTTACAATGATCTAGCAACATCACTTCGTCAAACTTTTCATGCCATTGCTTAGGCGCTTGTTTAAGACTATATAAAGATTTGATTAATCTACACACTTTATTCTAACTATAGAAACTATAAAGCCTTCTGGTTGATTCATATCAATTTCTTCTTCTAAATCTCTATTAAGAAAAATAGTTTCAACATCCATTTTGTTTATTAATAAATTGTGGATAAAGTAATCAAAACTCTAATAGAAGATGTTCCAATCACCGATGAATATGTATAAAATAACCTAAGCTTTTCTTTTTTGTGTAGCCTTTAACAATTAATCTAGCTTTATGTTTTTCAATTGAGCCATTAAGTCTTAATTTCTTTTTAAATATCTATTTTCATCCCATTTGTTTTACTCTATTAGTTAAATTTACTATTCATGTATGATTAATTGCTAATTACTGATTCTATTATACTATTTATAGCTTTTTTCCACAAAGTACCATTCAGAGAAGAAATTACCACATTATATGGTAAAGGATCTCCACCCATTAAAAAATTATAAAAATTATCACCAAAATTAGTTACTTTTCTCTTGTTTTCACTCCTAAGTTCAACTCAATTATTTTTAGAACTACTAGATTCACAAGCATTTTCAGATAAAGTTTTCTTTTGAAAGGAGCAACAACATTAAGAAACTCAGTATTTTTTTATTCAATAATATAATTGTATTTACATCTAAAACGTGGCTTCTTCTTACTAAATATCTATAAGTAGCACTATTTTCAGCCTAACCAAAAAAAAATAGAATCACAAGTTTTAGATCTATTTTTTCTTTTATGTGGTTCAAGTAATAGCACTTTTGCTAAACACCCCACACTTTAAGATTTTTAAATTAAGCAATCATTTTTTTCATAATGCAAAAGGTTTTTTATTTTCTTAAAAATTATTCTATGTTGTATGTGACATGGAGGAAGAATAACTTTCACCAACAAATTTGGAAGTATAGTGTTCATCATTTCTTTTAATGTTCTATTTCTCCTTTTGTCTATTCCATTAAATTTTTGTGAATAGGATGGTGTTACCTCATGAATTATTCCACATTGTTCAAAAAAAATTATTAAGATATAGGGAGAACTATCATTTTTACTTGTGAAAGATTATGTCACTGATACAATAGGCTTCAAAAGAATGCCTAGGTGACCCTCCAAATTAAAGATCCATTATGTTTGATAAATCTATCCAAACATCAATTGGCCTCTACTTCAATTAACAAAAGTGATTCTTTCATGGCCTATTTTATTAAAAATATGATCTTCTTTTTTTGTGGGGAGGGGGGCAAAAGTAGCAATTCTAACATGCCAGCAACTTGGCACAAAATGTGATGCACAATATATTTTATTAAAGATATGATCTTTTTGAGGCTAAAGTGATGATTCTCTCATGCCAATTTGGTATCGAATTAGTGATAATGTATTCACTTTCATTGGTAAAGTGAATATTAGTTGACATTTGGGTGAACTTGTCAAACAAAATAGATTTTTAAAGAATCACATGTAAGTATAATTTCTTTTGAGTGCTATATTTTGTCACCAGCATGATCTTTTGAGGGCAGAATTGGGTGTTCTCCTAAGATATATTGACTCATATTCTCCTTCTCTATCATATCTCATCCTTCTAATTTTCATTTTTAATGTATTCTCCACTTCAACTTCATAAATTTAAAATTATTCTTCTGCCTCATCTTTTGTTCTAGGTGATAAGCATATATGTATTTTGAAGAATCATATATAAACGTTATATAAAATGTTTTACCACCTCTAGTCATATTGTAGATTTTAAATTACCTATATCTGAATGTATAAGATCTAATAGAATTGTTTTATAAAATTATATGGTTTTAATGCTTTCTTTGTACTCTAGGCTTCTACAAATATTTGACATTTTCATTACTATTTTTTGACATGTCACTTATAATTCCTACTTCTTCCATTATTCTTAAATAAGAGAAATTAATGTATTCCAATTTACCATGCCATAAATCAATAGAATCAATAAATCAGTAGAATGTGCATTTTCATATATTTCAACAGAAACATCTTGCCAAAATATACCATCACTATAATACCCTTTTCCCATAAAATCTCCACATTTAGAAAGCACGGTGTCTAAATTCTTACGAGAAACGATACTTACCTGATGTTTTGGATTGGAGTCTATGGAAGCCGAGAGTTTGACGTGCTTCAAAGCTGTGTCACGTTCCGTCTATATGACTCCATTTTGAACCCTTTTTGTCATGAAAGAGAAAATCTTAAAGATGATTTTCAAAGCTTGACCCAATATGGCTATGCTGCTATTTGTTTCGTTTGTTATATATGAAAAGTAATAATAGACTTATGGATTATCAATTCAGAGTATAAAAGAAAACTCAAAACAAAACACATTCTGATCCTTCTTTTATTGAAATATATAACAAAAATGAAAAAAGAAAATACTCTTAAGATTGTATGAAAAATTAATTAAAAATGACACAACAAATGAAATAAGTAAACCAAGAGATAAATCCAAATAATATAAATAATCAGTGACAGAAATGACAAAATTGGAGATGAATACTAAATAACACAATTAAAAATAAACTGTTTATCAATTCATAGTTGGAACATGCTAGGCACTGAAGCTTAAAAATATTTTACTATCACAAGCTAATAAGTCGATTTAGATGTTAGTCACAGCTAATATTTTTCAAGATACAACAATAATTTTCTACTAACTCTACATTCGAACTAGTAGAGTTACAGGAATAACTTGATTGTACAGGAGAATTGAATAATTACTAAAGGAAAAAAATGTTATACTCTAGAAAATTTTTCATTCGATATACTTGCAAAGCACGTTGATCCCTTTAAAAGACAAATAAATGAACGTTGGTTACCGTTCAAGAACTTTAGCAAGATATAAGAGAAATATAAAATTATATTTCTTTCCCAAATGTCTAACATTTTTCTTTCATAAACTTAAGACTCAACTGAGCTCTTTTTCAAACTCATAAAATAAAAAATAATTAATAATAATAAAACACTACACTTTTCTCATTTCTCTTTTTTTACTTTATTTTTCTTTGTGATAAAAAAAACATAAAAGGAAAGTGAAATAATGAAAAAAAGAAGGGGAGAAAAAATTAGTTGGTAATTAATGAGATAACAAATACTAATGATAAAAGATAGAAGATTATTTTTGACACATTTACAATGTAAAAGAGTTTTATACTGTATATTTAATAATGTATTATTATATTAAAAAAATAGTTGATTTTTGTATACTTATTATCTTAAAAATCTCAATATAATAATATATAATTAGATTTTAATGCAAAAAATGAAAACTAAAAGAAAAGCAGATAAATAATATATGAATCAAAGAAAGAAAAATATATTAAAAAGAAGAAACACGATACCAAATGAAAACAAAGAAAAAGTTTGTATTTGACAATGGTTTACTTTATTGGGAAGTGATATAGGATAGAAGTCATAATAATAATATAATATAAACACTTTATTAGGAAATGAAATGAGATAGAGAAAATAATAATAATGTAATGTGGATACTTTACAGGGAAGTGAAATAGATAGATAAAACAATAATAATAATACAAGGAGTGATTATTGTCATTTCTTTTTGTCTAATATCATTCCCAAATTTACTTGTTTCCAATATCCTAAAGTGTCCTCCTTCTCTTTTATAATTAATTTGTTGTTGTTTTAATATTATTTAAAATTATTATTGTTAATATTTTAAAAGAAATCTGTTACTATTTGTACTATGAGTTGATTTGTTATTGGTGCAGTTTATGGTAAAAAAATTTAATATTTAATTATTTTTTATAATTTTTAAAAATTTCTATAATAAATTTGTACACATTTATTATCAGATCAATTGATAATTAATTAATATTCAAATATTTAATATTTATTAAATTTTTATATCACCACTAAATATTATAAGTATTTATAATTTATGCCTTTGATATATATACCATTTATCCTTTAAGCACTTGTATACTTTTTAATGTATAATTTATGTGTTTAATATTCATGTGTTTAATGTGTACACCGCTTAATATTGCACCCAAAAAAACCATTTAATATATGTACATACTCAATATTATACCATTTAGCATTTATATAATTTTTTAGTAATTACTTAACGTCTATATAATTTACTCTAATATTGAAAAAATAAATATGTACATTGTATAACTTAATTTTTATTAAAGTTTTTAATTTTATTTTCATTTTTAAAAATTAAGGAAATATAATATATTAAATTATTATTTAGTTGTATACTATGTACTATTAGAATAAAAATTTTATGCTAATAATTGTTGTGTGGTTGGTATATGATCGAATCATTTAAGGTATTTCAACAATATGTGAAATATCAAACACATTAAATAATGTGATAATATATATGATCATATGATAATATAATTTTTTTTAACATTTACAGTGAATATAATTAAATTTTTAATTAATTACTATTTTGTAATTCAAAATTTATTATGTTTACAATAATTTACTTAAGTTATTTCATTTATAATATTTACAAAACATTAAAATAAAAATTTATTTGAAATACGGTTACGTTTAAAGAAAGTTATTTGAAATAAAAAATATATAACTCAACTATAAACTATCTTTAAGATTAACAGAACTAATTTGTGACAATATTATATTTTTCATTTTTATGAGAAAATGAAATTTAATAAATTTCATAAGAAAAATATAAAAAATAAAATGTTTTTAACTGAAATAAAAATATGACAAAAATACAATTACTAAATATTAGAATAAATTTTTTTAAAAAAATATTAATAATATTGAGTTTGAATAAAAATGTAAGTGACAATTAATATATATTGATGTTATAATTATGAAGGAGAATAGAGGGTATTTTAGTAAAATTACACTAAAATTAATTTGAGTGGGAGTGACAATAAGCAAAAAAAGAGTGGTAATAGTGGTAATAGCTATTCCCAATAATACAATGTGAAGAAAGATTTAGGCGGAAAAATATGCCATTGGAAATGTATACATATTTTATATTTATATATTGTTTTAATTATAATTATAATATAGATTGTGTTATGGATGACACAAAAGGAGGCCTGTGTCTTTATTTGTATTTTATCCATCAGATACTTTTGGAAGCTACTCTTGTTATGTTATCTCTAATTTCTCTGCTCTTTTTTGAAAGAAATGATCCACTTCATAGGGTGCTACTTTTGATGGAACAGAAAGGGGAAGCGGATTGGTTCTGAATTTTCTGATCTACAAAGTATTGAGACAAACTGATTGATCTTGTTCTCCCATTCTAAAGACCAAAGAAGGTAATGTGTTTTTGCCATCTCTATGATTCCCATGGCAATGTTTCACTGGCCTTTTCCTCATTCAAAATGATCCTTTTCTTCTTCCAGTCTCAACTTTCAAATCAAAAGAAGAATGGATTGCTTCATCACTGTTGTCAAGATAGTAGCAGGGTATACCGTGGCACCTATTGGAAGGCAGATAGGTTATTTGATATCCTACAATGCCAATTTTAAGGAGCTAGCTGATCGTATTAGTGATCTTGAGAGCAAAAGAGACGAAATCAAGCATCTTGTTGAGGAAGAAAGAAGGAATGGGAGAGAAATTGAAATTGGTGTGCAAAACTGGTTGAACAACGTGGATGGACTCATTAGAGAGGCAAATCTACTTCGGCAACATCCTGATCTTCCTAATTTGGTGTTACGGCATCAACTTAGTAGAAAAGCTAAAAAGATGGTGGAACGTGTTGTTCAAGTACTGGGAAGAGGGGACTTCAACCGAGTTTCTTATCTTCCTGCACTAAATGTAGCCTCAATCTCAGCTAAAAGCAGGTTTGAAAATTTTGAGTCAAGGAAGTCCATTAAGGAGAATATCATGAATGCTCTAAGAGACCCTACATTGAGCATGATTGGGGTCTATGGGCTGGGCGGTGTGGGTAAGACCACTCTTATGAAAGAAGTTGCAGAAATTGCTAAACAAGACAACTTGTTTGATGTGGTGGTTACGGCCACTGTATCAAAAAATCCTGACGTCAAAACAATTCAATTGGTGATTGCTGATAATTTGGGTCTTCGATTTGTTGAGGAGACAGTTAATTGTAGAGCACCTCGCCTACACCAAAGAATTAAATCAGAGAAAACTATCCTTATCATATTGGATGATATTTGGAATAGACTTGATTTGGAGGAAGTGGGAATTCCTTTTGGTGGTGCACATAAAGGTTGCAAATTGTTGATGACATCCAGAAATTTAGATGTGCTGCAACAAATGGGGATCAATAACAATTTCAGACTAGAAGTTTTAAAGGACGAAGAAACATGGAGCTTGTTCAAAGAGAATGCTGGCAATATAGACGATGAATTGATTGAGATAGCATCCCAAGTGGCTAAGAAGTGTGGAGGTTTGCCTGTTATTGTAGTTACGATGGCGCGGTCCATGATGCATAAAGGCATTCACGCATGGAAAGATGCGTTGAACTGGTTAGCAAGAGTTGACATTGATGAAGAGATGAAGGAGATTACGTATTCAGCTCTCGAGTTTACTTACAAAAGGTTGCAAGGAAATGAAATGAAAAAGTTCTTCTTGCTTTGTGCTGCAGGTGGAGAACGACCTTCCATCTCTGACTTGTTTAAATATGGAATTGGTCTGGGCATATTCAACAACACTAATACACTGGGAGGTGCCAGAAATAGGCTTTACAACATGATTAGTGCACTAAAGGCATCTTGTTTGTTGCTAGAAGAAGACACAAATACAGGGGTCAAAATGCATGACGTTGTACGTGAAGTAGCTATCTCCATAGCATCAAGGGATGAACACATGTTAATTAAAATGGGTGATGACTTGAATGAATGGCCAACAGTGGATTTTCTTAGGATGTGCTCCCAAATCCACTTGCGTTCCCATTTCCACAATATATGTAGCGAGCCCCCTGAAATATTAGATTGCCCTAATCTTGAGCTTTTCTATTTGTGTCCTGCTGATCGTTCTCTAGAACTTCATGGTTCCATTTTTAAGAGAATGGAAAACCTCAAAGTGATGGACTTAACAGCAATGAATTTTCCTTCATTACCCGCATCTTTCTGTTGCTTAACTAGCCTTCAAACATTGTGTTTGGATCAATGTGTTCTAGGAAATATGGAAGCAATAGGTGCTTTGAAAAATTTAGAAATTCTTAGCCTCTTGCATTCTTCCATGATAAAACTGCCAAGTGAAATAGGGAAATTGACTCATCTAAGAATGTTAGATCTGAGTAATTCTGGAATTGAAGTCATGCCACCTAATATCATATCAAGCTTGATCAAATTGGAGGAGCTGTACATGGGTAACACCTCCATTAAATGGGAGGTTGAGAATTCAGCTAGTCAGAATAAGAATGCTAGCCTTGTTGAGCTTGGAAAGCTGTCTAACTTGACAGTTCTAGAATTACAAGTTCGTGGGGCTTGGATGTTGCCAAGGGACTTGATGTTTGACAAACTGGAAAGATACAAAATTGTAATTGGAGATGTATGGGAATGGTCTGACATTCATTATGTAACCTTGAAAACATTAAAGCTCAAGCTTGGTACCGATATTCATTTGGAGCACTGGATTAAAGCATTGACTAAAAGAGTGGAAAATTTGTACTTGGATGAAGTGGAAGGCATTTCGAATGTGCTCTATCAATTGAACAGAGAAGGATTTCCACAACTAAAGCACCTCCACATCCAAAATAATGGCAAAATTAAGCATATCATTGATTCTGTGGAGAGGAATCATGTTCCAGTTTCCTTTCCAAACTTGGAAACACTGGTTATTCAAAGTATGAATAACATGGAAAAGATCTGTCATGGTCCACTTGCAATTGATTCCTTTGCCAACCTCAAAGTCATTAGAGTTAAAAAATGTACTCAATTAAAATATCTTCTCTCCTTTTCAATGGTTAAAGGACTTTCCCGACTTTCGAAGATTAAAGTTTCTCAATGCAATTTCATGGAAAGTGTAGTGCTTGCAGATAACGAAGCAAGTGCAGATGATAACAGAACCGTTGATAAGATTGAGTTTCTCTCTTTGCAATCACTGACTTTACAACATCTGTCTACACTCGATAGTTTCTTCTCTTATGAGTTGACATCTTCTGAGCAAAATTGTCAAAGGTCGAAGAATTGCATTCCTATAGCGTTTTTAAGTGCTCAGGTACGTTCTTCTAGTCCTATGCTTATATAAATGTAAATGATGATATGATTTTTTTCTGATAAATATATGAATTTATTGTTTGGAGAATATGATGATCTGAATTTAAATTATTACTGGCACAAGTTCCCGCTAGGACTATTGTGTGTGATATACATATAATAACTAAGTTTTAATTTTAAAAATTTAAAGTTATAAACTAAAAGGAATATGTCATTTGAAAGATATTCACATAAATTTCAGTGTTTTGTTATCTAAAATTTTAAAACATTAAGGGATTACAAGTCCACTTCCACTCAAAATTATAGTATAAATGCACACTCTCAATATGGAGTTGAAAAATCAGAAGACAAGAAGGATAAGTTATATAGTAAATGTTCGTTTAGTCCATGACATTATACTTGTGAGTTATTTTAATCTCTAACTTTTAAAATGAATCGAATTACTATCTGACACCATAAAATATGAGTCACGTTAGTCTTTTAGCTAACTTTTATTTAATATTTTATCAATTAAATGATGATATATAATGTTAAGTGATATGTTGATATACCTTATATCATCTAAAGTAGAAATTAAGTTTAAAATGACTCATTTTGGTGCATAAAGTTACATAAAATGAGTTATTTTGAACTTCATTCTACTTTATATAACACATGGTATGTCAAGATAGATATCATTTAACATTATACATTTCATTTAATTAACAAAATGTTTAATAAAAGTGAGATGAGAGAGAAACTTTACACATGTTTTTCAATATTAGAGACTAATTCAACTCATTTTAAAAGTAAGGGACTAAAATGACTCATAAACGTAAAGTTAGGAGTTAACATGAGCATTAATTCTAAGTTATATGTTCACTAAATCAAATAATGGTTTGATAGAGCACAATAGTAATAGTAGTAATAATAATAAGAAATATAAATTAATAAATAAGGTATTATAATCTACATAGTTGTCAAAGTTTTCAAAAATAATTGAATTCTTAAAATAAATTCAAAGGTTGACGACACAGGGAATAATAATAATAGAATAGTATTATTTCAACATAAAAAAAATGGTTATCTATTAGGACACCCATTTAACCATCCTTGGATGTAACAGATGAATGGAATAAGGGGGAACCAGCTTAACATTTAATAGTGATAAAGTGAGTGTCCATTTTTGAGTGTTCAAATGACTTTTTTTTTTATAATAATAACCCTAAGTCGTAAACAATAATACTAATTAAATTTTCTCTTAAGTTTATAAATTGGAAGTTAGTTTCATGATATGAATATTTTCTAAACTTAATTAAATAAAGAAATTTATATTTTTTGATTGATGCAACAAATGAACAAAAAATTGAATACTGTGGTTTTGATTCACAAAGTTGTTAGAGCACAAAAATAGTAATTTTCTAAGGATGGATGTTGGTCGTAGAAATACTAGCTTGGGAAGATGAAAATTTAGCCTACGACTTAGCATTTGATTTATAAATGGGTGGCAGTTGATAACACTCGTCACGTGGAGGACGTAGCCTGAGAATTAGCCTAAAATCACCTCAAAAGGATAAAATTCTCGTTACGGCTTGAAATGGTCCTAGGCTGGAGTAGTTGTCAGAATGACTATTAATCTATATTGCTAAAAAGTTTAGGACTAGAGCTTTGATGTGGCAACTGCAATTTACCCGGTTGGGGCCGGTTCGACCCTGAAAAGAGGTTGTTTTGATATTGTTTTGGTCATTTTTCTACTTTCGCTATTTTATAAGTTAGCAAAATACTAATTAAGTTATTTTTTAAAACTTTGAGGATACTTATCCATCCATATATAAAATGTCTTTAAATCCTGAAGACTTGTAATGGCTGACCTCAATTGAATACATACCCATTAGCCAAGAATGGTTTGCCTTGTAAAGAGGCTAGCCTTCAGCTAGGGAATGGGTCCCACATTGGGCCTTGGTCCACATGACATTTGTCCACCCATGAATCACTTATGGACTTTGGCTTATGGGCTCATGTGCTTCAGAACGTGACAAAAGAAGCTTTGGCCAAGTCTGCAATCACCACTTCTAAGAAAATAGGGGGTGTTTAAGGAAAGTGGTTGTTGAGTTGAATAAGGGGTTGAGTGAGTGGACAATAGGTCTAGGAGATTATAGAAGAATGTGGGAATGCTCCCTACAAAATAGGACACATGGCAAAGCATTGGCTAGTTTACAGACTAGAATCAACTAAGGCGATTACCATAATTTGGAAAGGCTAGCCTATTTAGTGCTAGGAGTTAGGTCCACAAGTAGGAATAGTGTTAGTGGAGTCAATGTTAAATAACTGCGTCATTATACTTATAAATAGCCCTATGGTCAACTGAAATAGTCATCTCAACATATAATGAATCAATGACATTTATTTTTCAGCAATTTATCTTTGTTTTTCAGCACTTTATCTTTTTGACACCTCTACTAACTTTTTGCACTTAGTTTCATTAGTTTGGGAGTACAGAAATAAAGTCTTTTTTCTATATGAAGTCATCTTAAGCTTTGAGAATCGAAGTTTTTGTGAAAAACAAACGTCAATCATTATCTTTAGAGCGATATTTACTCAATAAAACTTTAAAAACTTCTTTTCTAGCAATAAAAAGAAATTTTCTCACACTTCATTAACTTATACTTTATTTTCTCACTTTAATTTTAACGTATCTTATGGTTTTGAAATACAAGTAAATGTTAATTATTACACTAAATTTAGTGTGTTTAATCACTATGTTAATATCCATGGATTTAATTGATATGCATTGACAATATAATAAAGTTTTACACAGTCATATTTTACCTACTACTTAAAAAGTCGTTCAAACAAAATATTTTGATTGAATGACAGTATAAAATAATTTTAAACTATCAGTACATCAATATGTATAGGAAGTATCCGTTTACTCCAATAGTAAGTATACTACACTTACTCTATTGGATATATTCTTATTAATAATATATATCATCAATCCAACTATTGAATCATTTGATATTATGTTGATGATTAAACATACTGAATTTTAAAAAATTGAACATTGATAGATATGTTGTCTAATACTCAAGAGTTACATATATTTTGAAAATTATGTTTTACATCCAAACAAAAAGGGATGATGAAGTATCAAATAGTTTTGAAATTTTATAAAATTTTATACATTCGATCTATGTAGTAGGAATTTAATAGTTGTATGGATGAAATTTGATATTTATAAAAGGTTATTCAATAGATTAATTATACCAAGACTTACTCCTAGAGTAAATGAATCTCTTATATGTTGGTCAGAGAGAGAAAGAGAGAGATAATTAATAATATATAGTACTACTTGATTTTTTTTTTTTGTTTATACAATGTTAGGGAGAGATCTACAATTCTCACCAAAAGGTTGAAGTATTGAATGCTCATATTTTTGTTATACTAATGAACAATATTGTAGGGAATTGTTATCAATTTTAGGGAGGAAGTTTAGTTATACAATGGAGACTAAAAACATTCTCTCTCCTTTTAATTATTCCATTTCTGACCTTTTTTTTCCCCTTCTATTTATCATACCATTATTGGTCGAGTAAAAGTCTATATATCAATTTTTAGGATTTTTCATTTCAAGAGCTGAGATTTTCAATTTAAAAGACACTATTTATTTGCATACGTATTTGAACACAAATTTATTTATTAAAAATTGCTCACTGTTAATTTCTCATTGTATGATTATAAACCCAAAAAAAAGAAAATTGAATATCGATCGCCATTCTATCTTAAAATCTGCTCTTTTTAGGCTCTAGAGAGATAACAGGTCAGAGAAGAGAATAATTTTGATTAAAAGCCCCCAGATTTGAATATTATTGATTCTCAATTTTATGTAGCTCATGAAAGCAAGTTTTGTGTGTACTATAAATTCTCCAAGATTTTAGTTATGAAAGATAATGTAAAGTTAAAAAGCAGAGATAATTTTAAAATAACATTTTTTGTTTTTTATAAATCATACTCACAATAAATCATAATTTTTTTCCTCAATAATTAGATAATGCCTAAATTTAACAATGAGAAGCTGGGAATATTTACACTTTGACATGACAAAGACCTTGTGATACTTTCCCTCTCTACACATACGGTCACTTTACTTATGCTTTCGCACCTTAGTGCACCCTCTACTTACTACACACACATGCCACTTCTTTCACCCCTTCACCCTAGGCACTCACTTACTTGTGCACCTCGTTTCACGCAAAGCACTTGCTTTGCGCACACCAAGACAAGAAGACATGATTCCTATTAATAGTTTAGCATACATATAAGGTCGGTGACATGTCGATGGTTAATTCTATAGAAATTTCTGTAACTTGTGTTGATATTTCATGTTACCTAGAGGAAATACCAATATAATGTATAGGTGTTGGAATATTAATGCATTCCCAGAAATTACCTAACTGTCACTATAAACTTGAGTTACATTTTTGTTCTATTTAGGTTTCATTTCCTAATCTGGACACCCTTAAGCTGAGGTCACTCAATTTGAGCAAAATTTGGGAGGATAATCAACATGTTGTTCACAAAATAAAAAACTTGATTGTGGAAAGTTGTGATGGGCTAAATTACTTATTCTCATCTTTTACGGTTGGAAGCTTTCCCAACCTTATAAGGCTTGAAATAAGTGATTGTTCTCTGATGGAGGAGATAATAGCAACAAAAGAGAGAAATCACTGTACTGCTGCATCAGGAGAGGTATGGAACCTCTATCAATTAGAACATTCAAATTTCGAACTTCAATTCAAATAGAAGGGAGTGGCTTTTGTCATACTCATATCGCCATACTTAATTAATAAATTATTATTTAAGTTTTTTAAAATGTTATTTACTCTCTTTCATAATTAAAGATTTTATGTTTAATTCATTCTTAATATTATTAATATTTTTTCTTCAATTTATTTTGTTTATGTGATCTATTATTTTATGAAAATACTTTCTTTTTTTAATAATTTTTCTAATAAAATATATTAAATTTATATTTTCAAATAAAAACCATTTTTTATAACAATCAATTTTTTTAATCTTAAATAGTGTTCAAACTGAATTAAGTTTTTTACTCTGAATGAATAACTTTCTTTAAGTATACTAGCATTTTAGTGTACTTTTTTATTTTAATATTTTGAAAAACTAAGGGACCAAAAACTAAACAAAAAATTAAGGAATCGAAACCAAAATGATCTATTATACCTGAAGAAAGTTATTTGGAGTAAAGATTTATTTCAATTTAAAAACTATTTAAGATTGAAAAATGAATTTGTTACGGAAAATAATTTTTTGTCTGCATGTGAAAGTATAAATTTATTATATGTTATGAGAAAAATAAGTTAAAAATGAAAAGATTTTCATAAAATAAAGATTACATAAAAAAACTGCACAATTATATTAATAATATTAAACACAAAATAATAACAAATTTTTTTTTTTTGCTCCTAACAAATTAATAATTTGACTGTGAAATAGAGTAAGGGGCATCTTGGAACACTGAAATAGCAATTCATTAATTAGGATGTGGCAATACACATTAGAATATAATAATAGTCACTTCCTAAATAAAAACATGCACATACATATCGAAGATTCTTTATTATACTTCAAATGAATAAGTATCATGATACATGTTTTGTATGATTTTGTATATCGTGGATTATAGGTTCGATTCTCCAAATTGGAGACAATCATCTTGAAGGGCATGAAAAGCTTGAAAACTATATGGCACAGCCAATTTGACAGATTGAAGACGTTGCAAGTCCAAAATTGCGCGAAAATTGGGGTGGTTTTCCCTTCTTCAATGCAGAAAACATATCATAATCTAGAGAAGTTAGTGGTTACTGATTGTGCCTCGGTAGAAGAGATATTCGCATTCACTTCCAATGAAAATTGCGGTGTAGAGGACAGAGCACGATTGAAAAGAATTACTCTTGAACGACTGCCACAGCTGAAACAGACATGGAGCATTGATCCTCAAGGACTGCTTCGGTTTCCTAATCTAGAGGATTTTCACATAAATGACTGTGGAAACTTGTCATATCTATTTCCGCTTTCTGTAGCCAGTTATTGCTCACTTCTCAAAGGACTCACTATACAAGCGTGTGCGAACATGAAGGAAATAATAGCACAGAAGGAAGGATCCATTTGCACAAATGCTATATTTGAGTTTAACCAGCTAAATACTTTAGTACTTGGAAACTTACCTAGACTCAAGGGGTTCTATGCAGAAAATCACACTTTATCATGTCCATCTTTGAGAATGCTAGTGGTTTTCAATTGTCTTAGATTGAATTTATTCAGGACTCTATCTACAAACAGCAATAAAAGGTTTCCAGATGGAAAACTCAATAATGTTTCAGTACAACAATCGCCATTCATAGTCGAACAGGTAAGTACCATATTTTCCTGGATATGTTATACATACCAATTGGTATAAAGCCACTTTCATATGCATGTGATTTTTTTTAAAATTTTTAAATAAAAAACTATATATGCATTCGATTGTTGAAAAAAAAAGGGCACTGTTTAAGACAAAGCATATTAGGTACTAAAAAAATAGTTTCAAATGGGAGATCGAATGACTTAGAGCACCAATCTATTTTCACATTGAGGAGGAATAGATGGAGTAAATTTCATCATTTTTTTTTCACAAATAATAGAGTAAAATATTGCCCCTACCTAAGAGATGATAATATTACACTTTTATCAAACTCTCCTAGAGATGATAACATACAACCTCCCCTAAAAAGCGAAATGAGCTACACTTTTATCAGTTTCAAATTTTACATTAAAAATTCATTTTTTTCGTGTTTATTATTTTATTTTTGACCAAAATAATCTTTAAAAATAGTTATACATATTAATTTTTATAAAATAAAATGTACGTGGCTTATACTAATATAAAATGTTGCCATATATATATAATTTAATTTCCTATTTTTAATTATTACCATATTAAGAGAAAATTACTAATAGTAATAATAATTTATAATAATTATTTTTTAGAAAATTAAATTTTGTATGTTGTCAACTATCAATTTCATAATATTAATTAAGTAATGTATATTTTTGTAATAAAATCATAACGTTTTTCTCATTACTCTCTCCATGATTAATTTTTATATACAATACTAATAATTAATTTCTATTTAGCTTTATTATGAGAGTGAGAGAAGCAAATCTGGATCGTATAACCATATATGGATGGTTAGGATTGAAAGTTAATCAATGACAATTAATACTTACATGCTCATTTAAAAAAATCACATGACTTTATGTAAAATCCAACAGTTAAGATCCACTCCTTTCACTCTTACAATAAACTACTTTTCTCATATGCTATGTTCCATCTATATATATATTCTAAAATTAGTAGCTAACAAATGCGTAAAAAAATTTAAAAATAAATATTATAAATTGTTGTTATTATTAATTATTTGTTCTATTGGTATACTAAACATTTAAAAATTATATAAGAGTAAATAGAACAAAACACCCCTGAGATTTCTCAAAATGACACCCCACCCTATTTTTGCATTAAAATTGCACTTCATCCCATTCAGTCTAACTTTGTTAGAAAATTAGAATATTCCTATACATTTAACTAAGGTTAATTAAAATATTAAAAAAAGGTAAAAATAAATTAACCAATCTTAACACACAAAATCTCATTTCTTTTTCCATCACCACTTACCACTACTACAAATATACGAATTCCTACCGAAGTTATCAACTTTTTTTTTTAATTATTGACAAAAATTAATTTTACTGATGAATTTTTAAATGATAGTGATCCGTTTAGAAAATAATGTGTTAGTAATAATTACAAAAAAATTTTGTACTCGGTCAGTAATTATTGATAAAAATTATATTTCTGTCCATTGGTAGTTATTTTAGAACTTTATCATATATTTGATGTCATAAATTTATACATCTATAGATCATGTAACATTACTAGCTAATATTTTTCGTCAGTAATATTACCATAAGTAAATATTTAATCAAGTCTACCGATGAAAAATATGTCAGTAAAATAAATTAAGAATTGTACAAATAGATAAATTCCAATAGATAATCCGTCGATATATATGAAACTTTTTAAAACTTTTTTAGTTTTTTATTGATTTGTTAATTATTATTCCATTCTCTAATGATCATTTTAATTAGTTTATTTAATTATTTATATAAAAATAACTAAAACAAGAATTATTGTAAATATTTGTATAAAATATTTAACCCTAATTAATATTTCTATAAAAGGTAATAAATATTTGTAAAAAAGTATATATTGTCTGCCAGCTAAGTATTAAAACAAATCATTGGTAATTACTGTCGATGCATTATATTTTCATGGACTTTTCCTGCCTAAAAATAAATAAACAAAATTTTCATCAGTGATTTTAAAGATCATTAGTAATTCTATCAATAATCTGAATGCTTCCAATAGTGATAAGTGGCGATAAGAGAATTAGATTATCTATGTGTTAAGGTTAGTTAAGTTTTTCCCAGATTTTGATATTTTGGGTTATCTTTGGTTTTTTTTTTTTTTTTTTTGAAGTTAGAGGTTTCATTCATAATAAGCAAAAAGATACATCTTCACTAGCTAATCTCAGGGCCTCCGTAGGGCCATCCTCTAACCAAACAGTAAAGCCAGATTTGGCACATGTCTTTGCTAACAAATGGGCCACTTTGTTCCCACCCCTTTTTGTATGGAAGAATTTGCAGTACCCCAGCCCATCACTTAGTTCTCTGCACTCTTGAACAATATCAGCCATATATGACAACTCTTCCTTCAGCCCTTTGACCGCATTTATCACTTCCAAACAGTCAGATTCAACATCAATGTTCCATAATAGCGTGTCTTTCGCTAGAGATATTCCCCATCTCATAGCCATTGCTTCAACTACACGTGCTTCTGCTGTGATGCATATTTTCTCCACTGCTGTTAACAAAATGTTTCCTTTTTCATTCCTGATCACTGCTCCTAATCTCCATTCATTCCCCCCCAACGCTGCCGCATCTATATTGATTTTGAAATGTCCTGCTTCTGGTGGTTTCCACGAGCATTGGGTCTTTTGTTGGTGGTTCGACAGGCTTCCCTGTTGGTCCCTCAATCTACCTTGGACTTCTATAAAGGATATGAGTGCTGTTCTTGCATTTCCAACCACAATTTCCGCCGGTGTTCCACGCCCCTCAAAACAAATTTTATTTCGCGAAAGCCAGATCCCAAAGAGTAGGGTTGCAAACATTTCACCCTCACTGCTTTGAAGCGAGTTAAGGATTCTTTCCACCCATATGTCTACCGGTAATTGCTCATCTTCTTCGCTTGGGTTGGCTACTGTAGTTAGGCTCCATATTTGCTTGATCCACTTGCAATCTCTAAAGGCATGCTTGGTTGACTCTTCCCCTGTTCCACATCTTGGGCAAGAAGCATTCAAGTCCATTCCCTTGCTCTTCAACAACTATCTGACTGGCAGCGTATTTGTGATGAGGCGCCAAAGAAAGTGAATTACTTTGGGGGGAACCCTCATTGCCCACAATTTCTTCCACCTTGCTTCATCTTGTCGTGGGTTGCAAGTTCCTTCCACAATAGTTTGGTTTCTTATCATTTTATAGGCTAATCTGACTGTGAAAATCCCGTCCTTGGTCTCCCCCCACACGAATATATCAGTTAAGTTCCTTTGGGAGAGGGGGATGCTAAGTATCTGGTGTACTTCAAAAGGTAAGAAGATTTCCAGAATGAGCTGGTGGTTCCATTGCCTTTCTTTTGCTCGTAACAAATCCTGTACCCTATTTGATTCTTCTACATTCCTTTTCGGGCTCCATACCCTGTGTCCATTTTGCATAGGGAGCCATCCATCCTCCCATATATTGATACTCGCTCCATCTCCCACCTTCCAAAACCCTCCTTGTTTTATGACTTGAATTGCTGAAAAAATACTTCTCCAGGTATAGCTTGGCCTGTAGCCAACCTCTACATCAAAAATGCACTTTCTTGGAAAATATTTTGCCCGCAGACATTTTGTCGCCAGTGCCTATTCATTATGAATCAATCTCCAAACTTGTTTTGCTAGTAAAGCCTGGTTAAACGCATTGAAACCTCTGAAGCCCATTCCTCCCATACACTTTGGCCTGCACAGCCTTTTCCAGCTCATCCAATGTATCTTCCGTTCTCCCTGTTTGCTTCCCCACCAAAATCTGCTTATCATTCCTTCTATTTTGTTTGTGATTTCGAGAGGTAGTCTGAAGCATCCCATTATGTACATGGGAATGGCCTGTACCACTGACTTGATGAGAACTTCCTTCCCTGCCTTTGATAGAGCACTTTCTTTCCACCCTTTTAGCTTCTTCCACACTCTCTCTTGGACAAACTCAAATACCTGGGTTTTTGATCTGCCAACAAAAGCGGGGAGGCCCAAGTACTTGGAATGAGATTCCACTGCCTTAATATTTAACCATCCTTGGATATGATTTCTTCTGTCTATAGGCACATTTCGGCTGAAAGAAATCTCCGACTTATCCAAGTTAATGAGTTGTCCTGATGCTCTTTGATAGGCAAACAAAATCTTTCTCAAATTGTCCGCTTCTCTCTTGGTTGCCCTAGTGAAGAATATGCTGTCATCTGCGAAGAAAAGGTGGGCTATCTCAGGGGCTGTTCTGGCTATCTTAATTCCATGAATAGCTTTTGCTGTTTGGGCTCTAATAACTTGGGCAGAAAGCACCTCAGCACATAGAATGAACAAATAGGGGGATAAGGGGTCCCCTTGGCGAATTCCCCTCTCTGGCAAGAATTTTTCACATGGGAAGCCACTCAGCAAAACTGAGAAGGAGACTGTAGCTACACATTTTGACACGAGGGTGATCCACTTGTGGGGAAAACCCATTCTTTCCAACACTCTAGTCAAAAATTTCCATTCCACTCTGTCATATGCTTTGGCCATGTCCAACTTTAGCCCCATATACCCCACTTTTCCCTTTGTTTTTTTCCTCATGTAATGGAGTGTGTCAAAAGCTACCAGCGCATTATCAGTGATCAACCTTCCTGGTATGAAAGCACTCTGGAATTCTCCTATGAGATTTGGGAGGATGGTTTTGAGTCTGTTGGCCATTGTCTTGGTCACCAATTTCATGATAACATTGCAGAGAGATATTGGCCTAAAATCCTTTGTGTGTGCTGGCTTCTTGGTCTTAGGAATCAAACAAAGGAAGGTTTCATTTAGGGAGGTTGGGTCAGCTTCATTATTCAGTATATCTAGCACTGTTGTGGTTACATCTTCACCCATAACATCCCATAGCTTCTGGTAGAACAGAGCCTGGCATCCATCGGGACCAGGAGCTTTTGTTGGGTGCATTTGGAAAAGGGCCCTATGTACTTCTTCCTTTGAAAAAGGTTCTAATAGGTGACCATACATTTCCGAGGATACACGGTCAACCACTCCTTCCATAACATTAAGCTCTTCTACCGTTTGTTTGTGCTGAAACAAGTTCTGATAGAAGTTTGTTAGTACCTGGGCTATTTCCTCCTCCTCATAGAACACTCTCCTATCATCATCCTTAATTTTGTGAATCTAGTTACGCTCTCTTCTCTGGGATGCCTTTTGATGGAAGAAGTGGGTATTACGGTCCCCGAATTTTAACCAATTAGCCCGCGACCTCTGAACCCACATCACCTCCTCCATCTCCATAAGTGTATCTAGTTCATCTTCAATTTTCTTATACTCCTCCAGCACTCCTTCTTCTTGTAATCTTTCTTCTAAGATTCCTCCCCTCCTTTGCAACTCTTTGATTTTTTCTCCAATTTCCTTTGGGGAGCTTTTCCCCCAAACGGCCAAAGCCTCCATATTGTAGTGTAATTTTTCCTTTATATTGTCACCCCCCTCATTCCATGTACTCCTCATCTTCTCCATAAAACCTTATTCTGCCAGCCATACCTCCTCAAAATGCTTAATTCTACGCTTGTGATGGTTTCGTCTTTCTCTTTGTTTCAGCACCAACATAACCGGGCAGTGGTCAGACCTGTATTTTGGTAAGTTAGTTACTATTGCTTCAGGGTAGAGTGCTCTCCACTGGGTGTTGACAAAACACCAATCCAACTTGGCCTGAATCAACTCTTCTCCTTTTTTATTGTTGCACCATGTGTATTTATTTCCTGAGTTGTGAATTGCTTTTAGTTGGCAGTTTTGGATTGCTTCTCTAAAGCCCAGTAACAGGTTCTGGTTGGGTGGAGCTCCCCCCAGCTTGTCGTCGTCCCACATTATATTGTTGAAATCCCCTATGCAAACCCATGGTCCCCTTTCTCTGCTACCCAGGCGTTGGATGAGACTCCAAGTAAGGTGCTTTCATTCAAACTCTGGGAATCCATATATCCCAGTGAACCTCCATCTTTGTTCTACTCTCCCATCCGCCACCATGACATCTATGTGGTTCTCGGACATTGATAGAACCTCTACCTCCCAATCATCTTGCCAAAAACAAGCCAGTCCTCCTCCCTTATCTCTCCCTGAACCTCTATAGTCTACTGCCACCACGTTGGGGTACCGAGCTAAATTCTGCATGTTCTGCATTTCAAAAGCCTTCTTCCTTGCCTCTATCAGGAAGATCAGCTTGGGATCTTTTTGAAGTAGAAGCTTCTTCAGGGCCCAAACTGCGTGTTGGTTCCCAAGCCCCCGGTAGTTCCAGCTAATGCAATTCATTGTTCCCGGCGAGGCTGCTCCGCAGCTCCTGCCGATGTGTCACAAAGGTTTGTAGTTGTTCGCTTCATACCTGTTGTGGGTTCATCAACTTCCAATGCCATCTCTTCAGCCTCCCTCTTTCTATTTCCTATTCGTCTTTCTTCCTCATTCTCCTTGCCCTTCCCGTCTTTGCGGTCTATCTCCATCCTTCTCCATTTACGTTGGTTTTTCCCGGGTTCCGACCTTTCCTGGGTGTTGGTGATGTCACTAAGAGCACTTACATTTCCTTCTGTTTAATCTCTCTTGTTGTTAGAGTCCATTTCCTTTTCTCCAGTTCCATTAGCTGACCCGTCAGCATTGCATGGGTTTTCCTAATCCCCTTCATCACTATAGTTAGTGACTTTCTTCCCTTTCGCGAGTGTATTTTTCTAACATACTACTGCTGCATTACCTATTTCCGTTTGCTCCATTTCTATCCGAACAGTTTTGCTGACTTCACCACTGCCCATCGTTAGTTTTTCCAGTAGTGCATATAGGGCTTCAGAGTTTGCCTCTCCTGGCTTGATTCGGTTTATTATAGTTTGTTTGTTGGGTTCCGCCTTCTCATTTTTCTTTTGCTTCTTCTCTGGAACTCTCCACCCCCCGGCTGCTGCTCTAAGCCACTGCCCAAACTCCCTTGTGGTATTCCCATCTTGGTCTTCCTCTTTCTTTTTGTTGCATTCCTCATCCTCATGCCCTACCTCTCCACACATATAGCAGAATTGGGGTAGTCGTTCATATCGAAAATCAATCCAAAATATGCTATCCTTCATGCTTCCCGCATTAACTCCTTTCATAAGTGGTTTCGAGATCTCTATTTCCACCTGAGCTTTGACTATGGTGCCTTTAGAATCTGGCATTTCAAAGATACCACTATCTTTAACTTCTCCTAGCATTTCTCCTATCTTCTCTCCCATCTTCTTTGTCCGGCAATGAGTAGGCAAACCCCATAACTGAACCCATACTTTTGTCTTTGTGAAGTCCAGTAAGGTTGGCGCACGTTCTCTCGTCCACCTTTGTAACAGAAGCCAAGAGTTCCGATATATCCAGGGTGATCCCTTCAATGCTCTCAGTAAGTGTTTATTCTCATGAAAAAACAACTGAAATAAACCTCCCTGTATCTCCTCTACTCTGAAGCCTGGAGGGTTTCCCCATATGTTTATCAACGCTTGATGAAGTCCCCTTTTGCTTACTGTTTTGGATGTTACTAACTTCCCTATGAGGCTCGTCTCACATTCCTCTACCCCTTCTGTAACATCCTCTTCATCAAAAACAACTAGCACAGGTTCCTCTCCATGTGTTTGGTTGTGTGATTCGTTCACCTCAACGGAGTTTGCTGTTCCGGATGGCTCCATCCCTGTGTTCAAACCACACTAGTGGTAGAAGGTCAGCACTTGGCTGTGTAAGGACCACTACGATCGTACAAAGGTACGACGGATGGACTCACTACGCACTGCTCAAGGAAACCCTAGCAGAGCTCAGGTTTTCCAAAAGTCAACGCGAGGACTACGATTTAATCGCGGGTTATCTTTGGTTAAATATGTGAGAATAAGACAAAATTACAGATCATAGGGTAAAATATCCGTCAGTAACATTACTTGATCTTTTGTTATAAAATGTATGACCAACAAAAAATATGATAAAATTTTCAAATAATTATTAATGGAAAGAAATATAATTTTCATCGATAATTACCAACAGAGTAAAAAAATTGTTTATATTAGTACCAACAAGTTATTTTCTAAGAGATAACTTCAACTTTAGTATTCATCAATAAAATTAATTTTCATATGTAATTTTAAAAAATGTTGATAATTTCGACAATAATCTGCATATTTCCAGTAGTTATCATTGATGATAGAAAAATAAGATTATGTGAATTAAAGTTGGTTAAGTTATTTTCCCCTTGTTTAATATTTTAGGTTAACCTTAATTGAAAATGTGAGAATATTCCGTTAGAATATTCTATCAAAGTTATTTTGGAAAATCTCAAAGTGGTTTGTGGTATTTACTCAATATGTATGTATGTATGTATGTATATGTGTGTGTGTGTGTGAAATGTATTTTATCTTTAAAATAAAACTTAATATGTATAATTATTAATAAAGGTTATTTTGGTCAAGAACAAAATAATAAATGAGAAAATAATAAAAACTGCAAATAAATTAAAATGTATATCTTATTTTATTTTTTTACGAAAGAGCAGTATATGTCTTAGAGATAATAAAGTCATTTCTCAAAGAAGAAGAGTGTATTTTACTCTAAATAACAATTAATTAAAAGCATAAGTATTGAAACTTGTCAGTTTTGAATATTAGGTTAAAAAAAAAATTCAAACTCCTAGGAAATATGAAATATACATCGGCAAATATATAGTTACAAAATATGGTAAGGAAAATAAAATGTTGGAAATAGTTTATGTTAACTATTAATCATTTAAGTCTGGAGGCATCCGGTGATGTCCAATGCTTTGTAGATAGCATAAGTGGGTTCAGACTTTAGAGAGAACTGAGGGAAGTATAGGGGTTGTACCAAAATAATTAAATGGAAAGCGTAGTTGCAAGTTGCACTACTTTGTGCCAATAGTAAATTTTGCCCCTGAAGTCAATAGTAAATATTCATTTGTTGTAAATTATGCCTTTTTTTTTTTTTTGCCCTTTAAGTCAATAGTAAATTATGATTTGTAGATATCATAAATAATGCTTTTTTTTTTAATTATGCTTTGTGTATATTGAAGGTGATTCCAAACTTGGAGATCTTGAGAACTGACCAAGAGCACATTGACAAGATATTACAAGCCCAAAATAAAGGTGCCCTCTTCACCAGAATATCAGATCTTGAACTGTCTGGATATAAGAATGAAGATTCTATATTTCCCGATTGGTTTCTTCAAAATATATATACTCTGAAAGAGCTGCGCATTTCATGGAGTTCCTTTAAGACGATATTCCAAGATGAAAGACCTTTAAATGGGAAAAACTGCACCCAACTCAAAGAGTTGCAATTGTGTCACTTACCTGAACTGCAGCACATATGTGAAGAAGGGCTTCGAATTGACCCCATTCTTGAGTTTGTTGAACATTTACATCTTGACGGATGTTCAAGCATGATAAACGTTGTTCCTTCCTCTGTTAGATTTAGTCACTTGAGGCAATTGTGCATACTGAATTGTAATGGGATGATAAACTTAATTTCGTCTCCTACAGCAAGTAGTCTTGTCAAACTCAAAACTATGAGGGTAATAGGATGTAATTTACTTCAAGAAATAGTAGCAGAAAAGGGAGATGACATAGTATATGACATTGTATTTCCCAATTTGGAATTTTTGATGCTGGAATGTTTGCCAAGGCTCAACAGTTTTTCCTCTAGTAAGTGCGCCCTAAAATTTCCATTGTTGAGCGAAGTAGTTGTTATGCAATGTCCTCGCCTCAAGAACTTCTTTGACGGAGACATAAGCACACCAAAACTTCAAAAAGTAAGAACTGAAAAAGACAAGAAAGAATGGCAATGGAAAGGAGACCTCAATGGTACAATAAAGAACATGTTTGAAGATAAGGTATGCTTTGATGTCCCTATTGATATCTTGTGTGGCCATTACTAAATTATTTCTTCCTATGTATTTTCTACACTGGGTGCAAGATCATTGATTTTCCCTAAAAAATTCAGAGAAATTTTTTCTGAAGAAAATAAATTGTTTTTCAAACCATCTTGCTATATCCCATCTAAAAAAAAAAAGAGATGAAAACAACTGGACACAAGTGCCATCCTCATTCTAAAGTGCCTTTTCGCTTTTTTAGTGACAACATATTTATTCTTGTTCATTTTTGTCGAAACTAATCACTTTGGTATTCGTAAGTAAGCTCATATGTTGAAATGTTAAATTTGTAAAATGCCCTGAAGAACTAAATTTGGTTCTAAAAATATATAAAATATGGTTTTGGTTTCTTAAAATTTTGTTTGATTTTAGTTCAAAATTTGTAAAATGTGCCTATTCAATCCCTCAACGACCTCATTCATAGGGATCAAAGAATTTTTTGTTTTTAGTTTTCAATGATCATTTATTCGTATTTTTTTAAAAAATGTAGACTAAAGTCAAACAAAAATATTTTATAGAGATACAAAAAAACATTTGGTATACTTGAAAAAATAACAAAAATATTCAAACATATTTTATTCGTGAGTAACGTAGAGTATTTTCCTTATCTTCCAATATTTTTGAAAACATGAGGCTTCCTATTTTAAATCTCAAATTACACAAATGTTATTAAAAATGGGTTTCTAATCTAAAGACAATGGTTAAGGAATGAATTTTAATTTTTTTTTAAAAAAGTAAGTTTTGCTTCTTCTTTTTTTCCAATTTTTCTATGCTTTCTACTTTTTATAAATAACTGTTACCATTACTGTAGTGGATAGTAAAACCCTCAAAATAGATAATGACTTCAAATGTTTGAACAATTCATTAACATATTATAAATTTATGAACTTCATGGAATCATCTCTGCACAGGTGGCATTTCATAGCTTCAAGGATTTGAACCTATCCAAATACCCTGAGCTCAAAGAGTTATGGTATGGCCAACTCCAGGAAAATTTTTTCAGCAATTTGAAGAATCTAGTAGTTCATAAATGTGACTTTTTATCCAATGTTCTCTTTCAACCAAATTTACTTGACGTGCTTCAAAACTTGGAGGAACTAGATGTAAGAGATTGTGATTCTTTAGAAGCAGTGTTCAATGTGAAAGAAATATTTGCTAAAGAAACTCTGACAAAGAGATGCACTCTCTTGAAAAAATTAAAAGTTTCAAATCTTCCAAAACTAAAGCAAGTATGGAAGGAAGATCCCTGCTCAACTTTGAGCTTTCAGAATTTATGTGAAGTCTCTGTTATGGAATGTCAGAGCTTGACAAGTCTCTTTCCACTGTCTGTGGCTAGAGACATTGCGCAACTCCAAGAACTTAAAGTGTTGGAATGCGGGATTGAGGAAATTGTTGCCTATGAAAGAGGAACAGAGGATATGAATATGATTAAATTTGTGTTTCCCCATTTAACATACCTTCAGCTTCAGAATTTGCCTAAACTTAAGTCATTTTGTAGTGCCAACCATTCTCTTCAAGTTAACTCCTTGAAAAGTATAGATGTGCGCAATTGTCAAAAATTAGATCTTTTTAAGGCTGAGCTTGAGAGTTGCCTAGAAGAAGTTGCGGATGACACAACCAATATCTCAATGGGTGAACCACTTTTCATACTTGGGGAGGTACAGATAGCAAAAAGATTTTTTCTTTTCTTTTGCTTATCGTTTTTATTATATCTGAAAACTTGCCTTGTTCATATTTAAATTGATTTTTCCAAGGATAATTTTTAGGGTATATTAAAATATTTACTTTTAATGAGATTTAATAAAATTAACACAAGCTCCCTTTTACTTGTAAAATTTGTTGTGGATATCAATCTATAAAATCATTACACTATTTTCTTTTGTATTGCATATTGAACAATATGTTTAAGAGAAAGATCAGTATCATTCGGAAAAGTCAGATACAAGAATAATTTTTTCATTCCCATAATATGATTAAAAGCCCCCATATTTGAATATTGATTCTCAGTTTTATGTAACTCACGAAAGTCAAGTTTTGCATGTACTATAAATCCTCCAAAATTTTAGTTATGAAAGATAATGTAAAATTAAAAAAGTAGAGGTAATTTTTAAAATATTATTTTTATTTAATTTTTTGTAATTATACTCATAATAAATCATAATTTTTTTGTTCAAAAATTAGATAATGCTTTACTTAAAAAATGAGATGCTAGGGATACTTACACTTTGACATGACAACGACCCTGTGATACTTTCCCTCTCTACACAAACGGTCACTTGACATACACTTTTGCAACTTACTGTACTCTCCACTACACACACATCCCACTTCTTTCACCACTTCACCCTAGGCACTCACTTACTTGTGCACCTTGTTTCACACAAAGCACTTGCTTTTGCGCATACCAAGACAAGAGGACAGTCTAGCTGCAAGTTAGAACACAGACAAATTTGAGTTAATAGTAATTTTCCCCCATGAGTGAATAGTAAATATTTATATTCATATTTTAAATTATGTTTTGTGTATGTTTAAGGTGATTCCAAATTTGGAGATCTTGAGAGTAGACCAAAGGCACGCTGATAAGATATTACAATCCCAAAATATAGGTGCCTTCTTCATCAAAATATCAGATCTTGAACTGCATCAATTTGAGAGTGAAGATTCTGTTTTTCCCGATTGGTTTCTCCAAAATGCAAATACTCTGAAACGGCTAGGCGTTGCATGGAGTTCTTTTAAGAATATATTCAAAGATGAAAGACCTTTAATTGGGAAAAGTTGCACCCAGATCAAAGTGTTGGCACTGTGTCACTTACCTGAACTCCAGTACATATGTGAAGAAGGGCTTCGAATTGACCCTGTTCTTGAGTTTGTTGAACATTTACATGTTCATGGATGTTCGAGCGTGATAAACGTTGTTCCTTCCTCTGTTAGATTTAGTCACTTGAGGCATTTGGAGATACTAAATTGTAATGGGATGATAAACTTAATTTCGTCTCCTACAGCAAGTAGTCTAGCCAAACTCACAACCATGAAGGTAACAGGATGTATTTCACTTCAAGAAATAATAGCAGACAAGGGAGATGACATAGTATATGATATTGTATTTCCCAATCTGGAATTTTTGATGCTGGAATGTTTGCCAAGGCTCAATAGTTTTTGCTCTAGTAAGTGCACCCTAAGATTTCCATTGTTGAGCGAAGTAGTTGTTACGCAATGTCCTCGCATCAAGAACTTCTCCGAGGGAGACATAAGCACACCAAAACTTCAAAAAGTGAGAATGGAAGAAGACAAGAAAGAATGGCAGTGGAAAGGAGACCTCAATACTACAATAGAGAACATGTTTGAAGATAAGGTATGCTTTGATTTCCCAATTGATTTCCTATGTGATAATTAGTAAATTCTTTCTTCCTATGTATTTTCTATTATGGATGTAAGATGGTTGATTTTTGCTATAAAATTAAAGAGAAATCTCTGTTTTGAAGGAAATTTTTTTTTCAAAAACCATCTTGGTATATCCCATCTGAAACCAAAAAAACTGAAAAAAACTGGACATAAGCCCCATCCTTTATTCTAAAGTGCCTTTATGCTATTTTAGATACAGTATTTATTCTGGCTCATTTTTATCAAACTAATAATCACTTAGCTATTCACAAGTAAGCTCATATGTTGAAATGTTAAATTTGTAAAAAGCCCCTAAAGAACTAAATTTGGTTATAAAAATATATAAACTCTAATTTTGGTTCCTTAAAAATTTTGTTTGATTTTAATTCAAAATTTTTATCCTATACATATTCAATCTTTAAATGACCCCATTGGTAGGGATGACAGAGTTTTTTGTTTTTAGTTTTCAATGATCACTTATGTTTATTTTTTAAAAATTGTAGAATAAAATCAAACAAAAATATTTTATAGGGATGCAAAAAAATTTGGTATACTTTAAAGAATAAAAAATATTTAAACATATTTTATCCATGAATAATGTAGATTACTTTGCTTATCTTTCAATATTTTTTAAAACATGAGGCTTCCTATTTTTAATCTCAAATTACACAAACAATATTAAAACTAGTTTTTCTAATCTAAAGACAGTAGTTAAGGAATGATTTTTTTTTTCCACAAAAAAGTAAGTTTTGTTTTTTCAATTTTTCTAAGCTTTCTACTTTTTATCATTAATTGTTACCATTACTATAGTGGATACTGAAAACCTTAAAATAGATAACGACTTCAAAGGTTTGAACAATTTACTCACACATTATAAATTTACAAACTTCATGGAATCCTCTGCACAGGTGGCATTTCATAGTTTCAAGGATTTGAATCTATCTGAATATCCTGAGCTCAAAGAGTTATGGTATGGCCAACTCCAACAAAATGTTCTTAGCAATTTGAAGAACCTAGTGGTTCATAAATGTGACTTTTTATCCAATGTTCTCTTCCAACCAAATTTACTTGACATGCTTCTGAACTTGGAGGAACTAGATGTAAGAGATTGTAAATCTTTAGAAGCAGTGTTCGATGTGAAAGGAATATTTGCTAAAGAAACTCTGACAAAGAGATGCATTCTCTTGAAAAAATTAAAAATTTCTAGTCTTCCAAAATTAAAGCATGTGTGGAAGGATGATCCCTGCTCAACTTTGAGCTTTCGAAATTTATGTGAAGTCTCTGTCATGGAATGTCAGAGCTTAGAAAGTCTCTTTCCATTGTCTGTGGCTAGAGACATTACACAACTCCAAGAACTTAAAGTGTTGGAATGTGGGATTGAGGAAATTGTTACCTATGAAAGAGGAACAGAGGATATGAATATGATTAAATTTGTGTTTCCTCATTTAACATACCTTCAGCTTCGAAATTTGCCTGAACTTAAGTCATTTTGTACTGCTAGTCATTCTCTTCAATTTAACTCCTTGAAAAGTATAGATGTGCTCAATTGTCAGAAATTAGATCTTTTTAAGGTTGAGCTTGAGAGTTGCCAAGAAGAAGTTGTGGATGACACTGCCAATCTCTTAATAGATCAACCACTTTTCACACTTAAAGAGGTACTAATAGCAAAAAGAATTTATCTTTGTTTTTACTTATCATTTTTAGTACATATGAAATCTTGTCTTTTTCATATTTGAATTTAGTTTTTCAATGATAGTTTTTAGGGTGGATTCTATTTACCTCTTAGGAGATTTAACAAAATTCACATTGGCTACCATTTATTTGTAAAATTTGCTGTGGATTTTACTAAATCTGTAAAAGGGGAGCTAGAATGAATTTTATCAAATCTCAGAGGAAGTAAATGTAATTGCCCTATTTTTTTTATAAAACATTGATACTTCTCATAAACTAGCATGGCTTATTAGTGTTGTGTTTCACTAGTTGACTTTTCTAAATCTCCCTTGGTCATAGACTAAGGCAAACCATTTTTTCTATTCAAATTCTGAAATTACGTATGCAATTGTGCATTGAATGTTTTGACTTTTCAGGTAAGCCCAAACCTGAAAGAATTGTCAATAAATGGCAAAGATGCATTGATGATATTCAGTGGCCACTGTGAAGAAAATATCTTTCCAAAAGTGGAAATTCTTCATTTGCAATGCTTCAATGAAACTCATTTAACTTTCTGGAATGAGTTCCTTGACATATTTCCAAGTCTAGTCATGCTTCAGGTCAGAAATTGTTGTTTCGAGATGTTGTTTTCTGTTACAAGAACTGCTAAACAAGTGAAAAAATTGTGGCTTTTTGAATTGGAACATCTCAAGCATATTTGGCATGGAGAATCTCCATTACATCAACTTGTAGCTCAAAATCTTGAAGCTTTGATGGTATGCAATTGCCCTACTTTAACAAGCTTGGTGCCATCCTCAATGTCATTCCGAAGTTTGAATGATTTGAGTATAGAAAATTGCCAAGGGTTAATTTATTTGATAACATCCTCCGTCGCTAAAAGTTTAAGGCAGCTCACAAAACTGAAAGTGAAAAATTGTTGGATGATAAAGGATATCATAAAGATTGATAATGAAGAAGCAGACAACGCGATCAACTTTGAGAACTTGGAAAAGTTGGAACTTGTTTCTTTGTCTAGTTTGACAAGCTTTTGCAGTGGAAACCCAACATGCATATTTCCATCTTTGGTGAGGGTCATTGTTGTAGAATGCCCTCAAATAAAGTCTTTTTCTTCAAGAGCTACAATAGCACCATTATTGACAAATATTGAAGTGGAAAACCAACGAAAGCGGTGGAAAGATGATCTTAATACCACTATTGAAAAGCTATTCTTAGACAAGCAGGTATGCCACATATTTGAAAGCTAAACCATTGTTTTTCTTTCTTTTTTTTGATTATTTTTCTCTTTAACTATTCACCATGATGAAAATTAAATTTATGTTCTTATTATGTATAAAGCTTTGAATGTATAGTGAACACATTATGTTTTAGTACATGCATGGATATTGATTGCAAAGATTATTATGGAGAAGAAATTTCTTTCTCACTTTAGAGTGCCTTTTATAGGAGTAAAAATGGGGTGAAAATTTTTGTAGATAAATTTTATGTGTAGATTTACTCATGCAGGTATTTCATAAAAAGAGTAAATGTTTACTTTGATTCTTAAAGCTATATGTGTTTCAATTTAGATGCTGAAAGAAAGAACATATCAACTTAGTCTCTAAAATTGTAAGAAATGATTTAGATTAGTCCTTTTGATGATTCAAATTAGTCTCAGTAAACATTAATATGAGGACTTAAATAACTTTTTGCAATTTTATTGACTAAATTACTACTTTCCTAATTTCAAGGAATAAAATGAAGCATATAAAATTTCAATGATCAAAATGAACCTTTACTCTCAATAAAAAATTTCATCCAAATTTTGGCCCCAACTAGTTGAGAGGTAAAATAGAGAGGGAAATTTTCATAAATGAAGAACTCATCTATGAAAATTTGTTCTATATTTTCGCTTCATAATCGAACACCGTGGAGTTAAAGTTTTAAAAGTTTATAAAGTGAGCGATTTATGTGGCTAAAGATGAGGATAGTAAAATTTATGTTTGTATTGCCTCACTTTATTTTTAGTGTGTTACTCCAATAAAATTTTCTCTACATAATTAGAATCTTCCTCTAGCTAGAACTAGAACATGGTATGAGGTCAATAGAATTATTACCAATTAGGCTAATTAATAATCTTTTGTTCTTTTAAAATTGACTATAGTTATAATGTTTGGATTCATTAGTAGTGCATTGCAAATTCAATGTCATTCAAAAATTATGTAAAAGTACACATGATAATTTCTTTATAATTGAATCTTTTGCATTAGCCTTTAGGCAATTGTCTAGTTCCTAATTTCATCGTTTCCTTATTGATAAGAAACTATGCTTGTTTTTCTTTGGCATAAATGTATGCTATTTCTCGATGGAACCATTTTCCACTTTAAATCAAAAGATTAAATTGGAAATTGTACAAGTAAGCATTACTAACTAGTGATTAATATCTTGTTATTAGGAAGTATCATATTCTATTGAGAAACAAGATCATCCCATCATTACATGAGCAAGGTAAAGCCCGTCTCATTCCATTTTCACATATTCTTTTTCCTATATTTTAGAAAGGTGAATTCTCACCTATAGTCATTGTTCAATGTAGTTGTTGCAATCATCTTTGGTGGCCAATCGGAAGAAGACATGCAGACGAGTTGGACTAGCTCCTAGTGTATGGGTAGGTGGTAAGTCATAATTAGGGTGCTAATGATGTGGTTAATCTGTGGTATTTTTGAGAAAAAAAGGAAAATTAAAGTGGTTATTGGCCTAATATTGAAAATAATTTAATACTGTTAAGATCATTTATTATTTTAAGATATTATAATATTTTGAATGAAAAATTTAAAGCAACGGAATTAAAGTTAAAAAATAGTGTTGTCCCCTCACATCACCCACTACGACAGCAACGGCAATGGCAAGTCAATAACAAGAAAATTAAACAAATAGGCTAATTGCCACAAGAATGTTAAACCAAAAGAAGGGAAAAAAATAGCTTCAGTTCTAGAAGTATCAGTTCCATCATCTAAGACAAAAATGGGTATGTAGAAAAAAGTGGATATTTTAAGCAAAATGGGTTCTAGTTTTGAAATGTGATAGTCATGTGGAGCCAAGATTGAAGCTTTTCCCTTCTAGAAACATCTATTACAAGAACAAAAGCTCTAATAAGTATGTAGAAAAGGCACTGATTCTGAGGAAAGAGTTCTAGTGGTGAAAGTTGGTGGTGGGGTGGTGGCAAGTTTGTAGCTGTGTTGAAAGAGAAAGAGGGTGGTAGAGGGAAGAAAGGATGATAATGAAGTGAATGAAGATAAGGGACTTCCTCCATGGAAGAAAGGAAGAGAGGGTGGTGTCGTGAGGTGAGTAAGGTGTGTTGTGCAGCTTAACCAGATCTAAAAATTTGAGATAGACCTTCAACAAAATATTATTTTATAGGTTATCATGAGAGGCAATGTACATGTTTAATGTAGTTTGAAAAGTGTTATCAAAAGATTATTTACATCATTTAAGAAATTAAGTATTTGAACAAAGTGCAAATAAGAAATGATTTATAAATATATTTACAGACGGGATGAGTCTTGGATAAAATTGCATGCTAATGGTAGTTATGCATTAGCCTTGGTGCACTTCATAGTGTAACGCCCCGATTTTCTTTTTGTCCTATTCATGTGCTAATTAGGATTAATTGAGTTTAAATAGGTAATTAATTAGATAGTGAATAATTGGACATTCTTCTTTTAACAGTTTGAATGCATGTTTATATTAGTTATCTTGTTGAATTATTTTTAAAGTTTAGTGTTTTTTTTTTAATTTAGATCTCCTTATAATTCAAATTTCAAGACATATCAATAAAATAAAATTTATTTGGATAAGTGATGTGTGAAAAATACTATTCATGTGTAGTTTTTGGTCTATTTAATTATTACTCTAATGTGTTATGTGTGAAATTTATCTAACTACCTGCACCTATCCTATCATATTACACTTATATACCCCTCATCCATAAAAAAAAAAAAAAAAAAAGAGAAGACTTACCCCGTAAATGAAGAGGGACTCGGTGTCCCTCCCCTTCCTCCTCTACTCTCTTATTTGTTTTTTGTTCTTCCACCCATGCTCACATACACACTGTGTGTTTTTTAGCTCTACAATTTGGTTGTTTGGTGTGATGTTGACGCTATAAAATGGAGTCCGAAAGTGATAGTTTGATTATGGGGTTTTTGTTCTTTGATTTTGGTTGATGACAATGGGGACTTAAGCTTGTGCTCCTTGCATTTTATTTTTAGATTTACTATTTCAATAGGTATTTGGGAGTTGTTTGGCTTGCTAATGTAGGTGACAATGCACAAATAAGAGTTGTGACTCATGAACATTGATATATGGTTGCTAAGACTTAAACCAAGAGCCATTTCATGCCTTTGTTTTCATCTTTCTGCTGCTGTAAAAATTTTCTGGTTTGATTTGATGGCTGCTATAAGTGTAGAAAATTTTTCCAACTCTTCAGTTATATAGTTCATGTAAGTTTCCAACACTTTGCTAGCTATTGTGGGCTATTATATGTCTCTTTTATTTTTTATTTTTACATTTCTGCTGCCGCATTTTCTAGTTTGGGAGGGTCAAAAAGAGTGAGAACATGAGTTTTATTTTGATTTTGAAATACGTAATAGCAGAATTTTTTTTAATCTTTTAGCCTTGTATTTCTTGCATAATTTTCCATTACTTTTTAGCCCTTTGGGGGAACCACAGTGGTGTTGAAATGATCGGGTTTGGGGGCTATTTTTGTGCAGCAAAAATAATGTTTGAGGATGGGAACTAGATACTAAAGTGTAGGAATTTAATTGGGGGTGTAGTTCCTTGAATATATGCCTAAGGGTTGTGTCCTTTTCATGATATTTGGAGAACCAAGTACTAGAAAATTTTCCAGCAACTATAGTTCAAGGATAAGTGATATTTTGTGATTCTAAATGAGGAGTCTTGGTCAATTTGAGTACTCAAGTCATTGGGTGTTTGAATGTGTTTTTTTGGCCATGAAATGTTCTATAAGATGGTGTTAGATTGTTGAAAAATTTTCAGCATGTTATTTTCTCTCATAAAATGGCAATTTAGACTTGGTTCTTCAATCCTTGACTTGTGTTTGGTGTACAAGTGTTAGAGTGTTTGGATTGAGAATTTGGGGTCTTGAACTGCTTTATTTAAATTATAAGATAAATTTCTATTTTGAGTTGAATATTTTGGCTTGAATTTGTTATTATATTGAAGTTTTGAACTTGGATTACTTATATGGAGATGGCATTAGAAATGGTATTGTTGATTCTATTATTGAAATGTTTAATCATTGGAAATTGTATGATTAGAGTATGCGTATGGGATACATCTCACGAACTACGTGACATAGTCTAACCCACTTTAACTCGAAATATGAATTGGAACGTTAGCATTAGTTAGGATTATGTTCCATACGCCTTGGAATGCAAACCAAAGCATGCTGAAAAGAAACTCTAAGCTTTGTCATTGAAATGCATGCAAGTTGTGCTTATGCAATATCCCAAAAGTAGATACCTTTAGGAAAGACATGCCTAAGCTTAAGAATGGTTAGATAAAACTTAAGAGACATTTATATACTTTAAAAAAAAGGGGGAAAAGATTATATATAAAAAATAATATATCAAAAGAATGAATAAATATAAATTTTTATTTTAAATTTATATGAAATAGTAAATTGTGTAAAATCTAAATTATAAAAAAAATATCAATTCTAAAAGAAGAAAATAAAATATAAAGTTTATCATAATGTTTTACATCAATATTTTTCTATGCCAATGTTCAGGTTTTATTTGAAGTTGATATTTAATCTTTTTCTAATACTCAGTTTATGATATGATGCTTGATTTTAAATTTTGAAAATATTATCTTATCAAAATAAATTCAATATTGTTTATAATAATCGATACTGTTTGATTTTTTAAATTTGAAAATATTATCTTATCAAATTTATTAGATTCAATATTGTTTATAATTATCATTTATATTATTTGTATTATTATTGTAGATATGATTAGAATTTGAAAATATATAGCATGCTAAATTTTCTTTTTATCACATATGCTCTTTATAAACTAATTTTTATATCCTTTCTAAGATTATGGTTTATGTAGACATATATCATTTATATTTATTGTGTAGATATCAATTTATATTTGAATATATGTATATGTGTGTGTATGTAAAATGTCAATTTGAGATTGGTTCCTTCCTTTCATTAGAGATTGTTATTATTCTATAAAGATTCAGTTATTAGTGTATACATAATATTCACATATACTATTTTTGTAATAATAAATGTTAGCATAAAGTATTTTATATTGATAATAGATATAATTTTTAAAGTAGTTATAAAATAGTCAGATAATTTCAAAAATACAAATTTATAGAATTAAATGAATATGTTAGAAAAATATTTTTCCATTTATGTATATTAGTTTCATGAAAATTTGAATACAGACAAATCAACAGTTGAAGATTTTTAAAATGATTGACAATTAGCCAAAATCATAATCATTGTGATTTGAAAATGATTTTTCAAGCATTTCTAAATTGTAATGATACTTACTTGAAGATATTAGATATTATTTATATTTAACACATATGATCAAAATAATTTGTTAGATATTATTTTTAAAAAGAATTATTAGATATTTTTAAGAAGTTATTGATTATTAGAATTGAGTGCAAAATTTGTTCATCATATAAATTATTATTATCAATATTATGATTATTGTTGTTGTTATTATTGCTGCTGCTATTATTGATGTTGTTGTTGTTATTTCAAAATATAAACAAGTACATAATATGAATACACCAAGATATGTATTTTTTGGTTTAAGAATCTCATTAACTTTTCATTTCAATATATATATATATATATATATATATATATATATATATATAGATATATCTATGATACAAAAGATAATTAAGATACATGTTAGGGTAGTTTGAACTTAAATTATCCAAATACTTACAAAAGAAATAAATAGATTTAATCTAGCTATTATCCTTATCTCATTGTTGCTTATATCATGCGATTAGTTAAGATATATTTATAGAATACCTTCAACATAACATTGTCCATATGCTGTCAAGTATGACACCTATTTAGTATTTTCCAAATATCTTGAGTTGTACATGTCCAACTATAAGTTCTATTGCTACCTCTGAGGCATTAGAAAGCTAACTCAATTATCTATAATTTCTATTGCTACCTCCGAGGCCCAATTCTAACCATAGTGGAAGTTAAAGTCTTCATAAAGGTTAAAATGAAAAAATAAAAAGAGGAAAAATGAAAAAATAGAAATAAAATAAAGAAAATAAAAATTTGTTAGTGATATATTTCATCTCTTGCTATATATTTGGCACATTATAGTCCTCCTAAACATTATTTTAAGAACCCTAGCCACCCAAAAATTTTTCCCTAGAGAGAAAGACATAATTTTTCTCAATCATATTTGATTAATCTCTTCTGATAAGTGCCCTCACCTATGTCCTTATATGGTTATGAGTTTAGCAAATCTTTAGATAATTGCAGGATAGTATTCTCTTCTCATTCAATTCCAAGTCATTCCTAATTCTTGTCTATAATTCCATGGCAGTTGAGAGTGTCATTCTAATTTCTCAGTATCATGTAGGCAATGGTCATACACTCCCGGCAATGAATGGTGAGTGGGTTTAAGCTCATGGTCATACTTTTGGTCATTATTAGTATTTTTTTCAAGCATTATATAAATTGTTTATGAAATTCTAGAATGACTTATGCCAGATACATGCTTTCACGGATTATGCCAATTTTCAGAAAAAAAAATTATTGTTTTTCATAATTATCATGAAAACCTTATTTTAGAAAACTCATGGGATTATATTTGATACCTTACATGTTATAGAATATCTTTTTCTTAGTTTATGAAATTATGAGACCTTAGTTTAATGTTTATGGCAAAAATAATAATTACCATGCTTTTTCAGACTATGGACTTCCTATAAAGACTTTAGAGCATTAGACATGACTTATTGAAAGTGTTGAATAAAGTATGATTCATAACAATTGTCAGATACATACTCTGTTGGCTTCTAAAATCACTATGTCTACAAGTTGGTGATTCCTTGGGCATGATTTTAGAACCTTAGTTGTGCTAAAATCAAATTGTTAGAATATACCAATTGTCAGATACATACTCTGTTAGCTTCTGGAATCACTATGTCTACAAGCTACTAATCCCTTGGGCATGGTTTTAGAACCTTAGTTATGCTAAAGTCAGATTGTTAGAATATAACAATTGTCAGATACATACTCTATCGACTTCTGGAATCACTATCTCTTTAAGCTAGTGATCCCTTGGGCATGATTTTAGAACCCTAGTTATGCTAAAGTCAGATTGTTAGAATTAAATGAATGCAAAGCTTTCAGATTTGTCCAATTTAGTTGCAAGTTATTATTATTATTTTAGTAATAAGTGAGAAACAAAATAGCGAGTTAACGGTTGTAGGATTGATCATTAAACTTGGTACCAAGTGGTCCGCAACAGGACTAGCTCACCCACAGTAAGGAATCTAGTGAGGTGTCCATTTATGGGACCTAGTTAGCTACCCATCAAACTAGCCATTGGCTCAGATTCAGCTATTCAACTCAATTCCTATTTCTCTACTTCTTATTGTCATGATTTCAGATAAATTATTTTTCAATTAACTTATATTTATCTAAATAAATAAAGTGTTTTATAGCAACTGCATGTATATATTATGTATTTTGTTATTGTCCTATGTGGGTTGTGAGTGGAGGCTCGTTCACTGAGTTTTGATGAACTCACCTCTCCTTTTCCTCCCCCTTACAGTTATAGTTGCAGATCAGTTATCATCCAGGCCCAGTCTCAATAGTTTTGCAACTATTTTATTGGTGAGCTTCACTTTGTCGTGAAGTTTAAATTAGGATCATGTTAGAATAGAGTACTCCAGTAGTGTGCAGGTAGGGTCCTCAGACATTATTTAGCATGTATGATTATTTTAAAATTATGTTATGTTATCATAATGATATTTTATGTAATTTCTTCAAAGAACACAATTGAAGATTATCTATTTTAGTTATAGGTTTTGAATGATTTAGAATAATTAAATATTTTATGTATTTTATTACTAAAGTTTTCAAGAAGTTTTGAGGAATTTATTTATTTAATGATTTATTATGAGTATTAATTTAGTAATTTACTATACATGATTTCATGAAATTAATTCCAGAAGGCTTCTATAAAGGACAATATCCCTTATGTGCCAGTCACGATTTTTAGGTCATGATAGCTTATGTCTCCTAATGACTTATGAGATGTTATATTATATAAGTTGAGCAGTAATTCTAATCTTGTCATTTCAATGCATAAAGGTTGTGCTTATTGTCTCCTAATAATTTATGAGACTTTTCCATTATGTTGCAAAGTAAGATGTGAAGAAGTGCAATTTAAAGTTTAAGTGAAATTCCCTCTCTATTCCCCAGTTAAATCTAGAGATGACTACTTAGGTTCAGCTCATCCTAGATGATAGGTGATTCGGATTTTACTTGACAGTTAAATCGCCGAGGCAGTGGCATGGTTGGCCTGCATGACAGGGGAGAAAGTTCTTCTTCTATCCCTGTCTAAATCTACCGATGACTAGTTAGGTTGAGCTCATCCTTGGCGATTGGTGATTCGGAGTTTAGGTGACAGTTAAATAGCCGCAGATGGTGATGCGGTTGGATAAGGAGACATGAGAGAGGATGATATATTAAAGGAATTAAAGTTACTAAACAAAGTGCTAGAGAAAGTGTTATGTCTTAATTCTTTTACCCTTTCATGCAAGTTCTCTATATGTGATTTATATGCCAATAGTGCCATTTTCTCTAGATTATTATTTGTTAATCAAGAAATTTTGCAAGAATTAAAATATGCGTCACTTTGAGACTTTTATTTGCGAATTAATTGAAATGAACTGAGGCATGCTCACTTATTTTGTAATTAAACCGAAGTGACGATGATGATGATGACATTTGAATTGTTTTATTTAATTACTGCAATTCCTTTGGATTCTCACCCTTTTTTCTTTTACATGTTGTCTTCAGATAAGCCAGTGGGCTAGGATGTTGGAGTCTCTTGAGTTCTGACTATAGAGCTAGCCCATGCTTAGAGACTTATAGATTATCTTTTATATATCTTGTAATTGTCCTTTGAGCATGTAGATTATTAAATCTCTTTTATGTTTTCCTTATTTTGTGATCTTTACACCATATGGATGACTGTATTGAGATTGGGCTTATTACTGGCTCTTACCTAGGGTTTATTATGTTTTGTTCTTTATCAAGATTATTACATATGATCAGGTGGCTTGTATTAGGATTGGTTATCCTTCACAAACTCACGCTCCTTTATGGTATGTTGTTAAATGTTTATGATATCCGGGATTTGCTATGTTACATGTTTATTATTATGGAATCATTATTTTACTCACATGTTGCGTTAGTTCTAGTTATGCATTGATGAATAAGGCTGCTTTTTAAGTTTTCAAAAAAAAAAATATTCACTATTTTTTGCTAAAGTATTTTCAAGTAAACTAAGCTTTTGGAATCAAAATGTAAGAAATCTAATAACTAGCCAATTATGAGGTATGCATAAGGGGTTAATAATTAGGGTGTTACACATAGTACCTAGGTAACAAGGTGGTGCTAGCTTGGCATGTATGGTTGACACATTTGGAGGTGGTTGTGGGCATGTGAAGGTTAGGTTGTTAGAGCCACTCAGTGTATGTCACGACTTGACTTGGGAACATGACCGGCACGTGAGGAATCCCGTCCCCACGTAAGCCTACGGGGTGACGTGTCTCTTTAAATGCATAGTTTATAAAAATATTCATTCTTAAAACATAGCTTCTTTTAAATCTTTGTTTAAATCCTCATCCAGGACTGAATTTCTAAAATCATAAATTTGAAATACTTTAATATACAAAGCTCTAAAGTGCTCTTAATTAGTATCTAAAAATCTAATTAACACTTGAAAAACTAAATCATTGATACATTTCTAGTTCATTACATAAATCTTTGATGATAGTTTACATTTCCAATCCATACTTAAACTCTAAAAACATAATGGAGATTCATGAACTTTAAAAATAACTACAATATCTCAAAATATATGCATGGGTTGATCATACATCTATTAGAGCACTTTAATACTAACATGAACCTATACTAAGCCTTACTCCAAAATAAGGCTCACCAATGGAAAGAGCTGCATCTACCAATTTGGGCTGAAACTGAAGCTGTACTTGCAACTATGAGAGGAAGGGAGATAGGTGAGTCAATGGACTCAATGAGTGAGCTCTCACCCATTACCCACATGGGACAACCAATGAATATAATATAATATACATGCAACAATCATAAATCATTTGATATTTATATACATAGCTAGCTAGGAAAACACTCTTCGTTCCATAAATTTACAACAACCATTTTTGACTCATAATCAACAAGAAATCATTTTAACTGAGGGTGCGACAGAACATCAGAAATAGTATTGGCTGAGCATGATAAATACATATAATGATATTGCCCCTATGACTGTGTAATAATATTGCCTCCATGGCTATTTGATGATATTGCCTCCATGGCCATGTAATAATATTGGCTCCATTGCCGTCTAATAATATGACCTCCATGGCTGTTTAATAATATTTCATCATGCATAACTCAATAGAAATAAATAAAATAAAATTTCTAAAAGGTGGGCACTCCGTCCTTCGTGAACGCGAGCCCTTAAATTCTTAGTACTCTGAGAGTTCTGGACTTATATAACTCTAACAATCAGACTTTAGCATAACCGTGGCTGTGAAAATCGAGCCCAAGGGTTCACTACTTATAGGCGTTCCGATTTCAAGTCCACAGAATATGTATCTGGCAGTTGCTAGGAATCATACTGAATTCAGTACCTCTTGGAACCGTGAAACTAAAGTTCTAAATTCATATCAAGCTAATATATCTTTATACACTTGAAAATTCTAAAATCATAACTCAATCATTGTGGTTTATCATCATAATAACTGTAAAATCATAATAACATATTTATTTATGATGTTAAATCATACTCTTGTGTCATATATCTCCAACATAAATAATTATCTTAACTGAATATTCTAAAACATAACTTGAAATCTAAATCTTGAAAGCATATTAATGTTATAAACTCGTAAAACGTATTTGAATAAATAGCAAGGTTGCTACAATATATATTTGCTTAATAAATCCCTTCCTAAACATATAAACGTTTTCTATAACACACAATATAGCAATCATGGTCCCATGGTTTTTGAAAACCCATTCTTTCATGCTATCATTGTAAATCATAATTCTTCTAGCTTGATTTAATCATGTAAAATTCATAATATATACTTTTTCTCATATCAAACTTTATATTTAGAAATCATAATGCATCAATATAATCATAATGACAAGAAATAAGGTCATGAGTTTGAACCTACTCACCATTTGGAGCTAGGAGTATGTGGGCACCACCAACTTGATCTTGAGAGCTTGGAATAGCACCAACAATTACTATAGAGCAACCATAAACTCTAGATAAATCTCTAACAACCTATAGATAGCTCTAATATAACTCTAACAATATTGGCGGAGCACCCCCACTTGACAACAATGAAGAACATCAACAACTCAAGCCCTAGAACAGGGAATGGGGAAGAAAGAGATGACAAAAACCCATAAAATCTCTTATCTTGATCTTGGAAGAAGAATGAATGATGATGGATTGTGAGAGGAAGGGAGGAAATGTGTTTGAGAGGGTAAGGGTTTCAGTTTTCTGGCTGGGAGCCCGAGCTTGGGGTGTTTTATAGGGGTGGGGATCTTATTTATTGAAACTGCGTCATTTCTGATACTGTTCTACCACGGGGCGCTCACTGTAGTGAGTAAATCTCACTGCAACAAACCTGGAGAATCAACAACTCGTTATAGCGAACATATCTCTCTGCAGCAAGCCTATTTGCCTGTCTGCTCGTTGTAACAAACATAACTCACTGCAGCGAGGCTGTTTTATAGAATTATGTAGTAACAGAACCCAACAACATTATTTACATTTCTTAATTTTAAGTTAATGTCCTCATTTATTTTACTCTCCATTAACTTTCAACTATAAATGTAAATAAGAAAATACCCCCATTTGGATTCAAATAAAATATAAAAAAAAAATCAAAATCCCAACCAATCAAAATATGAATTTTGGGTTTTAGTTCAAATTCGGGAATCTTCAAGATTTTCTAAACTTGAGGGCTAAAAACGAACCGTTTAAAGGTTTCATAAAATTCGTTAAAAATAACTCCTTAACTTTTTTTTCTTTTGGGAACAATTACTGTGACTTTTGATCCCAAGAAAGTGACTTTATTATATAGCCCTCTAAGGAGGTGTAAGATCCAGACTTGGTGAAATTCAGGACCTGGCAACATGGGTGGGTCCCGAGGGATCCTAAGGCTGTACGAAACTTGTCATTGACACATGTACACTGGGTATTACAGTGTAGATTAGATGATCATATGGAAAAATTGGTAATAGTGCTTAGGTTTCCCGGTATTATATGGAGCAAGTTTCATTTAATAGGATCTCGATTGAGTAAATGGTGGCATATGCCTTTGGGTATGTCATTCTCTATTTATCTACCTTTAGTGCCTACTGTAACATTGTGAAATTTATTTCAAAAATTTTATTTGAACTTTATTAATCAGAATTTCATAAATTAGATAAAATTAGTCTTAATAAGAACATTTAGTGAAAAAATGTGAATAGTGACTGTGTAGGCCTCACAGGCTCGTCACGACTGTCGAAACCCTAAAATCAGGATCCGAAAATGCCTAAGACTGAAAAAATGTAGGATTTAGGTTAGTAGGAGTTAGAAATGAAAATTTTAGACCCATAATTTAATTTCGGGTAATATCTGTTGTACAGGTATAATATTTTACTCGTTTGGTTAAATTACGATGTGCAGTTTCCTACACCGTATAAATTTTGCAGTGCAATTTGGATACCTCATGTGATAAGTGTGTGGCGTAGAAGAAGCCATGACATTGCCTTTATAAAGAGCCAATAAGAAACTTACAAAATTTCATCATTTATCTTTAAGGAAAACCATTTTTATAATAGAAAGTAACATATATGTTATTTTAAATGAATGAAAACAAAAAACCTTATCATTTTCTCTTCGAAGTTCGGGCCATGTTGCTCCTTGTTCAGCCATCTTCATCTTCATCTCCATAAAATACCATAAATCAACTAGAAACCTCATGTCACAACACTAAGAATCCATGATTTAAGCACAAATACCAACTTACGATTATCTCCAGAACCCTTTAAAAAGCATCAATGCTTAATGTTTTGAGTGATAACAAAACCAATTCCATGAAAATATTTTGAAGAAGGACTCATCTTTCTCTTGAGTTTCTTGAAGCATCAAATAGGACTACTAATGTTAGCATACATATTCTTGAAAGTGAGATTATTTTCACAATGACATATGCAAACATGATTAATCACATTTAAATAGATTTATAAATAAATGGAAGTGCAAAATAAAACTTAAAATTAATTTCTATGCTTAACACATGAAAGAAAATTGTCAATAACAAGAAACCAAGGTTCAGATCTTCAGAAAGCATGCCACAACTTTAGAAAGCAAGTTTCAAGTGAAGATTTGAATCTAACTTTGAAGAAAAGTATGGTTATCATCTTCAATCATCATGATCACGATTATTTCCCTTACAACAAGCAATTATTGAAGAAAGTAAGATATAAGGATTGTCCAAAAACTGGAACACTTTAGAAAGCACATTCACTGTAAACGATGCACTTTATAGAAATGGGAGGGAAAATTTGAAATTTAAATTTTAAAGTCAAACTCAGTCAGGGATTCATAATGACATCTCTTTTCAACTTGGTCAACATCCCTAACTTCTAGAAGGAAAGTTCAGAAACCCCGTTCAGAAAACAAAAAATAATTTCTGAAGGTGGAATCAGAAACCTCTATTAGACAATGGCTTTTGCAACAACAAAAAGTAACTATGACATGCAGAGCTGCTCTTCTAGACTTCATTTCCTAGACACAAAAAGCAGAACAACATATGTCATTAGGAAAACAGATCAAGGGCAACAGTAATAAATAAAGATCAAATATAAAAGGAGATGATGTGCATAAAACAAAAGGACTTTTGCTCATTTACATGTACTGAAACGCTAAAGAAATTTACTCTCATCATCTATAAAACTATTACAACTTGCTATCAGTTTCTTTTATCTGTAAAAATTTTCTTTCTAGATTCTCATTAGATAACATCTTCTTCCTAGGAGGAATAGATAGAAAGAAATCATTCAACTTTTCAGCTTTGATATTGTTTTTTCTTCAGAAAACTTGAGTGCTTGATAGTTTAGGTGATTTAACCCAAACACATCCTTTGTAACCCAATCTGGTGGTGATCATTGTGAGATAGCTTAAAGACGATAGTCAACGACTGTTGGTGGGCTTCCCTCCTCATTGGGGCCCAACAACTTGTAAAAAAAACAAAAGAAGAAAATTGAAAAAGAAAAATAAAAGGAAAAAGTGCTACAATAGCATTTAGGATTGAAAATCCAAAAACATGAACGTGTGAGAAGCAGCGCTGCGACGAGAAGAAGAAAGGGAAAAAAGGCAATGCAGTAGTTTATCATCAAACAAGTAAACGTGCTCCATTTATCATAAAAATTTAGTATGTTATTCCTGATGTTGAGCTTGATTGTTTGATATAGCCTGTTAATTTTTATTGCCTTCTCTAGTGGTTGTTTATGATACCCACATTGTGGATTTATATGGTTGTGTTCCTCCCATTGGGTGAGTATTCTGTTGATTGTTGAGATTCCCTAGTGCTACTAGGAAGACTGATTGTATTCCCATTGATCATAGTGAAATTTTTTGCTAGACTAGGTCCCGTGGGTTTTTTGTCTCTCTAATTGGGGGGTTTTTCCATGTTAAAAGTTGTGGTGTCTCTCGTTTTATTTTTCTGCTAAATTATTATACTGCCTAAATGGTACTACCTGTTTGACTACACAAGTGTGGGGAAATATTTGTTGCTTTCACTGTTAATAACAGGTTCATTACTAAGATTTCCCCAACAAAGTGGTATCCAGAGCTTTGATTATTTTTTTTTATCTGTGCAAGTTAAATGGAGGAACACTAGGGGCCAAATATTATCAAGTTGAATTCCAAAAATTACTCAGTTTAGAAGACTCTTATCGAAGACATGCTGTATAGTAAGGATTTGTATGATCCTGTTAAGGGTGATAAATATAAGCCTGCTGATAAGTCTAAAGTCAAAATAAACAGAATGCATAGAAAAGCAGTTGCTTTGATTAAGCAGTGGTTAGATCTTAATGTGTATCCACATGTTGATAAAGAAACTAATGCTTAGAGCACTTGGCAGAAACTGGCAGATTTATATGAGAGGAAGAATGTGTGCAAAGTATGGCATATTTGATTTGGAAGCTAGTAAATATGAACTATACAGAAGGTGATTCAATGCCAGAGCACTTGAGTAGCTTCTAGGAGATTGTCAATTAGTTAACAACCAATGAGATTACATTCTCTAATGAGTTATAAGCAGTGTTGTCACTAAGTTCTTTGCCTGACAATTAGGAAGTCCTCATTATAACATTGACTAACTTAGCTCCAAATGGGATGTTGGCGTTGATAACGATTAAAGAAAGCATGTTGAATGAAAAAGCTAGAAGAAGAAAGCGGGGTTTGATTAGTGCCTCCACCCAGTTAGAAGCACTTGTTGTGGAGTCACGAGGAAAGGTCAAAATAGAAAATCTCATAATACTGTCAGGTTAGAGACCCATAGAAAATCAAGGGGTAAGTCCAAGACAAGAAAGGATTTTAATTGCTATCATTGTGGAAAGCCTGGACGTATCAAAAAGCATTGCATGAACTTGTAAAGAGAGAAATTAAGAGAAAGAGATGAAGACAAATATAGTAACAATGATAAAGACATTGTTGTTGTTGCATATGATGATGTCTTTGTTCTACATCATGAGAACTTCATAAATCTTGTATGTGATGATTCTAGTTAGATTATGGATTTTGGTGCCTCATGTTATGTTACTTCTAGGTGTAAGTTTTTCTCTACTTATATTGCTGGTGAATTTAGTACAATAAGACTAGGAGATAAAAGGATATGCAAGATTATTGGTATGGGAGATGTATGGCTTAAAACTAGCATGCGATGCAGATTATAGTTGAAGAATGTTAGGTATGCACCTGATATGCATCTTAGCTTGATGTCAATCAAAGCATTGGACAGAGAATGTGAAAATAGTAGTTTCACTGCTCTCTACCAGGTGCCTAGAAAGTGTTGCAAAGAGGAAGTGAATGTTGTTGATGATTCCTCTTCAGATTTGTGGCACATGCTTCTTGGCCACGTGAGTGAAAAAAGACTTAGTGTTCTAGCCAAGAATCAATCTCTTCCAGTAAAAGGTACATCTCTAAAGACTTGCACTCATTATTTTGTTGGAAAGCATGCTAGAGTAGCTTTTTATTATTTAGGACCTCATAGGAGACCACATGTGCTAGATTTAGTTCACACTGATGTTTTCACTATGGACACAAAAACACTAGGAATGCATTATATTTTGTGACTTTTATTGATGACCATTCTCGAAAAGTGTAGGCTTTTCTGTTGAAATTTAAAAACCAGGTTCTCAGAGTCTTCAAGATCTTCCATGTAAGTGTTGAAGGACAAAAGGGAATGAAACTGAAATGTGTCCGAGCAGATAATGATGGTGAGTATAGGGGTCCATTTGAAGACTATTGCAGAGAACATGGGATCAGGCTTGAGAAAATAGTTCCCAAGACTCCTCAGCATAATGGAGTTGTAGAGAGAATGAATTGTACAATCAATAACAAAATCAGGTGTATGCTCTCTCATGCAAAGTTGTCCAAATCCTTTTAGGGTGAAGCAATGAATACTGCAGTGGATTTGATTAACCTTTCTCCTTCAGCTCTTCTAGATGGTGATGTTCCATAGAGAGTCTGGATAGGGAAAGATGTCTTATATTGTCACTTGAGAGTGTTTGTCTGCAGGGCCTTTGTTCATGTTCCAAGAGATGAGAGGTCCAAGCTTAATCGAAAGTCCAAGCAGTGTATCTTCATTGGTTACGGACACAAAGACTTTGGTTACAGGTTATGGGATCCAACGAGTAAGAATAGTTAGAAGCCAAGATATGAAGACTAAACCATTGAAGATTTTGAAAAGTCAGATATGTCAGTTCTATTACTAGAAGTGATAGTGATGTTGAGCTAGAGTTTCCTCCTAGTACTCCTATTGATGGGGGAGATATAGAGGTTGATGATGGGAATACAGGTGATGAGCCAGCACCTACTCTTGAGTTGCCGATTGGGAAAGTTCCACTAGAACCACCAGTTGAGCCATAATTGATAAGATCTACAGGACCATATGAATTTTCTAAGAAATATCCTTCAGATGAGTATATGACAATCTCTAATAGTGGTCAGCAAGAGAGCTACTAAGAGGATATTTCTGATGAGCACAAAGACGAATGGTTAAAAGCCATGGAATAGGAAATGAATTCTTTGCATGAGAACCACACCTTGAGTTGATAAAGTTGCCAACGGGTAGAAAAGCCCTAAAAAATAAATGGGTATTCAAGCTGAAAATTGAAGATAATATCTCACAGCCAAGGTACAAAGCAAGGTTGGTTATGAAAGGTTTTGAGTAGAAGAAAGGAATTGATTTTGAAGAGATTTTCTCACTAGTGGTGAAGATGTCGTCTATTCAAGTTATGCTTAGTTTAGTAGTAAGCTTGAATTTAGAGGTTGAGCAGCTTGATATGAAAACCACATTTCTTCATGGTGACTTAGAGAAAGAAATATATGGAACAACTAGAGGGTTTCAAGGTTAAGGGAAATAAGCAACTTTTGTGCAAATTGAAGAAAAGTTTGTATGTCCAGAAGCAAGCTCCAAGGCAATGGTAGAAGAAATTTGATTCTTTCATAGTGGATCATGGGAATAATAATACTACTTCAGTCCATTGTTATTTGTTAAGAAATTCTCTGCTAGTGATTTCATAATTCTCTTGCTTTATGTGGACAACATGTCGATTGTTGGTCATGACAAGCAGAAGATTCAGAGTCTTAAGAGTGAGTTGAGCAAGTCTTTTTCTATGAAGGACTTAGGTTCTGCAAAGCAAATCCTTAGTATGAGGATCACTCGTGACAGGAAGAATAGTAAGTTATGGTTATCTTAGCAGATGTACATGGAGAATTTGTTAGAGAGGTTTAACATGAGTAATTCAAAGCTTGTTACTACTCTACTTGCTGGTCATTTCAATTTGAGTTCAAAACAATGTCCTACAAATGAGAAAGAAAAAAAAGAGATGAAGAAGGTTCCATATGCGTCTGTAGTTAGTAGTTTGATGTACGCTATGCTATGTACTAGGCCAGATATTGCTCATGTTGTTAGTGTTGTTAGCCGGTTTCTTTGGTAAGGATCATTGGTAAGCTGTGAAGTAGATTTTCAGGCATCTTCGAGGCACTTCTAGAGTTTATTTATGCTTTAGTAGTGGTCAGCCTGTGTTGGATGGTTACACAGATGTGGATATAGCTGGTGATCTTGATTCTAGGAAGTGTGCTTCTGGGTAATTGATGACTTTTTCAGGGGGAGCCATGTCATGGAATTCCAGACTTCAAAAATGTGTTGCTTTATCTTTCACTGAGGCTGAATATATTGCTATTACTAAGCTTCAAAAGAACTTTTGTGGATGCAGAAATTCCTATAAGAGTTAGACCTTGATCAAGAGAAGTTTGTGTTATTTTGTGATAGCCAGAGTCCTATCTATCTCAGCAACAACCCAACATTTTATTCTAGGTCGAAGCACATAGAGGTGTGGTATCATTGGATATGTGAAGTGCTAGAGATGAAGTTGCTTTCATTGGAGAAGACCCATATTGATGACAATGGTTCATATATGATGGCTAAAGCTTAGCCAAGAGTGAAGTTTGTTTCTTGCATAGAGAAGGTGAACTTAGTAGAGCAGCGCATCCTCACTTGAGTCGGGAAGGGCGAGATTTGTTGGTGGGCTTCCCTTCTCATTGGGCCCAAACAACTTGTTAAAAAAAGAGGAAAACCAAAAAAGAAAAATAAAAGGAAAAACAATGCTACGATAGCGCTTAGGATTGAAAAACCAAATATGTGAATGTTCAAGAAACAGAGCGTCGCAGAGAGAAGAAGAAAGGGAAAAAAGGCAGTGCAGTGTTTCATCATCAGACGGGTAAATGTGTTCTGTTTATCACAAAAATTTAGTATGCTATTCCTAATATTGAGCTTGATTATTTGATATAGCCTATTAATTTTTATTGCCTTCTTTGGTGGCTGTTTATGATACGCACATTGTAGAGTTATATGGTTGTGTTCCGTCTATTGGGTGAATATTCTGTTGTTTGTTGAGATTCCCTACTGCTACTAGGAAGACTGATTGTATTCCCATTGATCATAGTGGAAGTTTTTACAGGACTAGGTCATGTGGGTTTTTTGTCCCCCTAATTAGGGGTTTTCCTACTTTAAAAATTGTGGGGCCTGTGGAAGTATTTTTATGTTTTAGTTTTTTAAAATTGTTTTACGAAACAAATTTAAACTCATTTAGAAAAAAGTGTTTCGTAATTCTATTTTTAAAATAGTTTTAAGTGAACGAATGAAAGATTTGATTGAGTAATTGTTTCCAAAAATAAATTTTAAAAATAACAAAATAGAAAATTTGTTTGGCTCACATATTTTAAAAAATAACTACTCATGGATGTCTCCCTTTGCAAAATATACAATGACCATCCTTATTCATCTTCAATCTGCCTTGCAGTTGGTTGCTTTGTATATGAGACTCTTGTTTATAATCAGGTTAAGAGGGGTGGCACTTTGCTCTAGCCTCACTGCCGTGATGGGTTGACGTTGACGCTGACTCTAACCACCACGCACCTCGCTTTCGAACTTCACCACAAACGGCAATAGTGGCTCATAGTCTCGCCTTCCACATTCGTCAATCTAGCCACCGAGCCCCTCTCTGTTACACTTAAAGAACCCATCATCGAATTCATGACCTCCGTCGCGTCTTGCTATACGTTTCAGTCCTCGCTTGACTGCAATTGTCCTCCAAGTCTACAGATCCTTGAACTGTAATAGAGGGGGTGGCTTACTTGTGCTATATGTAATTGCTAGTGAGAAGATGAGTTTTAGGTGTATAACTCAACATCAAGATTGGTGGTAGTGGTGTTAACATGAGAAGGAGAATAGATCCTTTGTTCCTAGCTCAGCTTCATCCTTCCCACTTCCCCTGCAGCTGCATGTAGCATATCCTAAGCAGACCTCCATGAACTATCTACAAAACTACTCTCTGGTGCTTTCTATAAAGAAGCTCCCTTTGTTGGTCTTACAACGAAGCAGATAAGAGAGAGAGGAGCTTTCCACTTGTTTAACAAAAACGAGAATCAAAGAGGGTATCAAAATAATAAAACCTTATATTTACAAAACTGCCACCGTAATTTCCTTGTTTTTCAAAACCGAAAACAACAAACATCTTAAACTTGTTTTCCATTTCTTGTTTTAAAAACACAAATTTTATTTTGAGTTTTTAAAATCAATGTCTCAAAAACACTTTAATAAACATGTTTTTTTCATCTTTTATTTTTAAAAACTGAAAATAATTTTTAAAACTCATTGCCAAACAGCCCCGTGGTGTCTCTTGTTTTATATTTTTGCCAAATTATTATACCGCCTAGAGTATTTTTTGGTATTACCTATTTAACTGCATAGGTGTAGGGAAATATTTGTTGTTTTTGCTGTTGATAATAGGTTCATTCCCAAGATTTCCCCAAAGACTACTTGGGAGTGATAGCAGAGTGAGCTAGTAGTCACGTTAAGTTAGCTTGAAGAAGCTAGTCAAAGACTACTTGGAGGTAATAGTAGATTGAGTTACTCGTCACATGGAGATAGCTTGAGAAGGCTATAGAAAAAATATCTGACTTTCTCAGGGTTGAGAAAAAGTTGTTTAGTAGAACTCAATAGTTGTTGAGAATTGGATATAGGCAGGTTGGCCGAAGCAGTATAAAAACTCCAGTGTAGTATATTCTCTTTCCTTGAATCTCCTTTTTTTTTTCTGCTTCGTGCCTTTTATATTTGTTTTTTTGAAAAACTGTCTTTAACTTGTTTTCAATATCACTATTATAGTTCAGAAAGTCACTTTCTGATATATATTAATGTTATTTCCATTGCACTTTAAGTTCACACTTGATAGTACTTGTTTAAGTTTTTCAAAAACGAAAAAAGGAAGAAAGGTTGAAGCACGATTCAACCTCCCATTCTTGTGCAATTTTCAACTTACACTTAGCTCTTGAAATCTTTGAATAAACTCTTTATAAGAAATCCTCACCTCATCACATCATCAAGTTAGCTGTTGTTCTTGCTATGTTACAAGAGGATTTGGGGGGGGTTAGATCCGTGATTGGGTGGACAACTCTTAAAGGAAGCTAAGAACAAGGGCTAAATCTTCCAAGAGCCAAGTAGGGCTTTCTTTGGCCTCTTTTCTTTTAAAAAAAATTAGTCTAAGATTTTCTGACTGAATTGGCCTGAAATTTTTAGTTGTATTGATTGATAATTGTCACAACCCCCCAGAGGGCGCCGTGACGAGAATGACAACCGATTTAAAAAAAAAAAAGGGAGTCGCCACCAATTTTAATTATGGTCAAAATTGGAAAACCTTTTGATTTGCAAACTGGTCTTTTGAAAGAGACTTTGAGGTTCGGGAGTCTGATTACGATTAGGGAAAGGTGGAAACTTAATTCCACTGCACCCCTAATACGTCCGTATAAATATGGTTACCCTAGAGCTTATTATGCAAATTTATTTATAACTTTAAAATATTTATTTTTCCCTAAAAAACTATAACAATTATATATTTACAAAGAAATAAAAAAAAATAAAGAACAAATTTTATGAAAAAAAAGATTTTGGCTTGATAGTTGTTTGGCTATGCTTACGTGTTTTCTGGTACAATGAGGAACTCAAAGCCACGTCGTTCTGCAGGAATACCCAATCATACTAAAAAATGGACAACCTGAAAACCCCAAAAGAAAACTTAATAGCCCAAAAATAAAAAGAAACCAAGACTCCAATTTCTTTAAAAGAAAAGGACATGACCCAAGAGAAACCAAAACAGACCCAAAAAAATTTTGATCCTAAAGAAACTAGACTTTTAGAACAAAACAAAAGTAACGCCCCGTAAAGACCACTGCCCCTAAAAAAAAAAAGGCTAAAACTTATGACTCAAATGAAACACCAATATAAAAATAGTATTTCACTAAACTGAAACCCAATACTTTGAGACAAAAGGGAAAATGCACGAAACTGACCTCAAAAAAATAAAGACAAGTTTGTCCTATAAATATCAAAACCAAATCTCTAATTTCTCATTGAGAGGTGTACCAAAATGAAAACAAAACAGAAGCCAAGGAACAGCGGTGGGATTACGATTTATGGCAATGTTGAGAGGCTTCACGCGAGACAGTGGCTGATCCACTGGAGGAAGGCTGAGTTCACAGTAGTGAGGACAGGAGGGGCATGGCGGTGCTGGACTGGCGGTGGTTGGTGAAGGCTGTCGCGATTTGTGGTGGTGATGGAGGCTATGTGAAAGGTTGATGGTGATAATGATGGATTGTAATGAGAGATGATGTTAGAGGTGTGATTTTGGTTGGCTCTAGAGGCTTAGTGTACAGGTTGAGTTGATATTCGGGTTTGAGGGTGAGTGGGTTGTCCTATAGTGGCTAAAGGGAATAATGGTAAAGGTTGAGATGGATGTGAGGGATAGGGTTGGAGATGGTGCCACTGTTGTGTTGTCTCTGTCAGTGATTGTGATTCCCCCTCTTACAAAGAAAGCAATAGCTATTTATGCAGAATTAGAGATAAAAATGCAATAATGAATAATTGATACTGACCAAAAAAATGTTGATTGATTATGATTTTAAAGAAAAGATTTGATTTGATAATATAAAACAAATAATCTGATTTTGGAAAAAAAGATTTGATTGAAAAAAATGAAATTAATATTGATTTGAAAAGATCCTGGCTAAAATAAATTTTAAAAAAAAACAAATTGTGCTACAGAAGAAGGAAAATATTTTATTTTTATTTTTTTCATTTTTTCACTTTATTTTTCTTATTTAAAAAAAGGCATGGACAAAATATGGTGTTCACAGTTGCCCCTCTTTACTTGTTTCTTATTGAAAAATATAAAGATTGTAGCTTTAGCATTTTGCTGTAAGAGACAAGTAAAGATATGAACACATATGTTGTCCGAATGATGTATGATGATTATGAATGCATGGTGATCATGTTGAAAGAATGGCCATAATGATGAGTGCATGATGGTAATGATAAATGAATGGTGACAATGTAAAAATGTTCTGATGGATGAATGCATGATGACAATGAGTGCATGATGGTGATGATGAATGCATGATAATGTTAATGGGTGGTGTCAAATGACTTAATGAGGACTAAATGCATGTGAAATTCAAGGAATTATGAAAATGCATGTGAAACTTAAAGACTTTTGAAAGCATGTGAAAATAAATACTGTGAAAGCATGTAAAGACTATGAAAGCAAATAAAGACCATGAAAGCATGTAAAGACTGTGAAAGTATTTAAATGTAAAATTTAAAAGACTTGTGAGATGTAAAAGCATACTATGAAAGCACATAAATGTTAAAGACTTGTGAAATGTAAAAGTGGACTGTGAAAGTATGTAAATGTGAAATTTAAAAGATTTGTGAAATGTAAAAACAGACTATGAAAGTATGTAAAATGTGAAATTTAAAATCTATAAAAGCATGTAAATGTGAAATTTAAAAGCAGGTTGTGAAAGCATGTAAAATGTGAGAACTGTGAAAGCAAATAAAATGTGAAAACTGTGAAAACATGTAAAATGTGAAATTTAAAATTTGTGAAAGCATGTAAATGTGAAATTTAAAATCTGTGAAAGCATCTAAATGTGAAACTCAAAAGACTTCTAAAATGTAAAAGTAAACTATGAAAACATGAAAGTTAAAATCTATGAAATGTAAAAAGCAGACTGTGAAAGCATGTAACATGTGAAATTTAAAATCTGTGAAAACATACAAATGTGAAATTTAAAAGAATTGTGAAAGCATGTAAATGTGAAATTTAAAATTTGTGAAATGTAAAAGCAGATTGTGAAAGCATATAGAATGTGAAATTCAAAATCTATGAAAGCATGTAAATGTGAAATTTAAAGTATGTGAAAGTATGTAAATGTGAAATTTAAAATCTGTGAAATGTTCAGACTGTGAAAACATGTAAAATGTGAAATTTAAAGACTGTAAAATGTAAAAGTAGGCTGTGAAAGCATGTAAAATGTAAAATTTAAGGACTGTGAAATGTAAAAACAGACTATGAAAGCATGTAAAATGTAAAATTTAAAATCTGTTAAATGAAAATTTAAAATTTAAAATTTGTGAAATGTAAAAAGGAAACTGTGAAAATAAGGTAAAACTTGTGAAAGTGTGTGAGCATGTGCAAGTAAAGACAAATGAATGATTGACAATCTTTGATGAAGTGGTTATGCAAGATTAATGTGATGATGATATGATGCATGATGCAAAGCTAGTGGAATGATGACATGATGAATAAATTGATGCAAAACTGATGTAGTGATGATGTGCTTAGTGATAAGAATGATGGCAATAACTCTCAAAAATTAAAATTGCTCTAATTTAAGGTATCTTCACATTGCTCTTCAAGGAAGCCTTTGTCCATCCCAAAAGGAATCGTCTTTTCAGATAAGCCGTGATGTGAGCCTTTCCATCACAGTTCTAAAATGCTTCACTTGGTGACGCTTTAGCGTCTCCTTCTTGCCCCAGTTCTTTATTTCTCTAACTTTTGCCTTGATCACTTGTCTGGGTTTTCGATCAAGCGAGTATTTTTGCTCCTTTTTAGTTTTCTTCTTTCTCTTTTTTTTTGTTGTTGATCAAAACCCACACAAGAAGTGTCATTTCCAAAATTTGGCTGAGCAAGTTGCCTTATTTCCTTTTGCAAGTCAATCTTGGTCCTCAAGCCCTTGCCTGACTTATGATTTTTTAGCTTTGTTAGTAAATTAATCCTTTAGTTGTACTTCAATAATAATGTCATGATTATGCATGGTGTAACGCCCCGATTTTTCTGTTAGAGTGAAAATGACCGAAATGCCCTTGAGGTCATCTTCGGCCTGAAACTCGAGGATAGCCGATCTGGCAGTCCTCGAGGGGAAAACTCAATGTTGGAAGGGGATTAGTTGGTTTGCGAACTTTTTCGGGATTGAAAATCTCATTTTTCGAGTTTTCGGGTCAAAATGACCAAAACGCCCCTGTGGTTTTTTACCCATTTGCAAGTGCTGGGTGAACCTGAAACTTCTCCAGATGGTTTTAAAAGGTGTTTTTATGTATTCCGTGACTTTAATTTTAGTCTCGGAGGTCCCGGAAAAAATTAGTGCAAAATTATGATTTTGCACCTAGCTTTGTGTTTTTGAGCTTAACTGTGTGATTAAGCAAACCTAAGCAATATTAGGCTCTAATCGAAGATTAATTAATTTCCATAATTAATCTAGAGTCAAAATAATTTATTAAAGTTGATTAGAACCTAAGAATGCTTAATTACAACTTGAAATCTTATTTTTAAATTCAAGATTCCTAGTCATGGAATCTTAAATAATGTTTTCTCTCTCCAATTCCTTAAATTATGGAATTGTTTTTCAATTGTTTATTCACAAATGAATTTTAAATTCTCTAATGATGTATGAGCACTCATAATCTTGTCATAAAATTTCCTAAACCTCATTCTTAGTTACCTAAACTTGTGCTTAATGATTCATAACCTTGTACCTAAATTAATGCACATCTAAACCTATCATTAGCACCCAATTACATGAACAATTTTCCTCCTCCCTTGGCTGTCCCCAATTTGGCCGAAACCATACCCCCCATTATCCATCACATGTGCAAATTTTTGACACTCGAAAGACCATGCTTCCACCTCACAAAGAACCATGCTTTGAGTCATAACCTCCATACTTTCATCCATGCTTCATAGGACATCTTCTAGAAGACTTTTTCTCTCATTTTTTTGGCTAAAAAATAGCCAACCCTCCTTGCCTTCTAGATGATTTATTTCAAATTCAAACAAAGAGAAATCACCATACTTTGAGCCATACCTTGTACCATGTCTTCCATACCTCAAACCATGCTTTGAATGACCACTTTGAGGAGATATTTTCCTCCCTCAAAGCTCCAAAATTTCGTGCACCTTTTCCCCCCTCAATGAGCCTCCATTGTTTTTGTTTTCTATAAATATATGTGTTGAAGAACTTGTGTGAATTTTTAGATCATTTGCTAAGTTTTAGTTTTTAAGCTTTTCTTTGAGTACTTTCCTTTTTCTGTCAAAAATTCTAAGAGTTCTTCCTCTTCCTCTTCATCTTCATCTTCTTCATCTTCTCTTTACATCACCACCTCACAACCTCAAATCATCCTTTAAACTCTTAAACACTCAACCTCAAACACAAGCTCACCAAGAACACATCTTCTTTCCTTTCTTTCTCTCAAGGCCGAAGCTACCTCACCTCTTTAGGAGGAGTTGATCTTCTTATTTCCATCCTCAAGATCAAGCCTTTGTCTACACATTTGGTAGGGAGTTGCTTTTCAAACCTTGTTTTTACTCAAAAATGTGCTTTCTCTAGTTTTCTCTTGGTTCCTTTTTGAACTTTTCCTTTATTTTCTTTCTCTTTTTCATTTCGGCCTCTTGGCCTTGTTTTATGAGCATGATAGCTTGATGATGAGAGTTTCTAGATGATGACCTTGTGTTCATCTCAAAGAAACCTCTAAAGCTTGAGTTTTGTTCTTGATCTAGCAAAGTTTTGACTTTTCTTTCCTTTTTCTCTTCTACATGATTTTGGCCTCCATAGGTTTATCTTCAAAGATTTTGTTAAAAATTTTAAAGTATCTCTATGCTTATTTTATATCATGAAAGAGTGTGGTTTTGGTTCTTACTTTCTTAGAGTTTTGTTTTCTTTTAAAATTTACTTCTTTGAGCTTGATGATGAGGTTCAAGAACCATGTAGTTCCTTTGAGAACTTGGTTCAAGAACTCTAAAGCTCTCTTTGTTGATGAGATGAGTGTTGGGTTGTGTTGGATTTCTAAAGTCTTGTAAGAGCTCTAGATAAGATTAAAATAAATCTTACATTCATGTTTATGTTTATGCCTTGCACATCATGTTTATTTTCCTTGCTATCACTAAATATCAAGAATAATAAATGAACTTGCATTATCATATTTATATTTCAAGCTTTGCATTATCATGTTTATATTTCAAGTCTTCACTTAAGTATCAAAGATAATAACAAGTTGCATCTCATGTTTACTTTGTGCTCTCACTTTATTTTCTAATGAAAGCTAAAATATGTGCATGAGCATGTTTAAGTTTATGATTATCACTTAAGAGAACCTAGAGCTCAAAGACTTGCCCATTATCATCTCAAACAAAGGCTTGAAAATTATATGTTCTTTAGCTCTTTGATTTCGGCCTTAAGAGGTTTTATTTGTTATAAGTACTAAAATCTATGTTTCATAATTTTTCTAAGCTTACATGAGTTCAAGAAATGTCTAGAACAAAGTTTTATGATTTTAAAACCTCTTGAGACTAATTTAAAATAGCCATTGCCTCTAAAAGTATTTTGATGATTTTAGTTGATAAAAATGTTTATTAATGAGTTTTGAAAGTTTTAGAAAGGTTCCAAGAGAAACTAGTATTTTATGTACTTTAGAAATCAAGTTCTATGTCTTTTGATGGAGTTGAATTTCGATTCTGCCTTGTCATGTTATGCTCACTGTTTATGCTGTTTGGATGATGATAATATGAGTATGTTTATGTATCTTTGATGCTAAAATTCATATGTGAAAGATTAGAGAAGATAGTAACTAGAAAAGAATTAATTTGAGACTTTTAGATCCCTTAGAAAAGTATTTTTCTGGATTCTGTCTAGCAAGGTTTAGAATTAATAATCATGGTTTATAACTAGTCTAAATGTGTAGTAATGACTCATAATTGGTTTAGGACTTGATCTTGATGCCTTAGGAGCAAACCGAACTTAGAAAGGGTCAATGTTGTGACTCCTAGGTACCCGTAAAGTTAGAATTTTAGATTCTGCACTCTTGAGGTTTAGAGATGTTTATGATCATACTATTGAGTGAGGAATACTTAGATATGAGCCTATAAGTACCCGAGAGTTAGGTTGTGATGACTTATAACTTAGATTGTGAGTTAAGGACCGTAAGGGTCAATGCGTAAAACTTTAAGAAGTCTTGAGTTTATGATGCTTGTTTTATACAATAAGATGTTGAGATGTATATGATGCATGAGGAATTAATTGTTTAAGATTTTAAGTTTATTTTGAGCATGAGAATTGAATGAGAATATGTATGTGTTATGAGCTTGTGGCATAAAGACGGTTTGAAGGGAATTCGATTTAACAGTTGTTATGCTGCCGAATTTCCATCAAACCCAAAGGTTTTGAAAAATGTTTTGAGGTACTATATGAGATTGAAAACCTTGGGTGACACAGTTCCGCCGGGCACCTGCAGGAGATTTTTGTGTGACAAAGCATTGAGACGTACTTCTCCTGCTACGGTGAGGAGAAGGCAAATCCGTGAGGGTATTGACATGAGCCTTACCAAAGCGGACAATTCGCTATGCACTTAAGGCCAGTAGAGCATTTCAGAGAATGAAATATTTATATGTTACCCCCTCAATTTCCCCATATTAAATCTAGTGATGACTAGTTAGGATTGAACTCATTCTTAGGCAATTAGGTGAGACGGAGATTGGAGGCTATGATAAAAATCGCCGGGGCGGTGTGTCGGTTGGATATAGGTGGATATGATTAAGAGGGTGGTCTTTGAGAAAAAGAACTTAAGAGTTCAAGCATGAGAAAGAGATATGATGTTTTTAAAGTCACACAGTTATGAGAAAAGAAAGAGTTTTATATGAGAAGTTATATGCCACTTATATATTTACCTGATGTTATGTTTCATTGAATTGCTTGCATAATGTATTATCATGCATACATGCAATATCTGTTGCATTCATATCATTAAGACCCATACTAAAAGACACCCACTTCGGATAAATAGATTTGAGAAGTTAAAAACTAAACCTTATGCATGACCACCTTTTTATAATTAAAACCAAAGTGGCTGGGGACGATGACGATGACACGTGTGTTAGAGTCAGAAATCCCTACTGAGAATCTTGAATGAGTTTCTCATCCCTCTCTCTCTTTTCTTCCGTGTCGTCTCCAGACGAAGATGATGGTGTATCTCGTGACCTTTACTAAGGCGTGGGCGTAGGGCATGCACTACGAGTTGGATCAGTGGGATGGAGCAGGCCTTGGAGATGCCGCTTTAGATTTATATACCTATAGATGTGTATTTCTTTTGATGTGATAATAGGACTTTGATATTCGTAAATTATGTATCTATGATAATATGTTTAAGTTGTGATGTAATGAACAATGTTTGTGTTTGTGACCATGAATGATATGATATCTCTTTTCTGTATATTAGTCTTCAATACGTCATACACGGCTCTCACTTTGATTTTATGTTTCAAAGAAAAATTTTACCCGTATTTCCGCTAAGTATTTTCATAAAAGAATGAGACTAAGAAGTAATAACCTAATGATTAACCTAATGTGTTCTAGAGTATTGGGTTAAAAATTAGGATGTTACACATGGTTTTAAAAAAGGACATAGAAACAGATGATAAAAGAAGAAAGAGAAACAAAGACACAGAGGAAGAGAAAGACAATTTTATTGAACTCCACAATGGAAAGTATTTCTAGGATGTCAACAACTACTAAGAGATTAAGGGGAAAGGAAGAAATTAATTGTGTTGCTTTCATGTGATCAATCCATTTCACTGATTCATTGGCTACACCATACTCAAAATCCATGACCGCGAGCAATCCTTTGTTGTGTGCTCAACAACATGCCATGATCGACTGACACTCAAATTGCCCTAGTTTCAGCATCCTACATAGCTTCTTGGTCATTGGCTCAGCCTTTCACCATTGCATAGATCGCACTTTTGGATTTTCAACCTAGCAATTAAAAGTTACTCTAATTTTTTTGCTTGGACTGTCCTTTTTGAGATTTTGGCCCAGCAAGCTTTCTTTTCTTTGTGCCCTAACTTCTGCCTAGGTTACCCTTTTGGGTTTTCAACTTAGCGGGCCTTCTTTTTCTTCTCCACTTTTGTTTTTTTGTTTTTTTTTTCTAAGTTTTGCCTAGGTTGCCCATATGGGTTTTCAACCTAGTGAACAATTTTTGTTTTTGTTTTTTCTTTTTAGGCAAAGTACTTCTTTATGACATCTGAATTGATAGGTTTATTGAGTGCTTTGCCTTCCACATCAGTCAAGATCAATGCTCCTCCAAAAGGCATATATGATGATGTAGGGACCTTCATGTGTGGGTGCCCTCTTGCTTCTATTATCCTCTTAATTCGGCAAAATCCTCTTCAAAACAAGATCTTCTAGTTGAAGCATTTGAGGGAAAATCTTATTAAATGCTTTGGCCATCCTTTTTGGTATAACTACCATGGCGAACTGTGTTCAATTGTTTTTTCTTTGAGCATGTTCAATTGTTCGCATCCGGTTTTGATCTCTTTGGCCTCTTCTAATTTTCCTCGACTAGGACTCTTGAAGACGGGATTTCCACTTCTATTGGTGTCACTGCCACCATCTTACACACCAAGGAATATGAATTTGCCCCAGTTGAAGACATGGCTGAAGTATGATAGGCATGCTATGTATAAGGTAGCATGTTACTCCAATCCTTGCAGGTGATTGCCTTTTCCCCACACCCCTCATTCATTTTTGGTTGGTAGGAAGCCGAGTTATGATGTTTGATCTTCAATTGCTCACACAGTCTTATACTTTTGCATTATTGAGTTATTTTGGATGCTTTTACTATGTTTTAAAATTGAAGAACCGAGTTAGTGAAGGTTTTTGCTTGAACAGTCAATTCTATAGCATTGAATTTGTCTAATCTTGTTACTATACTAAATGATTGAATTTTGACCTGAAAATTTTAAAGGATGTGTAGGACATCTTGAAGTCCAATGATGAATAATTTTAGGATTTTATATGTTAATTTGATAGGATAATAAAATCGAGGCTTCTAATTGTTGGATAAAACTGAGTAGTTTCTGACCTTCGAATTTGTGGAATTTTGTTACTATAGCTAGAGATGCATTTTGAATTGAAATTTTTATATGGTTTCAAAGACATGATGAATTAACTCTGAAATGTATTTTGCTCTGTTTTGATGAGGTTTAGTAGCTGATTTATAATTTCCTTTAAGACTGAAAATCTAGACATCATACTACAAGCTGAAACTATGAAGAAATATTCATGACTTGATTTTTAGTATTCTATGTGAATTTAATGATGATGTTACACATATGTAAATATGAGTGGTCATGATAAATGCTGCTATATGAAAAGAAGATTGAGATCATAAGTCATATGTGTGCTCGATGCATTAAGAAACTCATAAATTGATGTTAATGCATATATGACTATGATGCTTGTATATGTGAATCTATTGATGATATTAGGCACGTATAAATATAAATACTGATTGCAATTGCTTACACAAATTTATATGTCTTATTAGAATAGGGAAAGTTATCTGGTCAGTCGAGAAACTGAACTGACTACCCTGGAAATGAGTCAGGAAAAGTAACCTGTTTAGGAATAGATCTGTGTGAGAATTGGAGAAGGTCGTACAATGATCATGTATAAAAATGAGCTTAGTCATAAAAAGCAATCTATTATCCAAGAGTGGAATAAGCCACCATAGGTTAAGGGCCATGACAAGTCGGAATAACAATTGTCCTAAATAGTCCTTTATATTATATGCTAAGTGAACGATTTTAGCATCTATGTCGAGATCAATATGTTTAAGTTGAAACTTGACAGTATATATTTTAAATGCTTTATATGATGATATTTGAACAAAGGGATTATGATTAATGATGATAATGATGTATTTGTATTAAGTGGTTGAATACTAATTAAAAGGAACCCACTTTGGAAGGATGATTTTCAACTTTAAAATGAACCTTTGATATGTATTGTATGATGACATTTTGTTAATAAACCAAAGTCACTGGGATGATGATGATGACATGTATTTTTATTATGCATTTTGGGGATGTCGTACTGAGAATTTTAGGAATCTCACCCCTATATTGTTTGTGTTCTCGTGTTTTCTCCAGATATCTTAAGAGAACGATAAGGCAACTGCTATGGAAGTTCAATACTTGAAGTCATTGATCAATTCTATTTTGCTATGTGTATATATGATTGTAAATATATGAGAAAATAGATGTACTGTAATGCTCATAGAAGAGCCTCCTTTTGTATTTGATTTATATTCAATAAATACGTTGTTTCTTTGTTATGTATTTTGGTATAATTATGAATTAGTTATTGTTGAATTAATCGAATCTGCTATAGATATTTAAGAAAGGTCCGCTAATTTATAAGTAACAACTCCTAAGTCTAATATCATGGTTTAAAGATGATTTATGCTTAGGAAGGTGTTACACTTACCTATGTCTTTGTATGCTACCTCAGACTCATGCCCATACACGAGGAGCCTCAACTCAAAGGACATCTGACACAAAATTAGAGAGAGCTTTATCTCTTCAACTAGGAGGGAGTGTCAAGATTGGGGAAAAGGCCATGCAAGGTCGGTTAGACAACCTACAAAACCATATTGCAATGAAGGCATAGCAAAGATGGACTAGATAGGTTTGCTAACCCACTAAAAACATGGTAGGATTGTTCAAAAATCAAGGATGAGGTGGGATATAGCCAAGTGCCAAGGCCACTTTGCCTATTTAGAGGAAACTTATGCCCTAGGCAGGGGTGTGTGTATTGAGATGGGATTTCTTGATGTTGGGCCTATCTTCTTAGACGATCTAATGATGGGGGACCCTCAATTATATTGTTCCTACATAAGACCAGCAAGGCTACTAATACTCTGATATTCTTCTATTCGACTAGGGAGTTGATCATGTACAAACTAAAGGACAAAGCGAACCAGTGGTATGAAACCATACATAGGGAGAGGTCACATGTTCTACCTTCTCTCACTAGGGAGGACTTCTTCAAAGTCTTATAGCCAGGTTCCTACCAACTAGTTAAAGGGCAGACTAAGCTACATAGTTTGATAAGCTAAAAGAAACACTAAGAATGGTGGATCTAATGTTCATCACCTTATACCCTCAGATTGGCAAGGTGATTTCTTTCGAGGCAGGAATGATATAAAGAAATACTTATAAGGAAGTAGTTAAGAGGCTACATTTTTAAGCCTAACCTAGTTGAGCATTTTCATGATAGGATCTTGTGCATGTGTTCTACATAGCATAACATGCATGGATTTGGGCACATTGATCAAGCTACGCTATTGTGCTAGAATTATGGGAAGTCACCTTTTGAGATTTTCCATAGAGGAGTTATAGCCTACTTTGTTTGTGGCCAGGTGAGCCATTTCAAGAGAGGCTACCCTTAACAATCATGAGGGTCTAGTAAAAGTTCATACAACCAATTACTCTAATCCCTCTTGTTTTGGCACTATCACAAAGGGTTATTTATGTGTCTACTGGTAAAGGAATGAAAAGCAGAAAAACAAGTAGTAGAGAATTCGTTTGAGTTAGGAGAGGAGAACCATGTCTCAATGCTCTCATCCCGTCTAGTCACTCAAGCCTCCAATGTAGTAGTAGCATATACTATTCAAGTTGCTTTTTCGAAATCCTAGTGTTATTTGATCTAGTGTTCACACATTCTCACATGTCTCCATGTTTTGCTTCCCAATTTGTTGAGCCCTTCACTATGTTAGATTATTCATTTTGGGTTGGTAACCTTATATGGGCAAGTCTTTAAAAAGTCAGTTATTATAAAGTCTTTCATGGTCATTGTGCGGTACAAATATATTAGTAAATTTGATGTTGCTTGAAATGTTGGATTTTGATGTAGTCTTGCACTTGGATTAGCTAGTTGTATGCCACAATGGATTGTCAATTAAAAGAAATGAGGTTTCTAATACCTAAGGACCATATTGTGTTTGTCTATATGGTAACAACTGGTTCCACCTATTAATTTGTTTTTTCACTCATGGTTTATGATTGAAATTCTAGTGGTGCCTCCAAATATACATATTAAGTTATGTGTCTACTCAGCCTATATCCATTTTTCCATGGCGTATGGTGCTAGTAGAACTAAAAGAAGGAACAACTATAATTCTTGCAAATAAAAGTTTCATTCATCCAAGTGCTTCTCCGTAGGGCATTTTAATGTTATTTGTGAAGAAAAAGTGGACTTATGAAACATATATTGGCTATAAGCAACTGAATAAGATGACCATGATTAAGATTGATATTCTTTTAGAAAAGAGTGTATATATCGAAAACTTTGATTTGTTTGAGGGGAATCCATGATTTTTAAGAGAGGTATATTGGACAGATATTGCAGCTAACGATGGTGACTTTAGTCCACCTTGAGTAAAGCCTCAACTAGCAGAGGGATTGCTCACCTGATTTATTTAGCCAACACGCCAAAACTTATTAACACACTTGGAATGGGTGTGATGACCCTTAGTTGTGAGGTTCATTATGGATAATGTTCTGGCTTTGAGATCCCCTTCGATTTCCCTTTATACATTACTTCCAAAATTGCTTTATATTAACTAAAGTGTTTTACATGTATGCATATGTGTATCTTCCATCAAAATAGTTAGGAAACATGGTTTTGTTGCTTATATACTTTATCATGGAACTTGCTCATTGAACTATAAATATGACATTCCTCACTTGGTTTTATAACCTACTTTGTGGTTTTCTCTTTACTTCAGGTTTAGGTATAAATCCAACTCCAATTACACCAGCTTCATAGGACTTAACCACTTACATTTTGGTGAGCCCAATATTAATGTGTAGGTTTTTCTTATTGTATTCCTTGTCTGTTCTAACTACATTTGAATTGTTACTCCATTGAATTATGAGGAGGAACCTTTATGTTTATATCTATCTTCTTTATGCATGTAGTTCTCATTTGAATATGAAGTTATGCGCACCATGATGCTTATGAATTTGTATAAATATAAATATGCTTTTTATGCTAATTTTATGAGTTATGGTAATAATATTTATAGAAATTGAATTTGGTAAAAGTTCCATTTTTAGGAGAGATCTAGTCTATTGTTTCATAAAATTTTGGTTACTAGATGCTAAGGTTCCATAAGTGCCCATCACAGCCCAGGTATGGCCAACGTCAAGACAATGTATTCAACAATTGCAAGAATCTAGTGGTTCATAAATGTGATCTTTTGTCTATTCTACTCTTTCAACCAAAATTATTAGATGTTCTTTGGAGCTTGAAAAAACTAGACTAATATACCATAATTATTTAGAATTAGTGTTTGATGCTATTTGTGAAAACTCTAGAATCCTTCAAAAAGTACTCAGAAAATACGAAGCTTAAAAGGTTTTGAATGACAACAAAGCCAATCTAGAAAAAATGCTTTGAAGAATGACTAATGGCTACCTTAAGTTTCTTGGCAAAGTTTAATAGGTAGATCTGGTCTGTATTACACAAACCGAAGCAAGATTAATATTTCACTTTGCATGTGTGAGCATGTTATATCTCGTGGGAAGAGATTAAATTAATCAGAAAGTGAAAATGAAGTCAAGCAAAGTAAATGTAAACAGATTAAGGCATGATACAAACTCAATGCAAGAATAATGTTTCACTATGCATGTGCAAGCATGACATATATCTCATGGGAAGAGAATAAAATAATCAGAAAGTGAATATTATTTCAAGCAAAGAATGTATTCATGTTAACGGACCAAAGGCATTGAAGCAGACTTGAATCGGGAATAATTTCACTACACATGAGAAATCATGTTTATCTCATAAGAGGAGAGCAAGCTTAAAAGGTGAATATTATCTCGAGGATAGAAAGCATAAATGCTGGAGGACTGAAGCTGATCAACTCAGAAATCAAGAAACCAAGGAAAGGATCTACAAAAAGTAGCACGGGATATCAAAAAGAATACTCATAATGAAGAAATCAATTCGTGTCCAAGAGCAACGTGTTACTCAGTCATCAATCACTACAATCACAAAAAAATTATCATCAAGTAATCAAGATTGAAGACTAGAAGATTAGAGAAAAATCAACGTGATTGATTACAATGTTAGAAAACTCACTAAAGAGTGGAGCAAAGAACATTGAGGAAAAATGGAGGCAGTTTCAAAATTCAAAATTCAAATCTCAAATCAGATCTAGTGTTATAATTGGTATGTCATCTCTTATGTCTAAATGAGTCAAGATCCTAGGAGGTGGAGTTCAGAAACCACAGGCTAAAAGTAAAAAGAAAAAATGAGAACTTAAGAAACCTCTACATTGCAATGGCTCTGTAACGATGTGACAAGTTGTCAGCCTACCTCTTTAGACTAACGTTCCAAAGCACATCTAATGAAATACACATGTCACTTGGAGATCAGATCAAAGAAGCAACAATCATGAAGATAGACCTGTATAAATGAAGATACGAAGCTTGAAAGTTGATGAAAGAATTGAAAGCATTAGTGCAGAATCTCTGGAAAAATCTTTCCACACTTTCTATGCTATTCATCAATTTATGTAATCAATCACGAGGTGTAAAAAATCTTCTTTCTCTATTCTAAAATGTATTTCTATTTGTATGCTCTTCATGTGAAGAGATAAGAAGAAGAAGTCGCTCTAAGTTTCCTAGGTTTGTATTAGCTAGCATCTTTAGGGAAACTTGAATGTAGGTTAGTTTGAGTGGCAACCCAAACACATAACCTTTGTAACCTTGATTCGTTAGTGATTAGTGTAAGACATAGCTTGGAGATGCTAAGGTAAAACTACTTGCAATGTGTTAGCAAAGGTATTTGCTTATCACAGTTCAGCTTGGAGAGATTGTTTAAAAGACTACTTACAACGTGAGTGCAAAGGTATTTGTTCTTCACGGTTCAACTTAGAGAGGCTATTTGAAAGACTACTTACACCGTGGCAGTAGAAGATGTCTACAGGTCACGGTTCAACTTGGAGAGGCTAGTACAGAACTACTCGGTTAACTCACAGTTGGGGTTGGCCACTGTGCAAGTTAGAGCCTGGGAAGGCTATTGTAAAGACTATCCATTTGCTCTCTCAGCTGAGAAAGTTGTTGTTAGTGAAGTCTCAACATGTGTTAAGTACTAGATGTAGGCATGTTGGCTGAACCCGTATAAATATTCTTGTGTTCATTTCTCTCTTCCCTAATCTTTTATTTCTACTGTCGAATACTTTAGATAATGCACTGATTAATTTAATGAATCAAGGTTGAATTAAACATGCATCAAAAACATACTTTCTAAAAATACTAACCATCATTTCACTGCACTTTAAGCCTTGGGCTTGATAGATTTATTTATTCAAAATTGTTTCAAGTTAGAAAGAAGATTTCGGAAAGCACAATTCAACCCCTTCTTCTCGTGCACTCTTTTACCAACAAGTGGTATTAAAGCCAGGCCTCTAGGGGTTGAGCAGTCTGACGATTGCAGAGGTCAAAGATCAAAGGACAAAATAAAGATAACAAAAAATTGCATTCTCTTAAAGTGCATAACATGAGGATCACAAAAATCAAAATGAGGGAACTTAACTACAAGTCACAGTGATCTGGGAAACTCAAAGGCTGCGAACAAGGTACTTTTAAAAAATCTCTATATTGATAACGGTATTGATCCTATTTAAAAGAATCATATATGACATTATAAAATTTTTTTTACTCTGCTACCTTCCTTGATAATACTAGTACCTTTAGCTCTGTTTGGGAAAGATATTTAGCAAAAAATGTTTTACATCTGCATAAACATTCATGCATAATACATTCTTGGGTTCTTCTTCTCCTCAACTCTCCAAATGGAAATCTTATTTAGTCATCTCAACACAAGAACTTTAGCCAATCAATCTACAAGATCAAAAGTCAATGGTGTATTGAAAATTAATCAAAAGAAAAATCCGGAGATCAGAAGATGGATAAGGATAAATCTCATACAGAAGGTCAGAAAGCAAAGATAGAAGGTCAGAAAGAAAACTTTTTCAGAAAGTATTTCAAGGCTCATATTTCACTAAGTCTAAGTAAAATCGAAAAAGTGGGAAAATTCCCTTATTTTCCTTCTGTCTCCCACGTCACCTCATCTTCAGCCACTTACGTCCCACCACTTAAAAGAACCTCTCTCTTCTCATATTGTGTAACCAAAGGATTAGCTTCATCTATATGTTTTAACTCTCCTCTCAAACCCTTTCTATTTCTGCCCATTCCCTTATCAAAAATCCTAGAACACTTAAACTCTGAAGCCTTCACCTAAATTTTCTCAAATTCACATATCTCTCCCAGACCAACATCAGAAGAATGGGAAAAGCCAATAAAATTGATCAATCTTCAAAAGAGGGATCACTCGTCATGTTTGTTGAAAAACATATGCAGGAGATCTATGAGGAAACCTTTTGTCAAAGGACAATAGCTTATGGAAAAAGGCTCAGCAACTCTCTGTTGACTCAAGTACAAATTCTAAGAGAAGTTTTCACCTTCCAAGAATGGGAATACTTTCTGGATATGGAAATCAAGTTGTTTGACCTGTCTACAGTGGTTAGGGCACTAGCCACTAGAGAAATCTATGTAGCTTATGAGGGATGGTACAAATCTCTTGGAGTTAGTGAAGAAGAAGTGTTGAAATGTCTCACTGACTCTACAAGGTATTGGCTCAAAGGCATCACCACTTCCATGCTAAAGTCACAGGCAAGAAAATTTTTACAGTTATACAATTTACCATTCTTCCTAGACGAGGTAACACTGATATTCTCCTAGGAGTGGATAACATGTTACTTTTCTATCTTCTAACTAAAAGAAAAGTGAACTTGCCTAGGCTGATAATGGATAACATGTTAAGTGCCATTTCGAAAGATAAGAGAAAAACTGCTCGCATGCCCTATGGGATGTTATTGACTAGCATATTTCAACATATCAAATATCCTCTTACTGAAGAGATATTTGAGTATCCTACTGGTATAGATTTCACCATCAATTCTTTCAGAACTATAAAGAAGTCACATCCCATACCTGTCAAAACAAGTTCCAGAAAAACTAGTTCCCTGCATAAGGAAACTAAAGAGTCCTCTGAAAGAAAAGAGAGTATGTTGAAGACCAAGCCTACAAAAAGGAAAGGTACTCATTTTGGAAGTCGCGTTGAATCTGAAGGTTCTAAATCTGAAAAAATCACTCCTCAAAAATCCTCTCTGAGAAGAAGTGAAAGGGAAAAGGAAAAGAAGAAAAGATAGAAGCAAACTATGTCCTCACAATCTATAAAACTTTCTGAAGAAAAGACTAAAAGTTTAGAAAGTGATCAACCTCAAAGCAGACCTAAAAAATTGCCCATCCGAAGGAAGGTCATCAAAACAAAACCTAAATATCTGCCAAAAAGAATGAGTCAAGTGGCATTTATTATAAATGACATGAGTGATACTCCACAGGCAGCTATGGAAGATGAAGACTCAGAATCCTTAAAAAATGAAGAAGAGGAAGAAAGAATTCTCAAGGAATAGAAAATTCTTCAAGGGGAAAGAAGGCTGGAGGAAATCAAGAAATTACAACAAAGCAAGGGCATTCAAGGATCAAGCTCTCAATGAAGAAAACCCTTATCACCAAATCCTATTGTAGTGATTGAAGAACACTCAACAAGACCAATGAGTGAGCAATTTGGTTATACCTCCGCTCCTATCTCAACCATACCTCCTAGAGATACAGAAGCAAAATTTACTTCTGAAAATATAGTTGCCTTTACAAGAACAACAATTCCTGATCCTAAGGAAACTACCTCAGGTACAAGTGATGATTTCATGAAAATTAATCAGTTAATGGAATCAATGACAAGATCAATTGCATCTGAATCAAAACCTAAGGAAAAAGGGATGGATGAACTAAATTTCTTTATAAATGAGCTCTTCTCCAGTCTGGAACAAATTCATGAAGAGCCAATCATTAAAGAACCAGCTGAGGAAACTCCTAAATATGTCTTGATTCTAGCAGCACCTCAACCTCCACCTTCAATTTGCATCACTATGCTTGAAGATGAACAAGAAGACAAATCATCAGAAATTAGTAAAGAACACCTCCTTTCCTGATGAACAAGCTACCAACATTCCATCCTCCACACCTATTGCTGCTGTACAAATAGAAGAAAAGGTAACTTGCCCAAAACTGGGGATATTGTACCTCTTAACATTTTGAAACCCTCACCAAGAGTTGTTTGTGCATCAGTACCAATCAGTCTACCTCCTCTGAACTCGGATGAGCCTCCCTTAAGCTATCAGTTCAATCAAATCATTCTAAAACATCTTAGGGAGATTGCCTCTAGATAGGACATACTTGAGGCAACAATCATCAAACAAGGTGCTCAGCTCAAAGAGTATGAAGAATTGCAGATTCAGATTCTTCAAACCAACCAACAGATTTAGAAGAACTGAGACATCGGGACTAAAGAAAATAAGTTTTCCATCTTCCACTTTTTTGGATGATGTCAAAAGGGGGAGAAGAAAAGTTGAAGAAAATAGGTGCCAAACTCAGGGGGAGTTATGTTAAGGGGGAGCCCAAAATATTTTCTTTTGCATACTGCATAATTTTCTTTTGAACTATCGTTAAGGCAGTACTCTTCAACTATTTATGTTCATATCTTTGAATGTTTTACACTTTCATACTCTAATAACATAGATAATTATTCTTTACTCTTATTTGATATTTATCAATGCTTTATTCATTATGCTTATGCTATGCTTGCTTGCTTACACATTCATTCTTAACACTAAGCAATATCTGTTTAAGCCATAGTATATAATCAATGCCTATATATCATTATGCTTAGCTAATCATATAGAATGACTGAAAAAGTGTGGCTCAATTGCACATTCTCTGTCTTGTAAAATTATCAACACGCAAATACAGTTAGTTCACACACATATCCTTGATTGGTTAAGGCTTGAATTTATCTGAGTTCCATTGATATGTATGATAAGCTTAATATGGTATCAACACATCATTATCCATAACTCTCTTGAGATATGCTTAAAAAGACTCTGCTTAACTTTATCGATATTAGTTATGTATATCATGTTTCTGACGGTCTTCAGAAACCTATTCTTATCATGTCCCAACATAACTAAGATCAGTTAGGAAGAATTAAAATTCTTCTCAAGTGTGTTATGCTTACACTGCAAATGATGTGTGACAGTATGGCAAAATTAAATCAGTAAGCGAGCTAACATAGAAAGCATGAGAAATATGCTATATTCTGAATGAATATGTATTTGTTGATTAAATCATGCTTTGAAAAAGAATTTCAAAAGTCATTTCATCAATCATGCTCAAAAACTTTTTCTTTTTCATATATGATATTTAGCATTATTTTCTTTGATAATGAAAATGGGAGCATAGAAAAAGAAAGTACTGAATAAGATTTCTTTAATCAGAATACAATATTGCAAGTATTACTCGTTTTTTTTTATTCAGAAAGTTCTTTTCGAACATAAATCAGGCTGTTTGTAAACAAATACTTTAATGATCATATCTACTTAAGCATCATTGTGATACTTAACAAGAGGATTTTGACATAGTTTAGAAAATTTCATGACAAATCAATCAGCCCTGATTTAAGTCACTTAAGGCCATCAAAAGTTTCAATAATCAATATCATGCCTTAAGAAAAGAACTTACTGAAACTTATCATATATGATGTTTGAAATATTATTTTATTACGTCTTTATTTCATTCACATTTCTTTCAACATCTTTTCAAAAGATTCTCTTCAAATTGGTTTGTCATCATCAAAAAGGGGGAGAATGAAAACTCCAGAACCCTTTAGAAAGTACAAAGCTTAAAAGGTTTTGAATGACAACAAAGCCAATTTAGAGAAAATGTTTTGAAGAACGACTAATGGCTACCTTGAGTTTATTGACAAAGTTTAACAGGTAGATCTGGTCTGTATTGTAACACCCTAATTTTTAACCTAATACTCTAGAACACATTAGGTTAATCATTAGGTTATTACTTCTTAGTCTCATTCTTTTACTAAAATACTTAGCGGAAAATATGAGTAAATTTTTTTTGAAATATAAACCAAAGTGAGTGCCGCGTTCATCGAGATACGGAAAGGTAAATCACAACATGATTAGATATATAAAGGCATAGAACAATCAATAGTTCAACAAAGAAACATTCCATTAATAACATAATTAGAAATACATAGAGTCACACCCTTATAGAATCGGGCTGAGCTTTTAATACAGAGAAAATAACAGGAAAATACAAAAGCAATAAAGTACATAGAATGATGGGAAATAAAAATCAACTATACTACCCTCCTGCTCAAGCTATGGTGTTAAACTCGAATACCCCTTTTCAAAAGATACTGCCAAAGGGGAAGACCTCGTGACGGCTCAAGCACTCGAAAAGCACTCTAATGAAGTCTATTGATGAGAGAACCTTCGGGTGGTGGAGGTATGTACCCAGCAAATTGCTCGAGCTCCTCTTGTGTGGGCCAGTGGAATGGAGCGCGGGTGTGCGTCGACTAAACGTGAGCTCCACGACGAGGGCGCATCTCAGCTCTCCTCGCCAAGCGCGGCTGCGTCACGGAAGCCTCTCTCCTCTCTTGTCCATATAAAGAAGTGGGGGCAGAACTCTTTGAGTAGATGTGCGTAGGTGAGTCCTCGGATAGATCCGTCTCCGACCTCCTCGATCAGGGTACATACTCTGGGTAATCATGTACCGCTGAGGCAGATGGACGAGCACGACAAATCTGCTCATCGCAGGGCTGGGTCCGCTCGAAGATCAGGTCATCATCGCTGAAAAGAGCAATAGGAGTGAAGCAATAACTGGACACTGGGTAGGCAAAAGGTCGTCCCATATACACAAAAACACAAACGGCATATCAACCCTCAAAGTGATAGGAGCGGTGATATGGGTCATAGTGCACCTCCCAAACTGGTGTGTCAACGAACAACACAAAAGTCACAATCGAGCTCTGAAGATGTGACGGAAGAGAGAGAAAGAAGAGAAAGGAGTGAGAATCTTACTAAAGAATCTCAGTAGGGTTCTCCTATCTAAGGTTACATCATTCACATCCTCAGGAACCTTGGGTTTATTTATAAAAGGTGTACATGCATATAAGGTTCATTATTGGGTTTTATAAAACTAAATTATCCAAGGTTCATTCCTTTTAGAATGCATCTTAATGTCATGAATGCAACATATCAAAGCATGAATGCATGGCAATACTTTAAGCAAGTACTTAACAAGTCATAACATCAAGAAGCATACAAGTGGCATAAAGGGGCATAAATCTTTCAAGTGGAACTTTCCTCAACTTTGTGACATCAATCATCATACTATAGCATTATAGGGCCACCCTAAAAACATCTAGGTTATAAGCTCATACCTTAGCCAATCGTCACTAGCTCTTGCTTATTATTTGAATAAGCGAAACATAATAAAATAATCCCGACTCCTTGAGTACGGGTTAGGGGGCTAGGGATCATCTCTCTTAGGATATACCCTCTTTGAAACGCTTTGTGGGCATCTAGCCATAGCAATTTGTCCGCTTTGGTAGGATGCATCTACTCATACCCTCATGGATTTGTCTTTCCTGGGGGTGCTCAGCAGAACCGATGTCACCCAGGAAAGCGCGTCTCAGTGCTTTGTCACATAAAAAATCTCCTAGAGGTGCTCGGCCAAACCAGTGTCACCCAGGGTTTTAATCTCATATGGTACTTCAAAAACATTCTCAAATCCTTTAGGTTTGATGGAAATTCGGCAGCATCACGGCTATACACTGAATTTCCTTCAAACCAACTTTATGCCACAAGTCTATAACTCGTACACATTTCTCATTCATCTTTCATACTCATGATAGACTTAACATCTCAATAAAACACTTCATCATAGCTCATGCATCATCATCATATCATACTTGCATTACCAAACTTAAAACATCAAAGTCTCTTAATGTCTTATGCTTTAACCCTTAAGGTTTCTTAACTTGAAATCTAAGTTGTCTATCATCACAACTTAAGCTCTCGGGTACCTATAGGCTCATATCTAAGTATTCCTCACTCAATTCTATGATCATAAACAATTCTAAACCTCAAGAGTGCAGAATCCATAATTTACACTTTATGGGTACCTAGGAGTCACAACTTTGACCCTTTTTAAGTTCGGTTTGCCCCTAAAGCATCAAGATCAATTCCTAAACCAATTATGAGTAGTTCCTACACATTTAGACTAATTATAAACCATGATTTCTAATTTTAAACCTTGCTGGATAGAATCCAGAAAATTACATCTCTAAGGGATCTAAAAGTCTCAAATTAATTCCTTTCTAGTTACCAACTTATCTTAACTTTCTCAAGTGAATTTTAACATCACATATACATGATCATACTCATATTATCATAATCAAAACAGCATAAAATAGTGAGCATTCCAACCAAATAGAACCGAAAACATCTCCAACAAACAATGCATAAAACTTCATTTCTAAAGCACATAAATGCTAGTTCCTCTTGAAACCTTTTTAAAACTTTCAAAACTCACTTAGAAATAATTTATTTCATCAAAACCATTATAAAACATGAGAGGGAAATAGCTATTTCAATTGAGTCTCAAGAGGATTTAAAATCATAAAACCTTGCTCAAAACATTTCTTAAAATCTTCTAAGCTTAGGAAAATCATGAAACATAAGTTTTAGCACTTGTAACTAGATGGATCCTATCCTAAGACCCAACATCATCACATGGCCGAAATCAAAGGAGCAAAACATAGATATTTCTAACTTTGTTTGAGATAATCATGGGCAAGTCTTTGAGCTCTAAGTTGTTTAGGTGATGGCAAAAGTATAAACATGCTATGCACTTCATTTTATCTTTCATTAGAAAATAAAGTGAGGACATAAAATAAATATGTGATGCAACTCATTTTTATCTTCAAGTTTAAGTGATAACTTGAAAAGTAAACATGAAATGCAAAGCTTGAATTTAAATATGATAATGCAAGTTCCATTATTTATTCTTTAGAGTTTAGTGATGACATAAAAAAAATAAATATGCTATGCAAGGCATAAATTTAAACATGAATGCTAGTTCATCATTATATATCCTTAGAGCTCATACAAGACCTTAGAGGAAAATAAACTCAACCCAACACTTATCTCTAACAAAAAAAGTAAGCTTTAGAGCTCTTGGACCAAGTTTTAAAAGAAACAACATAGTTCTTGAACATCATCATCAAGCTCAAAGAAAGTAAGCTCAAAAGAAAACAAAACCATAAGGAAAAGGAAACCAAAACCAAAAACATAAGAAAAGGAAAGCAAAGGAACCAAAATCTAAATCAAGGAAAAGAATAAAAATATACCATATTCTTTATTATGTACTCAAGACCCCTATCTAGAGCATAACTCTAGAACGTGCCAGTCAAGAGGCCTTGAGTTTATTGAAATCCTTATGATTAGTTTCTCTTAAGTTAAAAACCATGTGAGTTAAATAATATAGACAAAGCTCAGAGAAAGGAAAAAACTCTCAGAGAAAGGAAAAAACTCAAGCTTTAGAGGTTTCTTTGAGATGAACACAAGGTCATCATGTAACGCCCCGATTTTCTGCTAGAGTGAAAATGACCAAAATGCCCCTGAGGTCGTTTTCAGCCCGGAATTCGAGGAAAACCGATCCGGCAGTACTCGAAGGGCAAAATCTATGTTGGAAGGGGATTAGATGACTCATGTATCTTTCCGGGATCGAAAATCTCGTTTTTCGAGTTTTCAGGTCAAAATGACCAAAACGCCCCTGCGGTGTTTTACCCGTTTGCAAGTGCCAGATGAACCTGAAACTTCTCCAGATGGTTTTAAAAGGCGTTTTTATGTAGACTATGACTTTAGTTTTGGTCCCGGAGGTCTCGGGCGAAATTAGTGCAAAATTACGGTTTTGCCCCTAGTTTCGTGTTTTTACACTTAATCGCGTGATTAAACAAACCTAAGCAATATTAGGCTCTAATCGAAGGTCAACAAATTTCCATAATTAATCTTGAGTCAAAATAATTTATTAAAGTTGATTAGAACCTAAAAGTGCTTAATTACAACTTAAAATCTTATTTTAAATTCAAGACTCCTAGTCATGGAATCTTGAATAGTGTTTTCTCTCTCCAATTCTTTAAATCATGGAATTTTGACTACATTGTTTTATTCATAAAATGAATTTAAAATCTCCTAAATATGTATGAGTACTCCTTAATCATGTCATAAAGGTTCCTAATCACATTCTTAGTCACCTAAACTTATGCTTAATAACTCCTAACCTTGCACCTAAGCTAATACACCCCTAAACACATCACTAACACACAACTACATGACCAAAACTCCCCCCTCCCTTGCTGCATCAGACCTGACCGAAATTCATACCCTATTTTATCATAATTTAATTTTATTTCACACTCCAAAGACCATGCTTGAAGCCATATTCACCACCATACTTCACCATGCCATCAAAATGCAATTCTCTCACTTCATGTTCCATGAGGATTCATTCTCCTCCACACATGCATTACCTCATGTTCCATGAGGATTCATTCTCCTCCATACACTCACCCTTATTCTTCTCTATAAATACCATGCCTAGATGAACTTTGCTACACTTTTGTTCATTTGCTAAGTTTTGGTTTCTAAGCATTCTTGTTAGTTCTCTCATTTTCAGTCAAGTTTCAAGAGCATTCTTCTTCTTCATCTTCTTCTTTTTCCTTTTGAATCATCATCTCACAACCTTGAAACACCACCCCACCACCTTAGATCATCATACAAACATCTAAACTTCCATTCTCAAACACAAGCTCACCAAGAACACATTTCTTTTCCTTTTCTCTCCACGAGGCCGAAGCACTATCATCACTTTAGGAGGAGCTTTCCTTTCCATTCTCACCTCAAAGATCAAGCCTTTGTCTTCACACTTGGTAGGGAGTTTCTTTTCAAACTTTGTTTTACTCAAAAAATGTGTTTCCTCTAGTTTTCTCTTGGTTTCTTTTTGAGCTTTCCTTTATATTCCTTTTCTTTTTCCATTTCGGCCTCTTAGCCTTTTCTTCTTAAACATGATAGCTTGATGATGAGAGTTTCTAGATGATGACCTTGTGTTCATCTCAAAGAAACCTCTAAAGCTTGAGTTTTGTTTCTTGATCTAGCAAGGTTTTGGTTTTTCTTCCCTTTTTCCTTCCTATTTGATTCAGCCTCCATGTGCTTTCCTTTAAAGGTTTTGTTAAAAATTTTAAAGTGTTCTTATATTTATTTCATCTCTAAAAATAATGTTGTTTTGGTTCTTACTTCTTTGAAGTTTTGTTTCCTTCTAAAAGTTTACTTCTTTTTTAGCTTGATGATGATGTTTAAGAACCTCATAGTTCCTTTGAGAACTTGGTTCAAGAACTCTAAAGCTCTCTTTGTAATGAGATATATGTTGGGTTGTTATTTTGTTAAAGTCATGGATGAGCTCTAGTTAACTATAAAATGAAACCTTGCATCATGTTTATTTTATGCTTTGCACATCATGTTTACTTCCTTGCTATCACTAAGTACCAAGATAATGAATGAACTTGCATTATCATATTTATATTTCAAGCTATGCATTATCATGTTTATATTTCAAGTTCTCACTTAATATCAAGATAATAATGAGTTGCGTCTCATGTTTATTTTATGCTATCACTTTACTTTCTAATGGAACCTAAAATGAGTGCATGAGCATGTTTATTTTTATGTCATCACCTAAAGGAACCTAGAGCTCAAAGATTTGCCCATTGTTTTCTCAAACAAAGGCTTGAAAATATTTATTTCCTTGGCTTGAGCATTCGGCCTCTAAGGGTCTGTTTGGTTACAAGTATTGAAAACGATGTTTTATAATTCTTCTAAGCTTTTATGAGTTTAAGGAATGCATAGAACTAAGTTTTATGAATTTAGGACCTCTTGAGACAAAGTTGATTTAGTCACTACCCTCTTAAATATTTCTATGATTTTAGATGATAAAAAATGTTTTTAAATGAGTTTTGAAAGTTTGAGAAAGGTTCCAAGAGAAACTAGTATTTTATGTGCCTTAGAAATTGTGTTTGATGCCTTTAAATGGGGGTGTTGTTTTGGTTTTACCTTGCTATGTTTAGCCACTGTATGAGCAGTGTTAATGATGATAATATGCTTATGTTTGAGTATAATTAATGTTAAAACTCATATGTGAAAAATAAGAGAAGTTAGCAACTAGAAAAGAATTAATTTGAGAGTTCTAGATCCCTTAGTAATTGATTTTTCTGGATTCTGTCCAGCAAGGTTAAGAAATGGTAATTATGGATTTAAATTAGTTTAAATATGTAGGAATGACTCATAATTGGTGTAGGACTTAATCTTGATGCCTTAGGAGCAAACCGAACTTAGAAAGGGTCATTGTGGTGACTCCTAGGTACCCGTAAAGTTAGAATTTTAGATCCTGCATTCTTGAGATTTAGAAATGTTTGTGATCATAGTATTGAGTGAGGAATACTTAGATATGAGCTTATAGGTACCCGAGAGTTTAGGATATGATGATTTATAACTTAGATTGTGAGTGAAGGATCTTAAGGGTCAATGCATAAGACATTAAGAGATTTTCTTGCTTTTAGCTTGGTAATGCAAGTATGATATGTTGATATGCATGATGTGATGATATATGAGGTGTGATGTGTGATACACGAGCATTATTTATATGAGTTATGATGATGTGATCTTTTATGATGATGCTATGATGATGTAGAAATTGATTATGAATTGTTGAGATGTTATGTCTACCATGTTTATGAGAATTGAATGAGAGAGAGTATGTACCCCTTCTTTTGCCCTCTTAAAAATCTAGTGAAAACTAGTTAGGTTTGAGCTCAATGAGGCTATATAGGTGTTTACGGTTGGATTTGGGTGTATTTGGTTGGACTTGATAATGAGAATAATTTGGTGATGAGTATAAACATAGTTGAGCTCATTCCTAGGTGATAGGGTGTGTTTGGTTGGATTTGGTGATGAGTATAAATATCGCCGGGCACTGGTGTTTATGGTTGGGTTTGGTGATGAGAAAAGAAGGTGGTCTTTGAGAAAAGAACTCAAGAGTTCGAACGTGAGAAAAGAGATGCGATGTCTCTTTTCAAGTCACGTAGTCATGAGTAAAGAAAGAACTGATCCTAAGTTACCCCTTCCTTGCCCTCTTAGAAATCTAGTGATGACTAGTTAGGTTTGAGCTCGTTTGGTTGAGCTCATTCCTAGGCGATAGGGTGTATTTGGTTGGTTTTGGTGATGCGTATAAATATCGCCAGGCACTGGTGTTTATGGTTGGATTTGGTGATGAGAAAGGAAGGTGGTTCTTGAGGAGAAGAACTTAAAAGTTCAAGTATGAGAAAAGAATAGAGGAAAGTTCTGTACTTATATGCCACTTATCTGTTACTTGACATTATGATTTATTGACTTGCATAATGTATTGCCATGCATTCATCCAATATTTGTGGAATTCATATCATTAAGACCCATACTAAAAGACACCCACTTCGGATAAATAGCTTTGGAAAGTTTAAAACCAAATCTTACGCATGAACACCTTTTTCATAATTAAAACCGAAGTGGCTGGGGATGACGACGATGACACGTGTGTTGGAGTCGGAATTCCCTACTGAGAACCTTGAATAAGTTTCTCATCCCTCTCTCTCTTTTTTTCCGTGTCATCTCCAGACAAAGATGATGGTGTATCTCGTGATGCGGTTCGTGATTCCTACTAAAGCATGGGCATGAAGCATACACCATGAGTCGGGTTGGTGGGATGCAACGGACACGCGCATACGCCGCTTTAGTTTTATAAATTATTGAAGTGTATTTCTATTGAAGCGATAATAGGACTATGATAGTCGTAAATTATGTACCTATGATAATATGATCCTGTTGTGATGTAATGAACAACCTTTGTGTTTTGTGACCATGAATGATATGAGATCTCTTTTCTATATGCTAGTCTTTGTTACGTCATACGCGGCTCTCACTTTGATTTATATTTTCAAAAAGAAAAATTTACCTGTATTTTCGCTAAGTATTTTCATAAAAGAATGAGACTAAGAAGTAATAACCTAATGTGTTCTAGAGTATTGGGTTAAAAATTAGGATGTTACACATCATCTAGAAACTCTCATCATCAAGCTATCATGCTCAAAATGAGGCCTTTAGGCCGAAATGAAAAGAAAAGGAAAAGCTTAAAAAGAAACCAAGAGAAGCCTTGAGAAAATCACATTTTTGAGTAAAAACAAAACTTGAAAACAACTCCTACCAAGTAATGAATAGGAAAGCTTGAACTTGAGAAGAAAATGAGAAGGAGAACTCCTCCAAGGATGATGATGGTGCTTCAGCCAAAGAGAGGGGAAAGGAAAGGAGATGTGTTTTGAGGAGGCTTGTGATTGAGGTTAAGTGTTTAGGTGCTTAGGAGGTGATTCAAGATTGTGAGGTGGTGTTTTGTGGTGGTGATATGGTGGCTCAAGGTGGTAGAGGAAGAAGATGAAGATGAAGATGAAGAGGAAGAACTCTTAGAACTCTTGAGAGAAAAGGAAAAAACTCAAAGAAAGCTTGAAAACTAAAACTTAGCAAATGATCTAAAGTGTTTCCAAGTGCATCTAAGGAAGGTATTTATAGAAAAATAAAACAAATGAGAGCTCATGGAGGGGGAGGAGTAACCGTGTGCATCCTCATGGGAAATTGAAATTTTGAAGCATGGAAAAGTAAGGTTGAAAGCATGGTGAGTACGGCTTGAGGTATGGTTTCAAGCATGGGTTTTTGAAGTGATTTTCTTTCAAATTTTGAAATGAAATAATTCTTCTAGAAGGCAAGGAGGGTTGACGGTTTGGGCAGCAAAATGGGGGGAAAATATCTCAATTATCTTGTCATTTACTTGGCCATTCAAGCATGGGTGAAAGAATGACCAAGTATAGTGCATGTAAGGTGAAAGCATGGTCTTTTAAGTGTAGGAATTTGAGCATGTGATGAATATTTGGGGCATGGGGTTTTCGGCCAGATCATGACAGCCAAGGGGAAAGAGAAAATTGTTCATCTAATTGTGTGCTAATGATATGTTTAGGTGTGTATTAGTTTAGGTGTAAGGTTAGGAATCACTAAGCACAAGTTTAGGTAACTAAGGATGTAATTAGGAATTTTATGACATGATTAAGGAGTGCTCATCCACATTTGGAGGATTTAAAATTCATTTTATGAATAAATAATGTAGACACAATTCCATGATTTAGGGAATTGGAGAGAGAAAACATTATTCAAGATTCCATGACTAGGAATCTTGAATTTAAAATGAGATTTAAGTTTAAATTAAGCAATCTTGGGTTCTAATTAGCTCTAATAAATTATTTTGACTCTAGATTAATTATGGAAATTAATGAATCTTCTATTAGAGCCTAATATTGCTTAGGTTTTCTTAATCACGCGATTAAGTTCAAAAACACTAAACTAGGGGCAAAATCATAATTTTGCACAAAAATTGCCTGGGACCACCGGGACTAAAATTGAGGTGGTAGAATACATAAAAACACCTTTTCAAAACCATCTGGAGAAGTTTCTAGTCCATCCGGCGCTCGTACCCGTGTCAAACACAACAAGGGTATTTTGGTCATTTTGATCTAGAGTCTAAGAAAATGAGATTTTCAATCCCGGAAAGATACACAAGTCAACTAATCCCCTTCAAACATTGAGTTTGCCCCTCGAGAACTGCCGGGTCAGCTATCCTTGAGTTCCGGGCCTAAAATGACCTCAGGGACATTTTGGTCATTTTTACTCTAGTAAAAAATTGGGGCATTACAAGTATTACACGAACCTAAGCAAGATTAATATTTTACTTTGCATGTATGAGCATGTTATATCTCATGGGAAAATATTAAATTAATCAAAAAGTGAATATGAAGTCAAGCGAAGTAAGTGTAAACAAATTAAGGCATGATACGAACTCAATGCAAGAATAATGTTTCACTATGCATGTGCAAGCATGATATATATCTCATGGGAAGAGAATAAAATAATCAGAAAATATTATTTCAAGCAAAGAATGTATTCATGTTCATGGACCAAAGGTATTGAAATAGACTTGAATTGGGAATAATTTCACTACACATGAGAAATCATGTTTATTTCATGAGAGGAGATCAAGCTTAAAAAGCGAACATTATATCGAGGATAGAAAGCATAAATACTGGAGGACTGAAGCTGATCAAGTCAGAAATCAAGAAACTAAGGAAAAGATCTTCATAAAGTAGCATGGGACATCAGAAAGAACACTCATGATGAAGAAATCAATTCGTGTCCAAGAGCAACGTGTTACTCAGTCCTCAATCACTACAATCGCAGAGAAATCATCATCAAGGAATCAAGATTGAAGACTGGAAGATTAGAGAAAAATTAACGTGATTGATTACAATGTCAGAAAGCTCACTGAAGAGTGGAGCAAAGAACGTTGAGGAAAAATGGAGAGAGTTTCGAAATTCAAATTTCAAATCTCAAATCAGATCCAGTGTTATAACTGGTACGCCATCTCTTCTGTCTAAATGATTCGAGATCCTAGGAGGTGGAGTTTAGAAACTACAGGCCAAAAGTAAAGAGAAAAAATGAGTACTTCAGAAACCTCTGCGTTACAATGACTTCTGCAATGATGGGACAAGTTGTCAGCCTACCTTTCTAGACTAACGTTCCAAGGCACATCTAATGAAATACACATGTCACTTAGAGATCAGATCAAAGAGGCAACGGTCATGAAGATAGACCTGTATAAATGGAGATGCCAAGCTTGAAAGCCGGTGAGAGAACTGAAAGCATTAGTGCAGAATCTCCGGACAAATCTCTCCACACTTCCTGTTCTGTTCATCAATTTATGTAATCAATCACGAAGTGTAAAAAATCTTCTTTCTCAGTTCTAAAATGTACTTGTATTTGTATGCTCTTTATGTGAAGAGATAAGAGGAAGAAGTCGCTCTAAGTTTCCCAGGTTTGTATTAGCTAGCATCTTGAAGGAAACTTGAGTGTAGGTTAGTTTGAATAGCAACCTAAACACATAACCTTTGTAACCTTGATCCGTTAGTGATCAGTGTAAGACATAGCTTGGAAAGGCTAAGGTAAAACTACTTGCAATATGTTAGCAAAGGTATTTGCTTATCACGGTTCAGCTTGGAGAGGCTATTTGAAATACTACTTACAACATGAGTGCAAAGGTATTTGTTCTTTACGGTTCAGCTTGGAGAGGTTGTTTGAAAGACTACTTACAATGTGGCAGAAAAAGATGTCCACAAGTCACGGTTCAGCTTGGAGAGGCTAGTACAGAACTACTCAGTTAAGTCACAGTTGGGTTGGCCACTGTGCAAGTTCAGCTTGGAGAGGCTCTTACAGAACTACACGGTTAAGTCGCAGTTAGGGTTGGTCATTGTGCAATTTAGAGCTTGGGAAGGCTATTGTAAAGACTATCTGTTTACTTTCTTAGGTTGAGAAAGTTGTTGTTAGTGAAATCTCAACATATGTTGAGTACTGGATGTAAGCATGTTGGCCAAACCAGTATAAAAATTCTTGTGTTCATTTCTTTCTTCCGTAATCTTTTATTTGTATTATCGAATACTTTAGATAATGCATTGATTAATTTAATGAACCAAGGTTGAATTAAACATGCATCAGAAACATACTTTCTAAAACTACTAACCATCATTCCGTTGCACTTCAAGCCTCGAGCTTGATAGATTTATTTATTCAAAATTGTTTCAGGTCAGAAAGAAGATTTCATAAAGCACGATTCAACCCTCCTTCTCGTGCACCCTTTTACCAACAATTTGGTGCAAGATGTTATGAGTGAGAATATAGGGACTGTGAGTCAGGAGGTGTCATTCCATATAGATATTGCAAGGGTTGATGTTGTATTTGTGGTCGTATGTATGCAAACTATTGGAAAATCCTCTTGACTATATAGTGCACTTAACCTCGAGTTTGTAATAGGGGTTCAACACATCACCTTGCATGCTAAGATTTTATTTTAACCTACTTGTTTGACTAGTAAGGTTCTTAAGAAGTTGTTGGAGTCCAACTGCATAGTTGCTTATGTCACTTACAAGTGATTGATTTCCCTTATTTACAATAATCATCATAGTTTCCCCTGGTGGTGTGTTCTTATTAAAAAAGTTTGCCAAGCTATTTTAGAAGCCAAAAAGCCCACCACCATTTCAGGAAATTGATAACCACATTGGGTTACAATTAGGGCTTAACAACCAAGTTCTGAGCTTGCATATGTCAAACCTTATAAAAATCCTTCCAAAATATGAGATTGAGAAATTGGTTAAAGGCATGTTTAAGCGTGGCATCATTCAAGAGAGAGAGTTCCTTTACTTCACCAGTGTTCTTGGTTAAGAACAAGATGTCATGATCTCCCAAGGAGGATCATGATCGGGGCTAAGACCCTTTGGAAGCTTCTTGGGAATGTATCACATAGAAATGCATGATAAAATCATAATTTCATGTGCATATAATACTTTAAATTAAACGACAATAATTTTTCCAAAACTATCAAGTAACTTTACTAATAAGACTTCTCAATCATTTCAAAACATCCATAATCGTAAATAAGTTTAACATTAATAATTCATGCCTCAAAAGGAATGCATAAATCCAATTGAAAATAACCAATGTTATGAAAACCGAATCAAATTGGTCGGTTCAACTGGGAACTAGTCCCTTATCCGATCCAATTATAGCCAAAAAACTGGCATTTTAAAAATTGGTCAAGAACCATAAAATCCAATAAATCAATTGACTCAGCATTAGTTCGCGATGTCTACCAGTTTGCCTTTTGAAAACAATTTTAACTTTTTTCAAAGTAATGCAACAAAAAATTACTCTAGGATGACCTAATGAATGAATATTATAGGTCATCACTTTTATTAGGCCTCTAACATTATTATAGCATTTAGTAGCATAGAGAAGTACTCCTTATCCTGTTATAAGAGAACTGCCTAGCTTTCCCTTCGTATCCTAGTCGATGTGGGACTTCCACTTGTACTCAGTGACCACAATTGGGTGTTGTATTACAACTACCTTTGCTTTCAATTTCTTTTTTTGTTAAATGAGAATCATAGCTTTCATTTTCAAAACTACAAAACATGATAAACATAATTAATTAATTATATAATTGATCATATAAACACTAAGAATCTACACTAAAACAAAAAGACCTACCTACTTCAGTCAGACAAAAAACAATTAAAAAAAAACTACTTAGTGTTACAGTAATAGTAGTAGTAGTAGTACTACTGCTGCTGCTGCTACTATTGTTGTGGACTATTGGAAGTATTGGATATAAAAGTGGGGAAAATGAGGGGTAAGTCATCGAACTCATCAAGTGGACCATCCACAACCCACATGAGACAAATAGAGAAAAACACACAGAATAATGAAATGATAATACACAATTATTTAGATACATAATAACAATATCAACACATTATTTTCATGAGTTATTTACTTAATCATATATTGAGGTAATTAGGGACGATGAAACAAAGATAATGTATAATCATAAAATTTATTGTATAATAACTTGTTTGTATCTTGTTATGTTATGGGACCATCCTTACTGAGGCTATTTCTCTTGTATCATGAATAACAAGTGAGAACCATCCCCACTGAAGCCCACAATCAGCATAAATCACAAATTTGTGGAAAAGGGAAACTGTCTGTAAGGACAACTTGATACCAAAATTTATTACCCTTACCTGCCATTAACTCATAACTTTATTTCTTTCTAATTCCGAATATTAAACAACATATGTACATATTCATGACGTTTGAAATTACTAGAAATACTCTTCATAATAAACAGGATCTTGATAAAATAGTTTTTTATGGTAACGTTCCATAATAAATGTTCATTTATTACTTGGAAATTATGTATTCTTTTTTGTTAACACTACAACATTTTCAATCTAAGGCAAGACTTTTTAAAGTCAATGCTTGAAAACTGTTGCCTTTGATGGTTTAGGCCAACATTTTTTTAGGGATATGTTTGGACCAAGTTAAGGCAACGATTAAGAAATGTTGTCTTAACTGAAAAAGAAAGCAGTTAAAGTGTTGCCATATCATTTAGGGAATGCTTATTTGATTATCGCTTTTGTTTTCCAAGCGTTACCTTTTAAAGTTCCATTGCCAATTCCAGGGTAGATTAATTAATTAAGTTACAAAAAACAAACCAATTTTTTTTTTTCTGATCTCACTCTAAAACATTGATACCTGTAATCTTACATTACTCTTCCCCTCCCAATCCCTTATTTACATAAAGACTCAATCCTTAATTTGACTAAAGAAAATCTTAATACCTAATTGTAACACCTAAACTTTTAACACCTAGGATGCTTAATAGTTAATCATTATTTGTTACTCTTTTTGTCTCAGGGCTTTTCTTGATTTTAACTTTCAAAATAAGCTTACGGAAAATATGACCTATTTTTTTCTTTATTGAAAAACCAAACTATGAGCCATTCACGTATAAGTTATAGCGCATAAATGTTCATCACATAATACATAATAATAATAAATCTTATCAAAGTACTTTTAACCAACCATCACATAACATACATGCAAAACCATGACAAAACATATTATATACTGAGAGCATCATCATAGCATAACACGAATTGTCAATATCATATCATATAATTATAATATGGTGGCATCCCCTAAGCATAATAATATAGTAAACGTATCAAGCCCACTAATAGAGGTTGGGCATACAACAATTCAAAGGCTAAACATGACTATAGCATGACTAAACCAATTATTGGTGTACATCCACCAGAAGGCTAAGCTATGATCATGCATAAAAGATAGATAACCTCTAAGTGACTGTAAAAATGAAGGACTATCTTCAAGCTTCCATTGTACTACTCTAATGTAGACTACAGTGCAAGTCCTTCATCAGCACCTCAAGGAAGACCACGAACATCACCATTCATCTTATCCAAAGATGACACAGAAAGAAGAAGAGAGGGATAAGAATCTTATACAAGAATCTTAGTAGGGTTTGTGACTCTAGTGTAGGTGTCATCATTATTGTCCTCAGTTACTTTGGTTTTATTTATGAAAAGGTATGATGCATATAAAGTTCATTTTAAATTTTAAGATGTTTCTGATCTAAACAGCATATCCTTTAAACATGAATCTTAATGTCATGAATGCATCATACAAGGTCATGCATTCATTGCAATACCATATGCAACAAGTCATCATACAATTTATAATCATAAACATTATTAATGGGGGCCTAAGTCTCTAGGCACATAATATTTTTCTTTCTCTAGGTGACTTTTCTTTTATTCTGTGTTTTTAAGGCTATGAGTTCATATCTAGCTTATCGTCACTAGCATAAGATTCATATACATTTTCCTGACTTTAAGGTACGGGTTCTAGGGGGTGTTGGATCTCCTCTACTGGCTTCTTGTAGGATCACTATTTTTATCTTAGTTTCTTGACCTAATCTGTTCCTTTATGCAGCATGTAAAGTCTATCCCAGATTTCTTTAGTTGTGTCACAAGTAATGATTTCATCATATTCAACCTTGCTTAGTGCACAGATGAGTAGGTATTTAGCTTTGGAGTTCAACTGAACTCTTGCTTTATGTTGTTTTTCCACCTACTTCTAGGAACTTCTCTAGAGGTGGAAGGTACATCTTCAGTTCTTGAAACTTCTTCCACAGGAACATAATCACATATTTTTTTATCATCTCCCACAAGTCAAGACTTGTGTTTTTAATGAACAACTTCACTTTGTCTCTCCAGTATGCATAGTCTCCACCATCAAAGAATGATGGTCTGTTTATGGAGTGTCCTTATATGATGTGAATGTTCTGTGCCATATTACCCTTAGGATCTTCTAACCTTTTGCACTCATTAGAATGCTAAACCCTTTAAAGGCTTAAGTTGTTATGCCAATGGTAGGTTGAGGTGTCCATGAGAAAGGGCTTGAATCGTGCTTTCACTTTTCCTCCTTTTTGTTTATGAAAACTTATAAACAAATTCTATCAAGTATACACTTGAAATGCAGTAGAAATATCGTTAGTGAGTATAACAAAGCAACTTTTTGAACTAAAATAAAGATAAGAAAACTGATTAAAGGCTATTTTTCATAACGTTAAAGATAAACACAAATAAAAATGCAAAAGAGACTAAGGCAGAAGAGATACTACACTGAGAGTTTTATAGTGATTCGGCTAATCTACCTACATCCAATTCTCAATAGCCTATTGAGTTCCACTAAATCAACCTTTTCTTAACCTTGAGAAAGTCAGATAGTCTTTCAATAGCCTTCTCATGCTATCTCACATGACCACTAAATCAACCTTTTTGCTAAGCTAAACTCAAAATGATCACTACAAGATCAAGGTACAATGATTTTTGAAGGTTGGTTCACTCCAACCACCAAAAACCCAAGTTTTCTTAGGATAAAATAGTGTATGAGCTAAAAGCTTGAATGATTTCTTTCTAACTATTCTTCCTAGGAAGAAGACGTTATCCCATAAGAACATAGAAAGAAGATTTTTTTATAGAATTGAAAAGAAAAAGAGGGTTCTTGTATTCTCGTATTGATCTTCTTTTTGTCTCTTGGGAATACAGTCTAGAAGACTAGCTCAGCCGTGTTAGAGCCACTTTTGCAGTTATAGAGACCATTGTCAAATAAAGGATTCTGATTCCATCTTCAGAAACTACGTTTTGCATTCAAAACGAGGTTTCTAAACTTTTTCTTTTAGAAGATGGGACATTTGACTAAGCTAAAATGTGATATGTCATTATCATTCCCTTTTTGGGTTTGACTTTAAATTTGAAATTTGAATTTTTCCTCTTATTCTGTAAAGTAAGCACAGTTTAAGAGTAAACGTGCTTTTGAATGTATTGATTCAGTTTCTAGACTTTCCTTTGATCTTCATTGCTTTAACCAGAACTTGTTGGTCATAATATCATCACGATTGAAGATTGTAAGCATAACTTGCTTTAGAGGATAATGGAATTCTTCATTGTGTATCACTTTATGATGATCTGAAACTTGATTTCTTATTCCTCAAAACTTTTCTTTATGTATCAAACATACTGACGTCCATTTCAAGGATTATTTTTCACTTAAGTTTTGAATCTTTTTAAATGAGACTAAACATATTTGCACATGATATCGTGAAAATAAAACTTGTTTTAGGGACTGGTATGCTAACAAGAATGATTCTATTGAGTGCTCAAGAAACTCAAGTGAAAGATTAGTCCCTTTTCAAAATATTTTCACAAAATTGGCTTGTTGTCACTCTAAACTTAAAGCAATTGTGCTTTCTGAAGGATTCTGGAGTTAACTTTCCTCTTCTTGACACGTGTAAATGAAGCATTATGTCCTAGAATCTATCTTCCAGAAGTACAGGCTGAGCTGTGTTAGTACTGTCCTTGTTAGTATTGAATTTGTTGATAATGGTTTTTGAATAATGCTTTAGAAGTTAATTTTTCTTTCTGAACGTAGTTTTTGAACTTCTTTTCTTGTGAAGACCTTCTAGAAAATGGAGGCTATCCAAGCATAAAGTTGATAGGTCACTATCATTTCATTTTGAGTTGTTGACTTCATTTGAAATTCAAATCTTCATTCAATTTCTATTTGCCAAGTATAGTTTCCGATATACTTATGCTTTTTGACCAACTTCCACACTTTCTAAGCCATTCATCTTCTTTCTGGAATATTTTTGAGGTGGATGATGATCTCAGATGTAACACCCCGATTTTTCTGTTAGAGTGAAAATGACCAAAATGCCCCTGAGGTCATTTTCAGCCCGGAATTCGAGGAAAGCCGGTTCAGCAATACTCGAAGGGCAAACTCAATGTTGGAAGGGGATTAGATAACTTGTGTACCTTCCCGGGGATCGAAAATCTCATTTTTCGAGTTTTCGGGTCAAAATGACCAAAACCCCTGCGGTGTTTTACCCGTTTGCAAGTGCCGGATGAACCCGAAACTTCTCTAGATGGTTTTAAAAGGCATTTTTATGTATTCTATGACCTCAGTTTTAATTTTAGAAGTCCCGGGCAAAATTAGTGCAAAATTACGGTTTTGCCCCTAGTTTCGTGTTTTTACGCTTAATCGCGTGATTAAGCAAACCTAAGCAATATTAGGCTTTAATCAAAGGTTAATTAATTTCCTTAATTAATCTTGAGTCAAAATAATTTATTAAAGTTGATTAGAACCAAAAAGTGCTTAATTACAACCTAAAATCATATTTTAATTTCAAGACACCTAGTTATAGAATCTTAAATAGTATTTTCTCTTTCCAATTCCTTAAATCATGGAATTGTGTTACACATTGTTTATTCACAAATGAGTTTTAAATTCTTTAATGATGTATGAGCACTCCTAAACTTGTCATAAACTCCCTAAATCACATTCTTAGTTACCTAAACTTAAGCTTAATCATTCCTAACCTTGTACCTAAGCTAATACACCTCTAAACCTACCATTAACACACAATTAAATGGTCAAAACTCACCCCCTCTCTGCTGTCCAGCCTTGGCCGAAGCTGTCCCTCCCCATTATGCATCACATGTTCAATTTTTCAACACTCCAAGGCCATACCTCAAGTCACATACACTATACCTTGTCATAACTTTCAATCAAGCTTGATTTTCCAAGTAAATAACTAATTAAAATAGCTCATTTTCTCCATTTATTTGTGGCTGGAAAAGTTCCAGCCATGCATTGTTTCTATAAGCCTAATTTCATAAAAATTTGATAGGAAATTAACTCACATCAAGCCATACTTTGTAGCATAGCTTCCATACTTCAAACCATGCTTCTATGACACAATCAAAGAGATACTTTCCTCTCCCTTTGTTCTTCAATGCTACGGCTAGCACCCTCCCTTTGGTGAGCTCCATGGCTTTGTTTTTCTATAAATAGGATGCTTGTGATAGCCTTGTTGCACCTTCAAGCATTTGCTAAGTTTATAGTTTTAGAGTTGTCTTGCTAAGTTTTTCTTTTCTCTCAAAGTTTCAAGAGTGTTCTTCCTTTCTTTTCATCTTCATCTTCTTCATCTCTTCATCTCATCATCATCTCTCAACCATCAAACACCACCCCAAAGCCTTGAACCATCATCAAACCTCTCAAACACCACACCTCAAACACAACTTCACCCAAAACACATTTCCTTTCTTTTCCTTCCTCTTTGGCCGAATCATCACCACCATCCTAGAAGGTGTTGCTCATCTCATTTCCATCTTCAAGTCCAAGCTTTTACCTTCATCACAAGGTAGGGATTTGTTTTCAAACTTTGTTTTGCTCAAGAAAGTGTTTTTCTCTAGTTTCCTCTTGGATTCTTTTTGAACTTTCCTTTGTTTTTCCTTTTCTTTTTATTTTGGCCTCTAGGCCCTATTATGAGCATGATAGCTTGATGATGAGAGTTTCTAGATGATGACATTGTGTTCATCTCAAAGAAATCTCTAAAGCTTGAGTTTTCCTTTTCTTGTAACTTCATCTATATGATATCTAGCTCACATGGTTTTCCAACTTAAGAAAATTAATCTAAGGATTTCTAAAAGCCCAAGCCTACCCTCGTCAACCTTAAAGTTGGCCGGGCACGTTCTAGAGATTTTTCTCTAGATAGGGGTTTTGGGTATTTAATAAAGAACTTGACGTAGTTTCACTTTCTTTCTCTTTTATTATGACTTTCGGTTTTTGTGTTGTGATCTTTGAGATATTGTATTGGGTTGTTATCTTGTTAAAATCTTGAATGAGCTCTAGTTAACCATAAAATGAACCTTGCATCATGTTTACTTTATGCTTTGCATATCATGTTTACTTCCTTGCTATCACTAAGTTTCAAGATAATAAGTGAACCTTGCATTGTCATGTTTATATTTCAAGCTATGCATTATCATGTTTATATTTCAAGTTCTCACTTAATACCAAGATAATAATGAGTTGCATTCATATTTACTTTGTGCTATCACTTTACTTTCTAATGGAACCTAAAATAAGTGCATAAGCATGTTTATTTTTATGTCATCACCTAAATGAACCTAGAGCTCAAAGACTTGCCCATTGTTGTCTCAACAAAGGTCTAACAATATGTATTTTCCTTGGTTCATATTTCGGCCCCAAGAGTTCTTGAAGTTTCTAAGTATTTAAGACTATGTTTCATAATTTTTCCAAGCTTACATGAGTTTAAGGAATGCATAGAACTAAGTTTTATGAATTTAGGACCTCTTGAGATAAAGATAAATTGGTCACTGCCCTCTTAAATATTCTTATGATTTTAGATGTTAAAATTGTTTATAAATGGGTTTTGAAAGTTCTAAAATGGTTCCAAGAGAAACTAGTATTTTATGTGCTTTAGAAATTATGTTTTATGCCTTTTATGGAGAAGTATATTTTCGGTTCTTCCTTGCTCTTTACTGCCACTGTATGTGCTGTTTTAATGATGATAATGTGCCTATGTTTGAGTAAAAATAATGTTAAGACTCACATGTGAAAGATAGGATAGGTTAGGAGCTAGAAAAGAATTAATTTGAGAGTTCTAGATCCTTTAATTATGTAATTTTCTGGATTCTGTCCAGCAAGGTTTAGATTTAATAATCATGGTTTTAAATTAGTTTAAATGTGTAGGAATGACTCATAATTGGTTTAGGACTTAATCTTGAAGCCTTAGGAGCAAACTAAACTTAGAAAGGGTCATTGTTGTGACTTCTAGGTACCCGTAAAGTTAGGATTTCAAATTCTGCATCCTTGAGGTTTAGAGATGTTCTTGACCACAGTGTGAAGTGAGAAATACTTAGTTATAACCTCATAGGTTCCCAAGAGACTAGGTTTTTGATGATCAATAACTTAGAATGTGAGTTAAAGACTTTAAGGGTCTAAACCGTAATTTCTAGAACCCGTAATCACACAAATATAAAGCTGTCCAAATCTGCATAGTGCTGTTTGGATAGGTCCTCGAGCATAGAAATTAGTAAAACTTATTAGTTGTGAACCTATAGGTGTGTGAGAGGTTAAGAATAATACTAGAACAATTAGTTTACAAGTTTAAGACTCAAAAGAACCAAAGCATAACATACTATAGGTTTATAACATAATAAGCTTGGGAGTTTGTATGTATGATTGTCTAAGGTGTGATTATGTGATAATGTATATGCTGTAGTTTTATGTATACACTATGAAGAAAGTTTCATGTGATGATGTATATGCTATGAAAAAGATTTATGTAATGAATAATGATGTATCTATGAATTAACACTTTATGAGAATTTAAATGTGACACAACACTGAGACGCCTTCTTGGGTGACGCCGGTTTAGCCGAGCACCCCCAAGAAAACAAATCCATGAGGGTATTGACATAGAGCTTGCCAAAGCGGACAAAACTACGATGCACTAGTTGCTAGTAGAGCGTTTCAAAAAGGAAATGACCCTAAGACAGGTGATCCTTAGCTGCCCCCTAGCCCGCACTATTAAGTCGGGATTATGTATATGTTACGCTTATCATAGGATAAGTAAGAACTAATGACGACTAGTTAAGGTATGAGCTCATAACCTAGAGATGTTTTAGGGCGGCCCCATGAGATGAAAGTTAAAGTTAACAATGTCACATATACTATATTTATGCCAATGTCATAATGTTTCTTAGTTGTTCTATTGTTTGGTTTACCTTTATGATGCATTCATATCATTAGTATATTTTATGCTTAGTTATAAGACGCATTGTAAAATATGATGGACCTTGGATAAATAACACTTTGGAAAACTAACTTAAAAGGAATTTATATGCATGCACACCTTTTTAGAAATAAACCCAAGGTTCCTGAGGATGTGACGATGTCACCTAGGTAGGGATAACCCTACTGAGAATTCTTTTAGAAAGATTCTCATTCCCTCTCTCTTTTCTTCCGTCATATCTTCAAATGGCTACATTCGTACTCTTCATCGACACCCCGGTATGGGAGTTGCACCATGACCCGGCACACGGGTCATACCATTTTGAAGGTCGCTGCACGGTTAGAGTGTTCATGTTTATGGGACGACCCTTCGCGCATCCAGTCCCGAGTTACCGTTTTACCCCGATTGCTCCTTACCGTCATAACGGGATTTTGAGCGAGCTAGACCACGCGATGAGCAGATTCTCCGCATGGACCCCGAGACATCAGCGGTACGCGACTACCCAAAGTATGTGCCTCGTACCCAGTACTCGGAGACGGACCTATCCGAGGACCCGCCATCACACATGTACAGTTGGAGCTCCAGTCCCGCTCCCCCACCGATGAGGGCTGGGAGTGAGGAGACGATGGTCCAGCCGAGGTTGGCTCGTCGGCCATCTATGCGCCCTCACCGCGGTGGACATGCCTCGATGATGTGCTTGACCACTCCCGCTGAGATTTGTCAGTGGATCGACTCGACTCCACAATACTCGGACCAGCAGGAGTAGACATAGGAGGGGTAGCAGTTAGTGCACACACGCCACATAGTTGAGGACAAACCTTCTTTTGTATATGAGGTTGTCTACTCTAGGTGCACATGGGTATGGGTGTTGTTTCTCTTGTATTTGCTTTTTATGATTTCCGTGTATTCGTTCTTCAGTTGTATTCTGTTCCCTAATGTATCAAATAGTCCTGGCCTTTGGGTAGGCACGTTATATATATATATATATATATATCTATGTTCAGTTGATGTTCCCATGATATGATGTGTTTCTTTATGCTTGCTTATATGTTTCGTTATGCTTCCTCTTAAAGATTCGTGTGTGGCTTTCACTTTGATTTTAATTCCAAAAAGAAAAATTTTACCCATATTTCCGCTAAGTATTTTCTAAGTAAAAGATGAGACCAAGAGGTAATATTCTAAAGATTAACCTAAGTACATACTAGTAGTCTTGGGTTAAGATTTAGGGTGTTACTTTATGGTATCAGAGCAAGGTGAACCCGCCGGTGTTCCGAGGGGTAATGGACCCCGACAAGGTTGATGAGTGGATCAAAGACATGGAGAAGATCTACTCTGTCGTTACCTGCTCAGAGGAGCAGAAGGTCACATTTGCTGCTTTCATGCTGAAGTCCGACGCCGAGTTTTGGTGGAACGGCACGAAGCGTCTGCTAGAGGCTTCTGGAACTCCCATTGACTGGGAGCTGTTCAAGACTTACTTCTATGAGAAGTATTTCCCGGAGTCCGTGAGGAATGCAAAAGACATTGAGTTCATGCAGTTGACCCAGGGAGGGTCTACTGTTGCCCAGTACACTGCGAAGTTCGAGGAGCTGATCAAGTTCTCTCGGGTGTTTCAAGGGAACCCCGATGAGGTTTGGAAATGCGTTAAGTATGAGGCCGGTCTGAAGGCGGAGATGAACTACGCCGTGGCCCACATGGAGATCAGAGACTTCCTAACTCTGGTCAACAAGTGCCGGATCCTTGAAGAAGGACAGAGAAAGATGCAAATCACGAGGGCGGAGCGAGCTAAGGGGCTCGGACCTCAAGCCCCGAAGTTCAAACCGCAGTACCCTTCGAGGAATCACTACAACCCCTACCAGACCAACCAGTTCTGACAACAACAACAACAATCACCGAGAGCTCCTGCACGCCAACAATCCAAGCAACACCAAAGGCCGTCGTTTCAACATCAAGGCCCGAGGAATTTCAACAATCAACCCCGTGGACCGGGTGGACCCCGGAACCACAATGGAGGACCAAGTGGAGCCAAGAACAAGGCACCACAAACCCCTACTGCTTACCCCGAAGCAACATCTGCTGACGTCTGTCCCCAATGCGGGAAGAATCACGGGAATCGCCCATGCTTAGCCGGTCAGAATGTATGCTTCAAGTGTGGCAAGCTTGGCCACTATGCAAAGGACTACATCGGACAAGGGACATCGAACCAGAACCCCCAACCACAATACCGAGGAAGAGTCTTTACCCTTAATGCGGAAGACGCCAAAAAGTCCAAAGATCTCATTGAAGGTATGTGCGAAGTAAATGGTAAACCCTTAACTGTACTATATGACTCTGTTGCTACTCATTCTTTTATTTCACTTGCTAGTGTCGATTCCTTAAATCTAAGAGTCTCTAAACTTCCCTTTGATCTTATTGTTTCTACTCCTACGAATCGCCCTGTTAATACTTGCCGTTGTTGTTTAAACTGTCATCTTGTTGTAGAAAATAGGTCTTTTATCATAGATTTAATTTGTTTACCCTTAAAAGACATAGGCATTATCTTAGGCATGAATTGGCTTCACATCAACCGTGTGATGTTAGATTGTGGAACCCAAACCGTAGTTTTCCCCTCTCCTCCCGAAAACATCACTCAACCCATTAGGCTGTACCTAAATTCAGTAGAGGTCTTCTATAGTGGGGAGAAAGCTAAGGGATATGTTCTCCTAACCGCCTGCGATGTAGACTTTGAGCAGAACCTAGGTGAGATACCTGTGGTGAGAGACTATCCCGAGGTATTTCCGGATGAAATACCCGAGTTCCCTCCCGAGAGAGAAGTTGAATTCTCCATAGAGTTGATTCCTGGAACAGGACCAATCTCTATAGCCCCGTATAGGATGTCACCTTTGGAGCTAGCAGAGCTAAAAACCCAGTTGGAGGAGCTGTTGGAAAAGAGTTTTATAAGGCCGAGTGCTTCACCTTGGGGCGCTCCGGTCTTATTTGTGAAAAAGAAAGACGGAAGTATGAGGATGTGTATAGACTATAGGCAGTTAAACCAAGTAACCATAAAGAACAAGTACCCGTTACTTAGGATTGATGATCTTATGGACCAATTGAAGGGAGCCATAGTATTTTCTAAGATTGATTTAAGGTCCGGTTACCATCAGATTAGGGTTAGAGATTCGAATATTCCTAAAACCGCCTTTCGAACTCGGTATGGACACTTTGAGTTCAATGTGATGTCGTTTGGTTTGACGAATGCTCCTGCAGTTTTTATGGATTACATGAATAGGATCTTTAGACCCTATTTAGATCAATTTGTGGTTGTGTTCATAGATGATATTCTCATCTATTCGAAGACCCACGAGGAGCATGAGCGTCATTTGAGGCTGGTTTTAGAGGTGCTAAAGGAGAAGAAGTTGTATGCAAAGCTTTCTAAGTGTGAATTTTGGTTAGAGGAGGTAAAGTTTTTAGGACATGTTGTGTCAAAGGGTGGCATAGCTGTCGACCCGAGTAAGATAGAAGCTGTGATGAATTGGGATAAACCAACCTCTGTAACTGAGATTAGAAGCTTTTTGGGTTTAGCTGGATATTACCGTAGGTTTATCAAAGGATTTTCCCAGTTAGCCCTACCCTTAACCAAGCTAACTAGGAAGAATGCCCCGTTTGAGTGGAGCCCCAAATGTGAAAAGAGTTTCCTAGAGCTTAAGGAAAAGCTCACCTCAACCCCAGTTTTAGTTTTACCTGACCCCAATGTATCCTTTGAGGTATATTGCAATGCTTCTGGCAAGGGTTTAGGTTGTGTGTTGATGCAAAACAGGCAAGTGGTAGCCTATGTGTCTAGACAACTCAAGCCTCACGAGGTAACCTACCCCACCCATGACCTAGAACTAGCAGCCATCGTGTTCGCCCTAAAGATGTGGAGACACCATTTGTATGGTGTAAGGTTTGAAGTTTTCTCTGATCATAAGAGTCTCAAGCATCTCTTTGATCAAAAGGATTTGAATATGAGGCAAAGAAGATGGATGGAATTCCTCAAGGACTACGATTTTGGCTTAAGTTACCACCCCTGCAAGGCTAATGTAGTAGCCGATGCCTTGAGCCGAAACTCGTTACGTCTGTCAAGTATGATGGTTAATGAAGTTGGGTTAATAGAATAGTTTAGGGATATGAATCTTAGGATGTCTATAACGGAGAATGGCATCGTGATGAGTCATCTCACGATGACCAGTGGGTTTAAGCAACGGATTATGCTTGCCCAAAGAGAAAATGAGGACTTTATGGAGACAATCAAGGCAGTTAAGGCCAGAAAGTTGAAAGGTTTTGTACGAGGCCCCGACTGGTTGTGGAGGTTCGAGGGGCGAATCTGCGTGCCACAAGATGGCGACCTCCGAGAGAAGATCTTGGAGGAGGCTCACAAAAGCCATTTTACCATCCATCCTGGTACTACCAAGATGTATCAGGACTTGAAGAGGATGTTTTGGTGGCCCGGATTAAAGAAGGATGTGGTCGCCTGGGTGAGTAAGTGTTTGATCTGTCAAAAGGTTAAGATTGAACACCAAAAACCTTTTGGCATGTTGCAACCCCTGTCAATCCCTGAGTAGAAGTGGGAAAGTATATCAATGGATTTCGTGACAGGATTGCCAAGGACCCAAGCTGGCCACGATGCCGTATGGGTAATCGTGGATCGACTGACTAAGTCGGCTCACTTTCTACCTATTCGAGTCACATACTCGTTGGATAAGTTGGCCCAGCTCTACATCCAAGAAATAGTAAGGTTGCATGGAGTACCATCAACGATAATCTCGGATCGAGATCCGCGGTTTACGTCACGTTTTTGGGGAGCCTTTCAAAAGGCGTTTGGTTCCAAGTTGTGCTTGAGCACTGCTTACCACCCACAAACGGATGGTCAGTCCGAGAAGACAATCCAAAACCTGGAAGATATGCTGAGAGTCTGTGTCTTAGACCAGAAAGGAAGTTGGGATAAGTACATGCCTTTGATGGAGTTCGCGTATAACAACAGTTACCACGCAAGCATCGGTATGGCACCGTACGAGACGTTATATGGAAGGAAGTGCCAATCACCTTTGTGTTGGTACGAGCCCGGACAACAAAGTGTCTTAGGACCTGATGTAGTGAGGGAAATGACGGAGCAAATCAAGAAAATCAAGGATAGAATCTTAACCGCTCAGAGTCGGCAGAAAAGCTATGCGGACAAAAGGCACAAGCCCTTGGAGTTCCAAGAAGGAGAACATGTATTTCTAAGAATCACCCCCACTACAGGAATAGGAAGAGCCATGAAAGTTAAAAAGTTGAGTCCCCGATTTCTCGGTCCTTTTGAAATTCTTCAGAGAATTGGATCTGTAGCATACAAAATAGCCTTACCACCCAATCTGTCAAACCTTCATGATGTCTTTCACGTCTCCCAGTTACGTAAATATGAGTCCGACTCTAGCCATGTCCTAGAACCAGAGCATGTACAGTTGAGGGAGGACCTCACTTTCAATGTACCGCCTACGAGAATAGTGGATCACGGAGTCAAGCAGTTAAGGAACAAGTCTGTTCCTTTGGTGAAAGTGGCGTGGGGATGAGACAAGTCGGAAGAATACATGTAACGCCCCGATTTTTCTGTTAGAGTGAAAATGACCGAAATGTCTCTGAGGTCATTTTCAGCCTGGAATTCGAGGAAAGCCGATCTGGTAGTACTCGAAGGGCGAACTCGATATTGAAAAGGGATTAGATGACCTGTGTACCTCCCCGAGATCGAAAATCTCGTTTTTCGAGTTTTCGGGTCAAAATGACCAAAACGTCCCTGCGGTGTTTTACCCGTTTGCAAGTGCCGGATGAACCCGAAACTTCTCCAGATAGTTTTAAAAGGTGTTTTTAAGTATTCTATGACCTCAGTTTTAATTTTTGAAGTCCCGGGCAAAATTAGTGCAAAATTACGGTTTTCCCCCTAGTTTCGTGTTTTTACGCTTAATCGCGTGATTAAACAAACCTAAACAATATTAGGCTCTAATCGAAGGTTAATTAATTTCCTTAATTAATCTTGAGTCAAAATAATTTATTAAAGTTGATTAGAACCAAAAAGTGCTTAATTACAACCTAAAATCATATTTTAATTTCAAGACACCTAGTCATAGAATCTTGAATAGTGTTTTCTCTTTCCAATTCCTTAAATCATGAAATTGTGTTACATATTGTTTATTCATAAATGAGTTTAAAATTCTCTAATGATGTATGAGTACTCCTAAACTTGTCATAAACTCCCTAAATCACATTCTTAGTTACCTAAACTTAAGCTTAATCATTCATAACCTTGTACCTAAGCTAATACACATCTAAACCTACCATTAACACACAATTAAATGGTCAAAACTCACCTCCTCCTTGCTGTACCAGACCTGGCCGTGAGCTTCCTTCCCCATTATGCATCACATGTTCAATTTTTCAACACTCCAAGGCCATACCTCAAGTCACATACACTATACCTTGTCATAACTTTCAATCAAGCTTGAATTTCCACATGAATAAATAATTAAAACAACCCATTTTTCCCATTTATTTGTGGCTGGAAAAGTTCCAGCCATGTCAAGTTTCTAGAAGCCTAATTTCATAAAAATTTGATAGGAAATTAACTCACATCAAGCCATACTTTGTAGCATAGCTTCCATACTTCAAACCATGCTTCTATGACACAATCAAAGAGATATTTTCCTCTCCCTTTGTCCTTCAATGCTACGGCTAGCACCCTCCCTTTGGTGAGCTCCATGGCTTTGCTTTTCTATAAATAGGATGCTTGTGATAGCCTTGTTGCACCTTCAAGCATTTGCTAAGTTTAGAGTTTTAGAGTTGTCTTGCTAGTTCTTTCTTTTTCTCTCAAGTTTCAAAAGTGTTCTTCCTTTCTTTTCATCTTCATCTTCTTCATCTCTTCATCTCATCATCATCTCGCAACCATCAAACACCACCCCAAAGCCTTGAACCATCATCAAACCTCTCAAACACCGCACCTCAAACACAACTTCACCTAAAACACATTTCCTTTCTTTTCTTTCCTCTTTGGCCAAATCATCACCACCATCCTAGGAGGTGTTGCTCATCTTATTTCATCTTCAAGTCCAAGCTTTTACCTTCATCACAAGGTAGGGATTTGTTTCCAACCTTTGTTTTGCTCAAAGAAAGTGTTTTTCTCTAGTTTCCTCTTGGATTCTTTTTTAACTTTCCTTTGTTTTTCCTTTTCTTTTCATTTTGGCCTCTAGGCCCTATTATGAGCATGATAGCTTGATGATGAGAGTTTCTAAATGATCACATTGTGTTTATCTCAAAGAAACCTCTAAAGCTTGAGTTTTCCTTTTCTTGTAACTTCATCTATATGATATCTAGCTCACATGGTTTTCCAACTTAAGAAAATTAACTACGAATTTCTAAAAGCCCAAGCCTACCCTTGTCAACCTTAAAGTTGGCCGGCACGTTCTAGAGATTTTTCTCTAGATAGGGGTTTTGGGTATTTAATAAAGAACTCAACGTAGTTTCACTTTCTTTCTCTTTTATATGACTTTCGGTTTTTGTGTTGTGATCTTTGAGATATTGTATTGGGTTGTTATCTTGTTAAAGTCTTGAATGAGCTCTAGTTAACCATAAAATGAACCTTGCATCATGTTTACTTTATGCTTTGCATATCATGTTTACTTCCTTGCTATCACTAAGTTTCAAGATAATAAGTGAACCTTGCATTATCATGTTTATATTTCAAGCTATGCATTATCATATTTATATTTCAAGTTCTCACTTAATACCAAGATAATAATGAGTTGCATTCATATTTACTTTGTGCTATCACTTTACTTTCTAATGGAACCTAAAATAAGTGCATAAGCATATTTATTTTTATGTCATCACCTAAATGAACCTAGAGCTCAAAGACTTGCCCATTGTTGTCTCAACAAAGGTCTAAAAATATTTAATTCTTGTGGTTCCCATTTCGGCCCTAAGAGGCTTTGGTGTTTCTAAGTGTTAAAAACTATGTTTTATAATTTTCCCAAGCTTATATGAGTTTAAGGAATGCATAGAATTAAGTTTTATGAATTTAGGACCTCTTGAGACAAAGATAAATTGGTCACTGCCCTCTTAAACATTTTTATGATTTTAGATGTTAAAAATGTTTATAAATGAGTCTTGAAAGTTTTAAAAAGGTTCCAAGAGAAACTAGTATTTTATGTGCTTTAGAAATTGTGTTTTGTGTCTTTTATGGAGAAGTATATTTTCGGTTCTTCCTTGCTCTTTACTGCCACTATATGTGCTGTTTTAATGATGATAATGTGCATATGTTTGAGTAAAAATAATGTTAAGACTCACATGTGAAAGATAGGATAAGTTAGGAACTAGAAAAGAATTAATTTGAGAATTCTAGATCCTTTAATTATGTAATTTCCTGGATTCTGTCCAACAAGGATTAGATTTAATAATCATGGTTTTAAATTAGTTTAAATGTGTAGGAATGACTCATAATTGGTTTAGGACTTAATCTTGAAGCCTTAGGAGCAAGCCAAACTTAGAAAGGGTCATTGTTGTAACTTCTTGGTACCCGTAAAGTTAGGATTTCAAATTCTGCATCCTTGAGGTTTAGAGATGTTCTTGGTCATAGTGTGAGGTGAGAAATACTTAGTTATAACCTCATAGGTTCCCAAGAGACTAGGTTTTAATGATCAATAACTTAGAATGCGAGTTAAGGACTTTAAGGGTCTAAACCGTAATATCTAGAACCCCGTAATCACACAAATATAAAGCTGTCCAACTCTGCATAATGCTGTTTGGATAGGTCCTTGAGCATAAAAATTAGTAAAACTTATTAGTTGTGAACCTATAAGTGTATGAGAGGTTAAGAATAATACTAGAACAATTAGTTTACAAGTTTAAAACTCAAAAGAACCAAAGCATAACATACTATGGGTTTATAGCATAATAAGCTTGTGAGTTTGTATGAATGATTGTCTAAAGTATGATTATGTGATAAAGTATATGCTATAGCTTTATGTATACACTATGAAGAAAGTTTCATGTGATGATGTATATGCTATGAAAAAGATTTATGTAATGAATAATGATGTATCTATGAATTAACACTTTATGAGAATTTAAATGTGACACAACACTGAGACGCCTTCTTGGGTGACACCGGTTTAGCCGAGCACCCCCAAGAAAACAAATCTGTGAGGGTATTGACATAGAGCTTGCCAAAGCGGACAATGCTACGATGCACTAGTTGCTAGTAGAGCGTTTCAAAGAGGAAATGACCCTAAGGGAGGTGATCCTAAATTGCCCCCTAGCCCGCACTATTAAGTCGGGATTATGTATATGTTACGCTTATCATAGGATAAGTAAGAACTAGTGACGACTAGTTAAGGTATGAGCTCATAACCTAGAGATGTTTTAGGGTGGCCCCATGAGATGAAAGTTAAAGTTAACAATGTCACATATACTATACTTATGCCAATGTCATAATGTTTCTTAGTTGTTCTATTGTTTGGTTTACCTTTATGATGCATTCATATCATTAGTATATTTTATGCTTAGTTATAAGACGCATTGTAAAATATGACGGACCTTGGATAAATAACACTTTAGCAAACTAACTTAAAAGGAATTTATATGCATACACGCCTTTTTAAAAAAAAAAATAAACCCAAGGTTCCTGAGGATGTGACGATGTCACCTAGGTAGGGATAACCCTACTGAGAATTCTTTTAGAAAGATTCTCATTCCCTCTCTCTTTTCTTCCATCATATCTTCAGATGGCGACATTCGTACTCTTCATCGACACTGGTATGGGAGTTGCACCATGACCCGGCACTCGGGTCATACCATTTTGAGGGTCGCTGCGGTTAGAGTGTTCATGTTTATGGACGACCCTTCGCATCCAAATTCCGAAGTTACCGTTTTACCCCGATTGCTCCTTACCGTCATAACGGGATTTTGAGCGAGCTAGACCACGCGATGAGCAGATTCTCCGCATGGAGCCCGAGACATCAGCGGTACGCGACTACCCAGAGTATGTGCCTCGTACCCGGACTCGAGACGGACCTATCCGAGGACCCGCCATCACACATGTACGCTTGGAGCTCTAGTCCCGCTCCCCACCGATGAGGGTCGGGAGTGAGGAGGCGGTGGTCTCAAAGAGGTTGGCACGTAGGCCATCTATGCACCCTCACCGCGGTGGACATGCCCCGATGATGCGCTCGACCACTCCCGCCGAGATTCGTCAGTGGATCGACTCGACTCCACAGTACTCGGACCAGTAGGAGTAGACATAGGAGGGGTAGCAGTTAGTGCACACACGCCACATAGTTGTGGACAAACCTTCTTTTGTATATGAGGTTGTCTACTCTAGGTGCACATGGGTATGGGTATTGTTTCTCTTGTATTTGCTTTTTATGATTTTCTTGTATTGCATTTCAGTTGTATTCCACTTCCCGATGTATTGAATAGTCCTGCCCTTTGGGTAGGCACAGTATATATATATATATGTTTCAGTTGATGTCTCCATGATATGATGTGTTTTTTTATGCTTTGCTTATGTGTTTCGCTATGCTTCCTCTTAAAGATTCGTGCCTGGCTCTTACTTTGATTTTAATTCCAAAAAGAAAAATTTTACCCATATTTTCGCTAAGTATTTTCTAAGTAAAAGATGAGACCAAGAGGTAATATTCTAAAGATTAACCTAAGTACATAATAGTAGTCTTGGGTTAAGATTTAGGGTGTTACATCAGATAATGTTGATGTTTTTCAAAGATGATCTTAATAGAGATTGATGATGATGTGTTTGATATGATCATGAGAAATTACTTTCTCACATAGTCATGGCACTTTCTAAAATCACATACCACTTTTTGAAAGCCCAGACTTGCTTTTTTATGTCCTAACTTGCTTTCTCAAGATTCTTATATACTTAAATTCACATTTTAAATACTGAATCTCTTTGAATAAGGTTTTAATCATGTTAAAACATGATATTGTGAAAAATATGTCACAAATTGTATTATTTGCATATTAGAATCACTACAAAAAAAAATGTTAATTGTGGCTTTTTAATTATGGCGGGTTTCCCAACTGCCACAATTTTGATAGTAAATAATGACAGTTATGATGAATAATGGAAGTTTATAACCGCCCTAATATTTTTTAAAAGATATTTTTAATTTTTAATTCTTCAATTTAATACTGATTATTGATTTGTTACGGTTTTCACTCATTTGCCCGGTAATTTTCACTTCCTCCCCCACTTTCCTTCTGTCTCTTTCGATCTGCCCTCTCCATGGCCGTAAGCCTAACCCCCATGGCCGTAACCCATTCATGAAGCAAATGAAAACGTAGAAGACGAAGATGACGATGACGCCCTGTGACTTCCAAGGCTTCTTCGTCAATGCAAAACCATCAGCCACAATCATGCCATTTCTCTTACCGCTCAATCACCCAAGTCCGCTGCCATCTTTTCTCGTTCGCGGAGCCAAACACTGCACCGTGAGCCTCTCCGCCACTACAACGATAGCCGCTTCCCCTCTCTACATCTTCTTGCTGCACAGGCCTGTGGCCATCCAACAATTTGGAGCCCCTCTCCACCGCTTCAGAATAGCCACTGTATAGTGCTTCCAAACTAGAAAGGTATGCCCCCAATTGTGAGCCTTTTTTAAAATTATGCTTTCTAATTTATTGCAAGTGTATAATTTAAAATTATGATTTGGTTGCTGTTGGTATTATTATTGGTTCTGGCTTGATGAGAAAAAAAAAAAAAGGTATGATGAAGGAAAGGTTTCAAAATTATTTCTTGGTGAAGATATGTCAGGATCAGGAAACAGGGTTTGTATTGCTTTGGCCATCTCAAATGCTATTACTAATCTGTGTGGTATGCTTTCTTTCTTTCAAATAGTGATATAAGCTTATGCTGTTGTTAAGAAAAATGTTGCTATTTCTGCTTTGGAAAATGGCTTCAACATTTCAAATTGTCGGTTTGGTATACATTTTATGTTGCTAACAATTAACAATTTATTCTTTGTGGATTTCATCAAACGTTTAGCCATTGTGTTTGGGCAACTATGAAGGCTAGAACCTCTGACTTGTGAGAAGAAAGCAACGTGGCAGAGAGAGATGGAATGGCTTCTTTGTGTTTGTGCTCATATTGTTTAGTTAGTACCTTCCTGCCAAACATTGAGGTAAAGTTAGATTTTGAGTCCGCATCTGTGACTTCCATTTACCTGCCAATGCACATGTCTATCTGGGATCGATGACTCAATGTCATGTAGTCATTTTCTGCAGTTCTGCACTTTTTTTTTCCTTTTAGTAACATAAGTCTTTGATTATAACTGATTTTGCAAATTCTTTATTAATTTAGTCCACTATATTACTTTCAGGGGTGGTTTAAGATTTTATCTTTGTTTGGATCATACACAGTCTTCGACAACAATGGCATGAGAAGTAGGACTGGCGATTGAGTGTCTCACTAGTAGGTCTTGAGAGTCGAGTGATTAGAGGTGGAGTTGCTAGCCTATTTACTGCTGCTAGCCCCATTCACGTATGACATTTTCTTTGTTGCTTTCTAAAGATTTACTTATAATGGTCAATTTGGTTAGAGATAAAAGATTTACTAAATGCTAGCTAGCTGACGTAATGAAACTTTTACTATTTATTTGCTTGAGGAAAAGACCCTTTTTAAAAAATAAAAAAATCCTCTCTGTTTCTTTATTGGAGGGGTTCCTTCTTATGTCCAACTTAATTACTAGTTCTCCTTTAGTGTAGAAAGCTTGCAATTTGTAAACTATTTTTTATGGTGAATTGGACTTTTAATTGGCTAAATTGGACTAGAATCATTAAATTTGTTAAAAGATTGAAAATCTGGTTCTATTACTTTATTTGTCCTTAAACAGACATACACACATACACAACACTACTATAGAACAGAATATACATAGACACAAACTCACAAAACATAACTACTAGTATAAATATTTCTTAATTTCTTTGCCCTTTATTCTTTCCCTCCTATCAATAAATAAATTCCTACCCTTTCCTCTATATCTTTGTCTTCATTTCCATCACCTATGAATAATGAGCTTGAATGTCGAATTGGAAAACTTGTTCCAAAATGACAAGTTTTAGTGTTAAAAGAACTTATGTAGGGGCTGGCTGTGGCTGAAGCCATGGCCATTGTGATGTAACGTGGACAAGATCCAAAGAAAGATAACAAAAGAGAAGTTACTGCACACTATTAACTAGTAAGAGATAAGGGAAATTATTCAGGACAAAGGTAGGGTTGTTGATACTATTTTACCAGTACTATATGAGTGCACGAGAATGGAAATTGGAAAGGGACAAGGAAGATTCTAGCAAAGTGTGGAACATGTACAATTCGGTTTCAACCTTACAACATCCCACTACATATGCCAAGTTATATCCAAAAGTGAAGAAATTTAGCTTAATGTAGATATTAGTGATATTAGTAATCTGTAGCCTAATGTAAAATCCAAAATGATAATGATAACAGTGATATTAATTTGGGGCCAATGTTTTTCTTGTCAGTTTAGCAGCACCATAATTTATAACTTGTGTGCCATTGAGGAAAGAGGAATAAGTGCAACATTTCAGCGTGACAACCCGGTGCCATTATACATAAACTTCTTTTTCTTGTAATTTACTGCTAGTTTGGTTTTTAAGGTATAGTCTTATGTTCAGCTAAATTTTGGTTCTTTCATGTTGATTCAACTCAAGATGTAATTTGTCATTGTTGGGGTGAGTTTGTTTAGGGTACTAGTTTTTTGAATCATTGGTTTGGGTTACACCTGTGTGGAAGTAGTGAGTATTGTTTCCATTACTAAGTTTTACAGCGTTGGTGCTTTATGTTTTGCAATATTGTTTTTAGTTTAGTTTTTGGATTTTTCCTATTGCCTTTCATGCCTCATCGAGCTCATTTGTTCAACAGTCACTGATTAGTTTTATTCTTAGTTTTTGTCATGTGTAACTTGTACAAAGCTCAGTATTTAGCTTGGTGAGTGAAGAACCCTGGATCTGGTTGAGTGCACTTTTATCTGGATTTGAGTGTATGTAATCTAGAGATTTACTTTTACATGTTAAGTGGCCAGTTTGTATGGTAGGGGGAACAAACAATTTGTAATCAATGAACTTAAGAAGTGACCCTCTAAATAGCTTCAGCATAGTTTCCTTTTCTTTATTGTTTTTGGTTTTTGTTTTTTGCTTTGTGTGCAGTGCATGGAAGTGGGAACTCAAGAACATGAATTTGATTTAGTTCTTATTGGCTTGCAATGAATATTGATGCATATTTATTTTTACAAGGTTTAACATTAAAGGAACTGAACCCTCACCTGGACCTTTTTATTCTCTATACTGTTTGGTTTTAGATAAGCAGAGACATGAAAAGCATTCTTTCAAATCTTGGCTAAATTTATTGACAGGCCTTGGACATGGTGGATGTGGATCAGCAGACTCAAATGGTTTCAGAGCTCGATGGTGCAGTAATGAAATGTGTTCGTGATCAAAATGGAAATTATGTTATTCAGAAGTGTATAGAGTGTGTCCCTCAAGATAGAATTTAGTTTATTGTGTCATCATTTTATGGGCAAGTTGTGTCATTCTTATGCTTATGTTCTATCTTAGTCAGCTCTTAGCCATTTGTAGGTCATCCTTGGTAATAAATTGTAGCTTTGAAAGACTGAAGTCTAACAGAATTGTGTAATAATTAGGCATTTATTGCACATATATTCCACAAATTGTAATTGTTATTCCAGTTCTTGACTTTTGTTGTTGCAAGCCCGTACTTCAGTTATAATTTGATTGAAGTTTTGGCATTTTTTGATTATTTTTTGGCTGCATATCACGGATTGAGCATTGAGATTGCTTGCTTTTTGCTTTGTTAGTCATTACTTGTGATGCATAAACTTTTTGTTTCTTTTTAAATGTGCCTGGTTGTTGATTTATGCCCATTTCAATATAAATGTTGTATAGGAATTCAACCACTTGTCAGATAAAAAATGAATTAAGATTTCTTGAATTATCTTGATCACTAATTACTGTTATAATAAGCTAACTGTAATAACTGATGATATTGCATCAGATACATAAGCATTGTGGTGGTTTCAAACTGCCATAATTATTTTTTAAAATTATCACAAATGGTGGCGGTTTCAAACTGCTGTAATTTATATTTTTAAAATATTTCATGGAAAATTTCGGCGATTCAAAATTATGGCAATTATATAGGTTGATGCGGCAGTTTGAAACCGCCACAATTATATGGCAAATTATGGCGGTCAAATAGGATGATTGCGGCAGTTTATTTTATAACTGCCGTAATTTACCAAATGGCGTTGGTAATTACGGCAGTTCAAGGAATTGCCATTATTTAAAAAAAACAGCAGTTATAATCGCTATAATTAACGAAAAAAATCGCCATTTTTCACCATTTTTTTTTGTAGTGAATGAACTTGTTAAGTGCTATAGAAACCCAAGCAAGACACTAGTCCTTTCTTAAAATATTTTCACCAAATTTGCTTTGTTATCATTCAAAACAAGTTATAAATTGCTTTCTCAAAAGTTCTAGAGCTAACACATCTTAGTATGATTGTGGAGCACCTCATTGGATTCAACATCCTATCATTGACAGTAATATTATGTCTTCCAAAAAATCTCACAACATTCCTGCTAAAATCTTGAGACATTGTCCTCTAATTCCAAGGCTTCAAAGACCTTTCTATGTGTTCAAAGATAGCTATTACCTTGAAGAGGCATGATAAAGAGCATTCTAAATATTGGAAATTGAGGCATCTTACTAACGGCAAGTCATGGAAGGATTTTGATAACATTTATTTTGATTTTGCCACTGACTCTCATAACTTGAGACTTGGGTTAACAAGTGATGGATTCAATCCATTTTGAACCATTAGCATATCTCATAGTACATGGTCTATTGTCCTGATGGCATATAATATGCCACAAAGGATGTGTATGACATTGAAATACTTCATGCTTTCTTTGCTAACCCTTGGACCACAATTGCCTAGAAATGATATTGATGACATGTATCTGCAACATTTGATAGAAGAGTTAAAAGAGTTATGAGAGCTTGGGTAAGAAACATATATGTATGTATCAAGAGATCAAACCTTTCAAATGTGAGCATCTTTTTTTATGGACAATTAATGATTTTTCTGCATATGCAATGTTGTCCGGTTAGAGTACAAAAGGAAAGTTAGCTTGCCTTTGTTGTAATTATGGGCCTTGTTCTACTTATCTCAAATGGTCTACTTATCTCAATATATTTGAAAGATGTTTTATATAAATCATCATTTTTTTTCACCTGAAGATCATCCTTGGAGAAGTAACAAAAGGTCATTTAATGGAAAATCAGAATGTAGGCATCCTCCACAGTTGCTTGAGGGTACTAAAGCTTTCAATAAGTTAAAACATATGGATAATGTATTTAGAAAGAAGAAAAGAAAATCGAATGATAGTTTGTGGAAGAAAAGGTCGATTTTTTTTTTTCACTTACCTTATTGGCAACATAAAACATCATCACATAAACTTGATGTCATGCACACAGAAAAGAACATAGTTGACAACATAATTGGAACTCTCTTTGACATTCGTTGCAAAGATCATGTGAATGCTTGATATGACTTAAAAGAGATGGGCATTCGAAAGAACCTTAATCCAAAAGAAACAAAGGATGGCAAGAAAGCTTGGTTAGAAAAAGCATACTTCTCCATGACAAATGCAAAGAAATTGACTTTTTTGTGGTTCTCTAAAAATAGTAAAGTTACCTAATGGTAGTGCCCGCAACATCTCTCGACATGTGCAACTTTTTGAAAGAAAAATATCTGGTTATAAGACCCATGATGTACATTTCATGTAACATTACTTGCTGCAACTACTAATCAAAAGCATACTTCCTGATCAAGTTATTCTACCTTTTATTCGGCTTGGTTATCACTTTCATCACTTATGTCAAAAAGTTATCACATTAGAAGAGATAGATTATCTAGAAATAGAGATTGTTGAAACACTATGCTAGTTAGAGATGATCTTTCCTCCTCCTTGTTTTTAGACATAATGATTCATTTACCTGTTCATGTAGCCAATGAGGTGAGATTAGGTGGCCCCGTTCAATTTTGAAGGTCATATATGTTAGCTCTAAAACCTTTTAGAAAACTTTAATGTAAAATGTTTAACCAATTTTGAAGAAAAACTAATGTTTCCCTTGAGTTTTTTGAAGCAACAAACATGTCCTTACCTTAGCATAATACCATTCATTAAAACAAAAATATTTTCACATGACATGTGCAAACATGTTTAATCTCATTTAAAGAGATTGGAACTTAATGAAAGTAATATATATATATATATATATATATCATGGAATGAATGAATATGTGTTGAACATACTGAAGAAAATTCTCAAGTATAAGAAACCAAAGCTTAGATCTTCAGAAACTAGCACGCGATTTTAGAAAAGATTTTTTAAGTGAAGATTTCAATCTAACTCTAAAGCAAATGTGTACTACAACCTTCAATCATCATGATCACAATCATAACATCATCTACAAGCTCTGATTGAAGACTAAAACATCAAAGGAAAGTCAAGAATCTGATTTCACATTTCAAAAAGCATGTTTCACAGTGAAACAGTGCACTTTGCAGGAAAATAATGGAATTTTGAAATTCAAATTTAAAGTCAAATCCAGTCATAAACTGACATGTCATCTCTTCTGCCATTTTGTCAACTGCTCCAACTTCTAAAAAGAAAAGCTCCAAAACCTCATTCAGAAAGTAAAAAGTAGTTTTTGAAGGCAGTATCAGAAATCTCTATTTCACAATGGCTTCTGTAATAGCTCTAACAGACCAAGCTACTCCTCTAGACTACATGTAACACCCCGATTTTTCCTGCTTAGCAAAAATGACCAAAATACCCCCTAGGTCATTTTTGTGTGAAAATCAAGGCCAGCCAACCCCAGCCACCCTGAAAGGTTTATTTCTATAGAAGAAATAGATTACAAGAGGATTAGATAGCAATCCATACAAAATCGCAATCCGCAATTTTCCCATATAAAAATGACCAAAATGCCCCTAAGGTCATTTTTGCCCGACATTCGAGGACGACCGACTTGGGCCATCCTCGAGGGTTTGGTTTGATGATTGAAGGGGATTAGATGCCTTAGAAATAATAATGGAGGTGAAAATCTCACTTTCTGGACTTTCGGCACAAAATGACGAAAATGCCCCTGCGGCGTTTTTACGTGGGATTTACTGCCGACTGAGCCAGAAAGATTTCTCAAGAGTTTGAAATGTTGTTTTTATGTCATGCATGATGTTTGGATGAATCCGGGTGGTCCCAGAGACTTTTGATGTAAAATGACCATTTTACCCCTAAATTAGTACATAATGAGCTTAATTAAACGATTAAGGAAACATAAGCGATATGACTCTCTAATTAAAGGTAATTTAATTTTAATAATTAATCATGAGTCAAAATAATTAATTAAGGTTGTTTGTTTAGGGCCTAAAAGTATTTAAGGAATTTCAAATTTGAATTCTTAGTCAAAAGTTTTCATGACTTTATGTCATGTCATGCTCAAATAATGTTTTCTCTTTCATGTTCCATAAAATTAGGAACCTTGTTGCAGTTTGAATTTCAAACTAAACATGTTTAATTCAAACTAAGTGTGCATGATAACACTGTAATCTTGTCTTGCATTGTTAAACCTATGATTTCCAACTTTAATTACATAATTACAACTACGCTTCCCAATTGAAATTACCTTAAAACCCAAGTATCCCACCCAAATGAAATGAAAATTTCCCCCCAAATACCCCATGTGGCCGGTGGCCTCCTCCCCCCATTTTCACTCTTATTTTATTTTTACAACATAGATATACACTCAAGCTTAGTGAAAAATCCCCATTCTTACCATTTACTTTTTTTGTTGAGAGTTTGTCACCAAAAAAAGCTCTCATATTTCCTCTCATCTTGAGTTCTTCTTCCTCCTCCACTCTCAAGAGGAAACCACCACCACAAACAACCTTAAACCACCACACCACCACCTCAAACCACCTCCTAAATACATAATCTCTCCACCCCCAAGCTCAACCTTACAAGAAAACCTTTCCTTTCCTTTCTCTTCCCCTTGGCTAAAAATCATCTAAGCCTCAAGAGAAGACTTTGTCTTCTCATTTTAACCAAGAACCAATCTTTCTTCCTTCTTGCAAAGACAACATCTTTGGTAGGGTTTTACTTGATGATCTTTCTCTTTTTCTTGTTTTTATTTTCGGTTTTGTTGAGCTCAAGTGAATAAAGTTTTCCTCTTTAGTGTTCTTCTTATTTTTTCGGTTTGATGATGATGGTTGAGTTTATATTTTGTCTTCCTTGTTTATCTTGGTTTTGTGTTGAGCTTCATGTTTTCCTTTCTTATACCATTTCAGTTTTGATTTTCCTCTCTCTTTCTTATGTATTTTCGGTTTTGAATGGAAGGAAAATGGTAGATCTATGGCTTGATGATGAGAACCCTTGTTGGTGGTCTTAGTACCACCAAGTTTAGTGTCTCTAAAGCTTAAAAAAGGTTGTCCTTTTCTCCTCTCATTTTCAGCCTAAGGTTCAAGGCTTTTCTTTTATTTTGGTTCCAAGGAGAAGCTCAAGGATGAGAGCTCCTGATGGTGGTTTTGACATCACCATGCTCAATGACCTCTAGAGCAAAAGGCTTTGTTCCTTATTTTTATTTTATTTCGGCCTTATTTTTATTTTTCCTCTTAGATGTTGGTTTTGTTGATGGTGAGTTTAGATTATAGCTTGATGATGAGTATCTTTAATGGTAGTTTGACATCATCAACCTTGAGATCTCTAAAGCTCTAGATCTTGATCTTTTGGTTCCTTACCTTTTCAGTTTCTTTTCTCATTTTGCTTTTCATTTTCGGTTTCAAAAAGAAACCTAGAAAAGAAATGTTGTTGGTTGTGTTCTACTCTTTGATTCTTATTTTGAGCTTCATGGTGAGTCCAAGAGATAAGGTTCTTGGAACCATGGAGTGGATGGACTCTAAAGCTCACAAATGTTTAAGATCTACTAGGAGCAAGAAACTAATCTTGTAAGGTTTTTGAGCTTTAAGAGAACAAGATGTAAAATAAGCTTGCATTCATATTTACTTTTATGCTACCACCTAAATCTCAAGATAATAATAATTTTGCATAGCATATTTATGATTTGAGCCATCACCTAAAGCTTGAAGATAAAAATAAGTGCATAGCATGTTTACTTTTAATGTCATCAGCTTAATCTTAAAGATAAGAAAATAAGTTGCATAACATGTTTATTTTTGTGCTATCACTTTAATCTTGAAGATAAAAATGGGTTGCATAGCATATTTACCTTTGAGCTATCACCTCTAAATCTTGAAGATAAAATATGATGCATAGTATGTTTATTTCCAAGTTGTCACCTAAAAGATCTTTAAAGCTCAAAAACTTGTCCTTGGATCTAGAATGAAATTTTAAATCATGGCTACACTCGATGCATGTGCATTTCAGCCATGAAAAAGTATTGAGCTTTGAGATGAGTTTTATTTGATTTTATGGCTCAACCTCTATGTCCTAAAAATTTTCTTAAAAGATGCCTTAGAAATCTTGTTACAAAGAAAAGTAAAAACATGATTTTATGTGTCTTTAGGACACAAACTTTTGGCTACTGCCTTAATGTTTCCTTTTCTTCTTGCTGCTGTTTGGACGGGTTAGAGAGTGCAAAATTGATATTAAATGTGGTAAAAAAATTGTTTTTGACATCTTAGGATAAACTAGTAATAAGAACAGGTTAAAGAAACAATTTTCGGGTACTTTTAGAAATTTTGCCACTGCCTCACTTATTTAGTTTATGAAAAATATTGATTAGGATGTTTTAATTATGTATAATCGCTAGTAATTGGTGTGAGAATTCAATTCCCTTATTTTGAGAAAAGTCAGAAACTTGAAAGAACCAAAAAACATATTTTTGTGACTTCTAAAACTTGAGATTTTACGCCTACTGCCTTAGTAGATTTATTTGGAGAATTATGTTTGAAACTATTTTTAAGTGTAAAAATTCCCATTAGCAGGGTTAAGAACTAATTTTAGTGTTTTAGAAAAAACCGGTAACTAGAAAAGTTCAAAAATTTCTAGAACCCCGAAATGGTCTTTTTAAAATGCTGCCCAAGCGGTCCAGGAACATTTGAAAATGTTTATAAGGTTTAAAGTTAGTAAAAATCTTTGGGTTAGGTTCCTTAGGTGCTTAAAGAATTAATTTTAGTAATTAGGTCAAACCGGGTCGTAAGTTTTAACCCGTGCAGGACTATGTTGCAATTACCATAAATTGGGAACGCTTTCGTATAAAGTGCTTGATGATGATTTTTATTGCCTTGCCTGTGTATGTATATCTTATGTTGATAAGCATAGCATGTGCACTAGCTGAGTCTGGTCCATGATTCCGGTATACTGGGTAGGAGCATGTTTATTTTTCAATAGAAATGATGATGATATGTGCTGATGGATGTATGAAAGTAAGAGATGATTATGTGATTTAATATGGCATGCTATGATTATGATTGAGCTATTGAGATGCATGATTGATGTGTTTGTTGATAGGTAGCAAATTTGGGGAAACTCCGTTTTCAGCCGTTATGCTACCAGATTTCTGCCAAATTTGTGAACTTAAGAAAATCTATGGAATTTATGAGCATGAAATGTTATGTGATAAGTTTTGATGATGTATAAAGTTATGCATTCATGCATGCATCTCTATCTAATATGTGAAGATTTGAAAGGTGACATAAGATACATGGAGATGATTCTCTAGACTCCCCGAATTAAAGGTTATGAGAGGTGATCCCAATAAGGAAGTGAACCTTTGGACTCCCCGAATTAAAGGTTATGAAAGGTGATCCTTGCCCTCTATCCCATACTTTAAGAGTCGGGTGTTGAACTTATCATAGGATAAGTCACTTACCATAGGGTAAGCAGAAATTAGTGACGACTAGTTAGGTATGAGCTCATAACCTAGAACTATCACAGGAGAGAATAATAAGGTGGCCCCCGTAGAGGAAAGAATAATGAATTAAATTCACCTAAGAGAATGAAAGAGGAAAAGTTCATGCAAATTGATTATGTATTCCATGCTATGTCCATTTAATATAACTCCTGTGATATGTTATACGTGTTACTTGTGCACACGAGGCATTGTCATTCATTCATGAGATATCTGTTACATTCATGATATTAAAACCCATGTTAGAAGACACCCACTCCAGATAAAAGGACTTTGAGAAAGATTAAAAATTCAACCCTATGCACACACACCCATTTCATAATGAAAATCAAAGTGGCTGGGGACGATGATGATGACACTTGTGTTAGAGTCGAGAAGCCCTACTGAGAATCTTGAATAAGTTTTTCATCCCTCTGTTTTCTTCCGTGTCGTCTCCAGAAGAGGATGAAGGCATTGTTCGTGATTTTGTCTGAGATGTGGGCGTGGAACTATGCTATGAACTGGATCAAAGGGTTGCAGCGAAAGCATGGAGATAGCTTTCTTTTGGGCATTAGCTTTATGGTTATCATATCCCATACACCCTTGCTTAGCCTAGTCCTTTGATGGCTTTGCATCAGGAACTAGTTTAGTTTTTGTTGCAAACATGCTTAGCTTTTGATCTGCTGTATGTGAACCCCTATTAGTGAACTTATTATCTTTGGACATCTTTTATGTACAAAAGATGTCACTATTATGTTTATGAATATGATGTGTTAATTTGCTATATGTTATGTTATGCTATGGCTTGAATATATATTATAATAAGGTCATGTAATTGCTACCATTATGCATGTGTTGATCGATATCTACATACACCTGTGGCTTGCATTGTGATTTTAAAAGTTCAAAAAAAAAAAATTTTAGTCGCATTTTGTTACTCATATTTTAAAGAAGAATAAGTCAATTTCTGAAAACAAAGGCGTAAACAACTAATAATTAACCGGAATGCGATTTGAGCATATGAGGTTAAGAGTTAGGGTGTTACTGTAACGCCCTGATTTTCTCTAAACTTATAAATGACTGAAATGCCTCTGAGGTTATTTTTACCTAGAACACGAGGACGGCCAATCTCAGCCATCCTCATAAGAGCTTTGTTTATGTAAGAAGGGGATTTTATGTATACAAATGTTTAATAAAGCAGAAGAATCTCATTTCTGATGTTTCTGCGCGTAAATGACCAAAATACCCTTACAGTAATTTAAGGTAGTTTTGAGTTTTGTTTTGACCCGGACTTGTCCTGAAGGTCTAAAACAATGTTTTTAAGGCATAAATTATGTTTGTTTAAGTCCCGGTGGTCCCGGGCAATTTTCACGAAAAATTACGATTTTATCCCTACTTAAGTACATTAGGGCCCAATGTCGATTTTAAAACAAAACTTAAGCAATATTGGACTCTAATTAAAGATTAATTAATTTCCTTAATTAATCCAGAGACTAAAATAATTATTTGAGGTGGATTAGGACCTAAAATTGCTTAAGTAAACTTAAAACCCATTTCTAGTTTCATTTCTTTAAAGAAAGCATCCTAGAATAGTAATTTCACTATTCACACTCCCTAATTCAAGGAAATGTGTCATTTCCTAATTTCTAATCAATAGAATTTGACTCCATTGATTCAACAAGATTGCTCCTAATTTAAGTTGTTCATGACCTTAATTTCCTAATAAGTTCACTTAAACACTTGATCATAAAACCTTAATTAGTGGCCTAACCTTTCCTACTCCTAAACACCTCACTAATACATGATTACATGGAATGAAAACTCTCTCCCTATGGCTTCCTAATGACCATCGGCCACTCCCCCCATTCTAGAAGAAATATTTCATTCAAAAAGAATTAATTTATGTCATTCAAGCTTTTATTCAAGTCTTACATGAACCATACCTCCCATACTCCAAACCTTACCATTGAATGACAACATAAGGAGATATTTTCTCTTCTCCTTGACCAAGAAACCTATTCGGCCAGCCCTCTCCATTCACCTCTTCATGATCCAAGCTCTATATATACATTGTGTAATACCCTAATTTTTAACCCAACTTTCTAGAACACATTAGGTTAAACATTAGGCTATTACTTCATAGTCTCATTCTTTCATTAAAATACTTAGCGGAAATTATGGGTAAATTTTTCTTTTTTGAAAACATAAAACAAAGTGAGAGCCACGAGCTTAACTAATCGAATGACAGAAACGTAAAGCATGCGTAACGATCATAAACAACCATGTAAAATAAATCATACATCAGGAGAACATAGATCATGAAGATGACAGAAACATTTCATTAATAATAAAGTAGCTAAAGTACATAACTAGTCATACCCTTATAGAAACGGGCAGAGCTTGTAGTATAGTGGGAAAGGAAAATACAACAGAAAACAAGAAAGCAGAAATAAACCATAACTACCTGAGTACACCTATGGTGAATAATCTCAAAAACAAAAGGAGGTTTATCCACTCTACATGTGGTGTGTGCACTAAGCCTCCCCTACGACGTCAACTACTGGAATCCGGGAAACAGTGGAGTGTAACCGATCCATGGACGTAGAGCAGCAGGAGTGGGAACACGTGAAGACTAAGCGTGGGCTCCTCGGTGGGGGCGCCTCTCGGCTCACCTCGCTAGCCTCGGCTGCGTAACGGTCTCCTCGCTCATGTCTCGCATGAACTGAGGTGTAGGATCAGAACTCTCACTATACATGTGCGTCGGCGAGTCCTCGGATGGGTCGTCCTCCAAACTCGGGGATCGAGGCACGTAGTCCTGGAAGTCTCGAGGCATCGAACCACCAAGATATCGCCAAGAGAATCCTCTCGTCTCCGTGTCAGGCGCGCTCAAAAACCATCGGCGTGCGTAAGGTGATGTCGGGAGAAGCTTGATGGCTCTGCATGCAGGTGTGCAAAGGGGCGTCCAATGAACATGAAGAATCGCACGGTACACTGCCCCTCAAAATGATATGACCCGTGGTCCGGGTCATAGTGGACCTCCCAAGTAGGCGTGTCAATGAAAAGCACTTAACGCCGCCATCGGTCTCTGAAGATGTGACGGAAGAAAGAGAAGAGAGAGGAGTGAGAATTCTTGCTAAAGAATCTCAGTAGGAGTCTCCTATCCTAGGGTTACATCATACACATCCTCAGGAACCTTGGGTTTAATTATAAAACAATGATCATGCATATAAGGTTCAATTTAGGGTTCCTCAAACTAATTATCCAAGGCCCATTCCTTTTAGCATGCGTCTTGATATTATAATGCAACAGGTTATATCATGGATGCATGTCAATACTCGAACATATAAGACAACACATCAAAGCACATAAACATAAATCATGTGGCATGAGGACATATAACTTTCAAGTGATTCGTTCCTCAACTTCGTGACATCAATCATGGTACTTTAGCATATTAGCCACCCTGAACAACTAGGTTATGAGCTCATACCTTAGCTAGTCGTCACTAGCTCTTGCTTATTATCTTGAATAAGCGAAACGTAAATAATAATCCCGACTCGCAAGTACGGGTAGGGGGCAGGGATCATCTCTCTCTGGGATTACCCTCTTTGAAATGCTTTGCTAGCCATGCATGGCCTCGCAATTTGTCCGCTTTGGTAGGCTGCATCTACTCATACCCTCACGGATTTGTCTCCTCCTGGGGTTACTTGGCCGAACCGGCACCTCCTTAGGGGAAGCGCGTCTCAGTGCTTTGTCACATAAAAATCTCCTGGGGGTGCTCGGCTGAACCGGTGTCACCCAGGGTTTTCAACTCATATGGTACTCATAAATCATTTCTTTCAACCCTTTAAGGTTTGATGGAAATTCAAAGAACAGAATAAATTGTTAAACCGAATTTCCTTCAAACTGCCACAAGCTAATCCACACATCATGTTCTCATGAAATCTCATGCTATGATAAACTTTAACATTTCATCAATCATTTTCTCATGCATCAAGCACATCTCATCATATCATTGCATCAAACAACACATCATTGCATTAACAATTCTTTTTTTTAGTGTCTTATGCATTGACCCTTAAGGTCTCTAACTCAGATTCTAAGTTATAAATCATCAAACCTAATCTCTCGGGAACTTATAAGGTCTTAACTAAGTATTTCTCACCTCACACTATGATCAAGAACATCTCTAAACCTCAAGAGTGCAGAATTCATATTCCTAACTTTACGGGTACCTAGGAGTCACAACAATGACCCTTTCTAAGTCCGGTTTGCTCCTAAGGCATCAAGATCAAGTCCTAAACCATTTATGAGTCATTCCTACACATTTAAACTAATTTAAATCCATGATTAGCATTACTAAACCTTGCTGGACAGAATCCAGAAAATTCAAACATTAAAGGATCTAGAACTCTCAAATTAATTCTTTTCTAGTTTCTAACTTCTCTTATCTTTCACATATGAGTCTTAACATTAATTATACTTAAACATAAGCGTATTATCATCATTAACACAGCTCATACAGTGGATAAACATGGCAAGGCAGAACCGAAACAAACATCTCCATTTAAAGGCATCAAACACATTTTCTAAAGCACATAAAATACTAGTTTCTCTTGGAACCTTTTTAAAACTTTTAAAACTCATTTATAAATATTTTTAACATCTAAAATCATCAAAATATGAACCAAAGCAAATATTTCATAAGGCTTAGTTCTATGCATTCCTTAAACTCATAAAAGCTTGGAAAAATTATAAAATATAGTTTTCAATACTTAGAAATATCAAGACCCCTTAGGGCCGAAATATGAACCAAAGCAAATAAATATTTTTAGACATTTGTTTGAGACAACAATGGGCAAGTCTCTGAGCTCTAGGTTCGTTTAGGTGATGACATAAAAATAAACATGCTCATGCACTTATTTTAGGTTCCATTAGAAAGTAAAGTGATGACACAAAATAAATATGAATGCAACTCATTATTATCTTGGTATTAAGTGACAACTTGAAATATAAACATGATAATGCATAGCTTGAAATATAAACATGATAATGCAAGGTTCACTTATTATCTTGATATTTAGTGATAGAAAGGAAGTAAACATGGTATGCAAAGCATAAAGTAAACATGATGCAAGGTTCATTTTATGGTTGACTAGAGCTCATTCAAGACTTTAACAAGATAACAACCCAATACAATATCTCAAAGATCAAAATACCAAAACCGAAAGTCTTACAAAAGAAAAAGAAAGTGAAACTAAGTCAAGTTCTTTATTAAATACCCAAAACCCCTATCTAGAGAAAAATCTCTAGAACGTGCCAGCCAACTTTAAGGTTGACAAGGGTAGGCTTGGGCTTTTAGAAATCCTTAGATTAATTTTCCTAAGTTGAAAAACCATGTGAGCTAGATATCATATAGATAAAGTTATAAGAAAAGGAAAACTCAAGCTTTAGAGGTTTCTTTGAGATGAACACAAGGTCATCATCTAGAAACTCTCATCATCAAGCTATCATGCTCATAATCAAGGCCTCATGGCCGAAATGAAAGGAAAACAAAGAACCAAGGAAAAGCTTCAAAAGAAATCCAAGAAAAAGCTAGAGAAACTCATTTTTCCAAGAAACAAAGTTTAGAAAAACATTCCTACCTAGAGTGAAGACACAAAGCTTGAACTTTTGAAAAGAAAAACAAGATGATGAGCTCCTCCTTGGGGCTTGATGGTTTCGGCCAAGAGGAAACAAGAAGGTTGGAGTTGTGTTTCAAGTGAGGTTGTGTTTCAGGTGTGAAGTTTGAGAGGTTTGATGATGGTTCAAGGCTATGGGTGGTGTTTCAAGATTGAGAGATGATGATGAGAGGAAGAGAGGATGAAGATGAAGATGAAAAGAAAGGAAGAACTCTCTTGAAACTTGAGAGAAAAAGAAAAGAACTAGCAAGATAACTCTAGAATTCTAAACTTAGCAAATGCTTCAAGGTGCAACTAAGCAATCACAAGCATCCTATTTATAGAAAAACAAAACCATGGGGCTTACCAAAGGAAGCCTTGGCCGTGACTTTGAGAGGGAAAAAAAGGAGAGAAAAATATCTCTTACACAAGGTCATTCAAGCATGGTTTGAAGTATGGAAGCTATGCTAAAAAGTATGGCTTGATGTGAGTTAATTTCCTATCAATTTTTGATGAAATTAGGCTTCTAGAAACTTGACATGGCTGAAACTTTTCCAGCCACAAATAAATGGGAAAAATAGGTTGTTTTAATTATTTATTCATGTGGAAATTCAAGCTTGATTGAAAGTTATGACAAGGTATAGTGTATGTGACTTGAGGTATGGCCTTGGAGTGTTGAAAAATTGAACATGTGATGCATATGGGAGGAGGGAGTGCATGGCCAGGTCTAGTACAACATGGGGGAGGTGAGGTTTGATCATCTAATTGGGTGTTAATGGTAGGTTTAAATGTGTATTAGCTTAGGTACAAGGTTAGGAATAATTAAGTTTAAGTTTAGGTAACTAAGAATGTGTTTTAAAGATTTTATGACAAGATTAGGAGTGCTCATACATCATTAAAGAATTTTAAACTCATTTATGAATAAACAATGTGTAACACAATTCCATGATTTAAGGAATTGGAAAGAGAAAACACTATTTAAGATTCCATGACTAGGAGTCTTGAAATTAAAATATGATTTTAAGTTGTAATTAAGCACTTTTAGGTTCTAATCAACTTTAATAAATTATTTTGACTCAAGATTAATTATGGAAATTAATTAACCTTCGATTAGAGCCTAATATTGCTTAGGTTTGCTTAATCACGCGATTAAGCGTAAAAACACGAAACTAGGGGCAAAACCGTAATTTTGCACTAATTTCACCCGGGACCTTCGGGACCAAAACTAAAGTCACAGTCCACATAAAAACGCCTTTTAAAACCATCTGGAGAAGTTTCGGGTTCATCCAGCACTTGCAAACGGGTAAAACACTGCAGGGGCGTTTTGGTCATTTTGACCCGAAAACTCGAAAAACGAGATTTTTGATCCCGGGAAGGTACACAAGCCATCTAATCCCCTTCCAACATTGAGTTTGCCCTTCGAGTACTTCCCGATCGGCTTTCCTCAAATTCCGGGCTGAAAATGACCTCAGGGGCATTTTAGTCATTTTTACTCTAGCAGAAAAATCGGGGCGTTACACATTGCTTTGATGAACTTTGCTTCACTTTATATCATTTACCAAGTTTAAAGTTCAAGAGCAAGTGTTATTTTTCTCAAAGTTTCTTTCTCCTCCTTATTCTAAGAAGAAAACTGCCACCTCCTCTACTTTCAACCTTCATCTACTCCTCATCTAAACACCCAACCAAGCTCAAACACAAGCCAACAACATCTCCTTCCTCCATTTCCCTTAAGGCCGAAACACATATCCAAGTTCAAGGAAGATTTCTTCTTCTTGTTACTCCAAGATCTAACCTTTTTCCATCTTCAAGAACACTTATCTTCGGTAAGGAGCTCTTCTAAACATTGTTTCTTTGATTTTTATGCTTTGATCTTGTTGAAATATGATGAATGGTTGAACTTTTCTTGTTGTTTCATTTTCGGTTTCTTCCTTTCTTTCTCTTTATGATTTCGACCTCAAGGCCTTGAATATGATGGCTTGATGATGAGTGTTCTCTAGAGGTGACTATGTGTTCATCTCTCAAGAAACCTCTAGAGCTTGAGTTTTCCTTTTTCTTGGACTTTATCTATGATACTTAGCACACATGATTTTTAACTTAAGAAAAAAATTAACCAAGGATTTCAAAAAGCCCATGGCCGACCCTTGTCAACCTTAAAGTTGGCCGGCACGTGAGGGTCTTGGGTACTTAATAAAGAATATGAAGTAGTTTCCTTCTCTTATGCTTAATAAAGTTTCGGTTCCTTAGCTTCCTTTTCCTCGAAAGTGTTGTTTCAAAGATTATTCTTTGAGCTTGATGATGATGTTCAAAATGCCATAAAGTTTCTTTAAAAACTTGGTTCAAGAACTCTAGAGCTCACTTTGCTTGGTTGAGATAATTGTTGGGTTGAGAATATATTTCTCTAAAACTCTTGTAAGAGCTCTAACATAAGATAAAAAGGAACTTGCATTCATGTTTAAATTTATGCTTTGCATATCATGTTTATTTTTCCTTGTCATCACTAAATATCAAGAATAAAGTAAGGAACTTGCATTATCATGTTTATATTTCAAGCTTTGCATTCTCATGTTTATATTTCAAGTCCTCACCTAAATATTGAAGATAATGACAAGCTTGCATATCATATTTATTTTATGCTCTCACTTTATTTCCTAATAAAGAGTAAAATAAAGTGCATTTGCATATTTATGTTTATGTCATCACCTAAGAGATTTAGAGCTTATGGACTTGCCCCTTTGTTATCTCAAACAAGGTTTGGAAATATATGTGTTTACTCATTTAAGTTCGGCCTTGTGATGATGATGAATCTTAGCATGAGATTTATCTAGTCACCATGTGCTAAAAATTTATGTTTCGAAATTTTCCTAAGCTTTAATGACCTCAAGAAATGTTTTGAACATAGTTTTATGAATAATATCTCTCCTAGATTTATTTGGAAATAGCCACTGCCCCTATGTGTTTCACAATGATTTTTGATAAAATAGTATGTTCTCAAATGAGTTTATTAGTCTTGAAAAAGTTCCAAGAAAAACTAGTAATTTACATGTGCTTGAAATGAAAGTTCTATGCATTTCATGATGACATTGTTTTCGATTCTGCCTTAATTATTCCAGCACCTTAAATTCTGTTTTGGGTGGTCTATGTGTGTTTAAATACCTTACCAATTGTATGAAAATTGTTCTAGGCATCTTAGGCATGCTTAGTAACTCTAATAGTTTGAAAATGTGATTTCTAGAACTCCTTAGCAACTGAAATTGCATATTCTATTCCAGCCTTGATAGAGTTTGTAGAATCATATTATAACTTGTTTAGATGGATGAGAATGACTCATAATTGGGTTAGGTATTAATTATTGCATCATAGAAAAAGTCGGTAATGAGAAAAGACCTAAAACTTAACTTCTAGAACACCGTAATTCATCAAAATATGCTTACTGCCTATGCTGCCCAGCCATAATTAATTAGGTTCTAGGACTTAATAAATTGTGGTAATGTGGCTAATCAATCCCTTAGAGGTATAAGAAAATAATTTGGAAGTTTAAGTTTACCCAATTTAGGGGTTTTTACTTTTAAGGGAATGGTTTGTGTGCCCTCTATGAATGATGAATTAATGTGTTGTCTCATGACTTATGTGATGCTATATGATGATAGAAATTTATCAATTGCATGTTATTGTTCTTTTAGAACCTTAGAGATTCCTATGTTAGAATTATACGAGATATGTGACATGCATGAATTATGTGGCTTCTTGTTATAACATGCTAAGACTTAAGGTGACATAACTATGAGAAAATGACCCTTGGAACCGTCAAATTAGGGATAGGGATGAGGTGATTCTAGCCCCCTAGCCTGTACTTTAGGTCGGGACCTTAACTTATCAAAAGGGATAAGAACATGTGCTAGTGACGACTAGTGAGGTATGAGCTCATAACCTAGAAGTTTCTCAAAAGGGAGAACAATTAGGGTGGCCCCATGTGCTAAGTAAATGTCTTAATGTCACCTAAGTAACCAAGAATAAGACACCATGTACCATGTACCAAGTTCTATGTTTATGCTCTATGTTTTATGATTTATGTACCATGCACTATGTCTATAATTACCATGTATGCCAATAATCTAGTTATGCTTCGCATATCATAATGAAATATGTTGCATTCATGTAATTATAAGCTATATGTTAAAAAGAATGGGCATCGAAAATTAATGTTTTAGAACTTCATAATTGAACTATTACATGCCCACTATTTTATAAAAAACCTGAGGTTCCTGGAGACGTAGATGATGTCACCTAAATAGGAGGAATACCCTACTGAGTTTCTTTAATAAAAAATTCTCACTCCCCCTGCCTTTTCTTTCCATCACGTCTTCAGATTCTGATGGTGACATTCGTACTGTTCGTTGACACGCCCGCGTGGGAGTTCCACTATGATCCGGAACACGGATCGTACCATTTTGAAGGACATTGCGCGGTTCGAGTCTTTGTATTTGTTGGACATCCTTTCCGCTATCCAGTACCGAGCTACCATTTTACTCTTGCATCCCCTTTACGTAGACGAGATGATTTTTGAGCTAGCTCGCCCGCCGTTCGAGCGGAGGCTTCGCATGCCCACTTCCGGATCGATCGTTCAAGATTTCCCCGATTACATTCCACATTCGAGGTTTTCTGAGACGAACCCCTTCGAGGACAAGCCTACACACGTGTATTCTGAGAGTTCAGCCCCCATTCCTATTCCTATGAGAGAGAGGAGTAAGGAGACAATCACGCAGCCGCGGTTGGCACGGAGGCCAGCCATGCGCCCTAGACGTGGAGGTCATGTGCGACCATCTGGTGTGCCTGTCCCCGATGAGCTACGACCATGGATTGGATACGTTCCCCCGCAGTAGACGACTCTTGGAGTATTAGTGCACGCACATCTCACTAGTTATGATGACCTACTTTTGTTGTAAATGTCATCTACTTTAGGTGCACCATGTAGGTTTATGTCCAGTGCATTTCGTTTCCGATGTATTTCATTTCCTATGTATTCGTATTTCCTTTTCATGTATTCAAACTTAACTCACCTCTAGGTGGGTAGTTTATATATATATATATGGATGTTATGTTGTGATATGTTCTTTGTGGAGCCATTTTGATGTTTAGATTTCTGCATTCTTTATTATCGCTTGTATACGCTACATGTGGCTCTCACTTTATCAAGGTTTTAAAAAGAAAAATCTGGCTCGTATTTTCAGTAAGTATTTTCGAAGATAAATGAACTGAAACAAGAAGTAATAACTAATATTTAGCTTCAGTACGTTCTAGGAGTATTGGGTTGAATATTAGGGTGTTACAGTTACATTGCACTTCCAAGACACAAAAGAAGATCAACACGTGTTACTTGGAAAATAGATCAAGGGCAACAATCAGCAATGTAGACAATCTATAAATAAAGATGTTGTGCTTACAACGAAGAGAGACTTTTGCTTAAAAGTGTTGAAAGTTGAAAAATTTTCTCCTTATTCTTTTTAAACTTCATTTCTGCTTGTAATCAATTTCTTCCTTATAAAGGTCTTCTTTCTACGTTCTTAGTAGATCATATGTTCTTCCTAAGAAAAATCATATAAAGAAGTCATTCAAGTTTCCAAGCTCTGTTATTGTTCATTTTATGGGAACTTGAGTGTTGGTTAGTTTAAGTGTCATACCAAACTCAAACCTTTATATCACCGATTCAGTAGTGATCATTGTGATAGTAGAGTGAGCTACTGGTCATAGAGAGAGCTTAGAGAAGCTTGTCAAAGACTACTCAGGTTGTGATAATAGAGTGAGCTACTGGTCACTGTGTTAGCTTGGAGAGACTGATCAAAGACTACTCTAGTGTGATAGTAAAGATAGCTACTGGTCACTTATAAAAGCTTAGGAAGGCTACTGTAATTCTTGGTTGAGAAAGGTTTTAGTGGAAGTCAACGGTGGTTGAGAACTGGTGCAGGTTGGCCAAACTAGTATAAAAACTTTTGTGCAATATCTTCTTCTCCCTTAACTGTCATTTATTACTGCTTGTGCCTATTCTATAGTGTTATCTGAAAATCTGTTTATACGCATTTTATTATCTTTGTCATAGTTCAAAAAGTTACTTTCTAATGCAACTAACATTGTTTCTGCTGCACTTCAAGTTTGATACTTTATAGTTATTGTTTAAGCTTTTTAGAAATATAAAAGGAAAGAAAAGGTGAAGTACAATTCAACCCCCTTTTCTCGTACAGTTTTCTACCTACAATATACTCTAGAAAGATATGTGTGCACTTTAAAGTCATATGTTCGCAACAAAAGTCATCCAAAAGGATTTATTGCAGAGGTTTATTTGGTTAAAGAATGCTTGACCTCTTGCTCACATTATTTACATGAAGGAGTTAAAACAAGATTTAATGGGACCTCGAAACAATTATGACATTAGTCCTAATGGAATGGAAACACCAAATTCATTTCCAAATTTGTTTCCTAACAAAGGTTGTACAACACACAGATTTCTGATTACGCTAGTTTTCTTAGTACCCTTATGGTGATTAGTTGAGTACAAGGTGATGATTGGCCTTAATCATCATTAATTAATATGGTGATAGTTTTATTTGAATGATTGCATGATGATTTAATTAAATTTGCATAGTTATTAGATGTTTATATATATATATATATATATATAAATGGTTTTATATGTGAAATTCCTGAACTAGCCTATTACATTAACACCTCCTCACTCAAGCATGCTCTTGCAACTGAGTGAAAGAAACCCAAAACCCTTCCATTCCCTACTCACTCATGTTACAATACACACTCGCACCCCTTCATTTCGTTGTTCTTCCAAAAGATCAGATGTAGATCATGAAAGAAGCAGAAGAACAAATGAACAAAAGCAGATCGGAAAAGAAGCAAAAGCAGACTCATAGAAGCAGATAAAAAAAGAAGCAGTAGCACTCGTAGAAGCAGAAGGGCACCCCGGCCCAATGGCAAGGCAGCGGAGATGGAGAGAGAGGAGCACGGTGACAGCGGTTGCTGGTGAACCTTCCCTTTTCACTCTCTCATCTCACAGTTGCTTCCTTTCTTTCATTTTTCCCAGGTTTGAAAATATTGAGCTATGGGTGGAGTTGATGTGCTTAACTTGTTTTGGTGAGGTTGAGTCCTTGAAGCCCAAGCTTGGAAGTATGGTAAGGGTCTTGTTTATTATTTCTCCTCTTAAACTTTTCTTTTGCTGATGAATCACTGGGCTTAGGTTGGTGTGTTCTTTGATTTGGAATGAAATTCTCCTTTAGATGAGTTGCACTCTATTCACGTTGCACATTTGATTACCTATGTGATGTGAAAATAAATTTTTGAGTTCCTCCCCCTATCATGTATATGCTCGGTCAGCAGGGATTAAGTTGGGGGAATATGGGTTTTGTTTGCTCCTCACTAAGGATTATGCAAATAATGAGTTTAGGTACAGAGACTAAAGCCTTGGGTAACATTAAAGGGTGCAAGAATTTTTGTTGGTGCCTAATCCTAAGGATATGTCACCTTCTTTTTGGGTTTTTTCTTCTTTCATTGAGAAAGTGCTCAAGAAAATAAATTATGTGTAATGATGACTTTGATTTGAGGTTTGATGTTGTTCAAAAATCTTTTTTTTTTTTTTTTGCGCCTTTATTTTCCTTTCTAGCTTCGACCAGCAGAGGCGGTTGTTGGGGTTTGGGTTGGTTTCATTTTAATTGAAAACTCTATTATTCTATTAATGATGGAAAAGTATAGCATACGTAAGAAACTTAAATTGTTGCAAGCTATTTTCATGTGCCAACAAGCTAATTCAAGATGAAGACTCTTTACTAATTGCTATTACTAGACCATAAAAACAAAGTTGCCTTGAGCATGGTTGTTTCTCTCGTTTTTAGTCAGACTAGGACAGTTTAGTTTTATTTTCATGGTCAAACGCCCTTTAGACCTTTTTTTCTAGGCTGAATGCTTACAAGAGATAACTCATCAAATCATTAGTTTAATGTTACAATAGACATAACTGGGTTGAGGACAGAGCAAGAGCTTTATTTGATACATTCTTATATGATTAATTTTAGCCAAATGGATGATGAATATAGCTAAACCAAAGCATGTAGTCTGAGATTAAACATAATTAATAGAAATGTCCACATATATGCTGTCCACATTTATGCTTTTCTTTTTCCATAATGATATCCATATATATATATATATATATATATAGTTCCACTCATAAGCTTTGGTTGAATGACAGCTGTCCACATATATGTTGTCCGTGACTTGCTTCACTCATAATGTTGTTTGTGTTTGCTGAAATTTATTTCATGCTAATTCAAGGTGCAATGAAGTTTTGGGTTGGTGGAGTTTGTTGTTATGGAAGTGCTTTGAGTGGAGCTTGTTTGGGGATTAAAATTATTCTTTTGGTGAAATGCTTTAACTAATTAAAGTGCTGGAACTTTATTTTATTTTACTCATTTCTTTTGTTGATCTCTAAAGTTGTTATAAAAATTTTCTGGTTGCATTAAGGCATGTATATGTATGTGACGGCTGTGCAGATAGAGATGGTAGGGTTTCTTTTACAAAATATCTCACCTTTAGCTTTTTATTTGTGTCCCAAAATAAAAAAGGGGATCTAAAAGACTTCTTGTTTCTGGTTTCTTTTTTTTTTAAAGGCTGAAAATGATTATAAGTGTGTCCCTTTTGCTCTCTGTTTGGGGGAAAATGGGTTGTGCTCTGAGATGCGCAATGATGTTTGTATATGTTAGTGTTGCGGCTGTAAGAGGAATTGTAAAGGGCACTAAAAGCTTTTTTTTTTTTTTTTTTTTTTGCTTTTTTTTTTCTATGATGAAGTCTCTATAATACTGCAAGCTTTGGTTGAATGATAGATGAATGTGTGTATATATATATATATATTGTTTCGCTCATAATGTTGTCCACGCTTATCCTGTCCACATTTGTGCTTTTCTTATTCCATAATGTCACGATTATGAGCCAGGATGCGCAACGCTTGCTACACAAGGGACGTTGTTTATGTGATATATATATAATATTAATATTTCAAAACTCAGGAAAACTTTTATAGGCGTCACTTCTAGAGTGATTTAGGGCCTATATTTTTTATTTGGAATTTGAATCCTCAATCTATATATTGATGAATATCAATCACATCAATTATAATTAATTATTAATTATTAGATATCAATTATAAATCATAATCTCACTCCCATTTCACAACCCAATTTCAAAACCGCTTATTAGATACTGCAATATCATTTTGCAATTTTTTAAATTAGTTGGCTTTGTAAATTTTTATTCTAATATATTTCAAATTATTTTTTATGATTATATTATTTAGCTTAGTATGTAGTCATGGTTTTTTTTTTCAAATATATTACAGTTCTATACAGAACATGTGATTTACATATTATCAATAAATGTGTAGTTTGCAATTAACTTATATGATAGTTTTAAATTAATATGAAATTATCAATTTGTAATTAATCTAATATATCACAATGATCTCAATCATAAATAATAGATGGATATTTATAAATTATATTTTGTTTGAAAACATACCTATCAAGATAAATAAATTAAAATCTTCTAAAATTAATTCAATACTAGTTTAAATTAAATAATTGAGTTTACCTTTTGAAATATATTTGTATTTTTAAAAATATAAAACATTTACTATGATATATTGATTATGACTTAAATTCAGAGAGTTTTCTTTATTTAATACTTGAGTATTTTTTATAAACTCACATATACTCTATTATTATTTAATTTTAATATGAAAGTTTCAAGTATCGAAGTTATTCACTTATTTTAAATGGGAATTCGTGAGGGTTTTTAGGGTTTTCAATATAGTTTAAATATGATATTCTTTTTATTTTGTTATATTCAAATTATATTTAAATATGATAATTAGCAATTGAATACTTTAATTTTATATAATTGCATATTTGTGTAAAATATCTTTTTACATTAACAATGCATTAAAATTAAATCCTTAGAATAATATACTGTAAAAATGAGATATATATCTTTTAATCATAATTTATGTTAGCTTCGGATAGGTCCATGAATTTAGAGAAGAGATGTCAAATCGATATTATCGAGTTAACCTTAAATTTGTGCTATCATTGACATAGTAGTTATTTAATTTAAAATTATTTTATTAATTAAAATCACAGCAAATGTTATTATGGTAAAAAAATTATAACTAAAAATATAATACCACAAATTAACACATAAATATGATCAACCAGTCACTCTCTAATTAATCAATCACCCGAAAGTTTAAATTAAAATTTTAAAGGATAACATTAATTATATATCATTTTATTTTTTGCATGTCAGATTTAATTAGTATAATATATAATTTACTAAGAATTATTATAATATATAAAATTTGCCACATTATACAATAATGATATTGATAATAAAAATATAATAATACACGCTATACTATATTAACTTTGATATTTTAATAAAACTTAGTATCATAGTTAAAATATTTTCGAAGGATTTAATATAATATATATTCTATTTATAATACTAATAATTAAGATTCATTACATGGACAATTTTCACGTGCCATTCATAAAGAAAATTACACCCCACCATTTTGATAATCTTAATATTTGAAGTAATTTTTTGGATTTAATTTACCTTCAAATTATTAATTATTTTTTCCAATCATACCTTCATATCTTTCTTCATCAAAATTATTTAACAAATAACAAATAATATAAACAAAATGTTAATTGAATGTATTATGTAACACTTGGGGATGAGGGCAGAGAGTGATTGCCGGTGCAAGAAAGGCACAGACAAAGAGCGGCTCCTCACAAGGTCTTATAAGCGGAAAGGTACATAAACGAACTGATTATACACCAAAAAGAGAAGGGATCCTAAGACTGTATAGGTATGGACGATACAGTTGATGATAACTTATATGAATTGATTTGTACTACCTATACTAACAAGATACATCTCTTTTTGGTAGCTCATCACTAAAGAACTCCATTGTTAAGTGTGCTTGACTTGGAGTAATTTTGGGATGGGTGACCTCCTGGAAAATTTTTCAAGGAACCATGTGAGTGAGGATAAAGCATGCTAAAAAGACTCGTGTTGATTTATGGTTAATCCATAAAGCAGCCTGGGCTATTACATATTATACCATTAAAATTTTATATATATAATTATAGATTAAATATAATAAAGCTATTATAATTACGTTACCAAAAAAAAAAAATCAGGATTATAATTATGGTATTAATGATAAAAAAAACTAATATAATTATAGTAATTGATGATAACAAGAAAATCTTAGCACACCTTTATTTTTTAATTATCTTTATTGGATTTAATTTGTACCATGCATCTATTTTTATTTTTAATTTGAATTATGTTGCATTAGTGGTATTTGTTATTATGGATATTCATGTTTCAAATTTCAAAGTATTTTGAAATTTTTTTAATAAACCTGTGAATACCGTTAGGGACTCAAATTTCCATAGGGATCAAATAAGGAATGGAGACCCGTGATGAAGATAAAAATGGAGATAAGAGGTGAAATTCTAAATAATGATGAGGTTGGGGGAGGGGAGTTTCTAACTTCAAATATAGAGATTTTGAAAATAATAAAAAAATATATATCTACCCATCTCACTATACCATATCTAATTTCTTACAACTTAAATATTCCAACTTATCAATTCCACAATTGTTTCATATTAAGTTTTTTGAAAAACAAGACTTCAATTTTTCAACATCAAAATATTTGAAAAAATTAATCCCACAATTTACACTTCTTTGATGCTAATACTAATTATTTATTAATTATTTTAAAAATTAAATAATTACATATTTTTATTGAAAATAATTGTGAAATCGATATACTACTCTAATAATTGAGATGATATAAATTAGGATTATATGTGATTTTTTTTTACTAACTATAACATATATTTTAAAATAAATATTTTAATTTACTAAAAATATGTACAAGAAAAAGGGGTGTAATTGAAATCACATAAATTAAATTTATTAATTATGAGATATATTTGTATGTTTTTATAAATCAGATATTTTAATTTATTAAAAAGATGTAAATGATTAGGAATAACAAAAAAAACCTTTGAAGTGGATACACGTGGGATGGGATTACACATAACAGCGATGGAAATAGAAAGACAAATTTTATCTTCATGGGGATAGAGTCCCTATTTGCTAAATGGAGCAGAGACGGAGATAACATTTCTTTATTTTTTCAATTATCTATGTTGGATTTGTATTATACATGCATTTTTTTATTTTTTTATTTGAATTATATTGCATTACTAATATTTTCTATTATAAATATTTACGTTTTGAATTTCAGAATATTTTTAAAATATTTTTTATTTTTGAAATTTTTCCAAATAAATTTGTGAATATGCGTAGGGATTCAAATTAAATCCATGCGGGGAATGAGAAATGGGAACCTATGATAGTGATGAGGATGGGGGATGAAAGATAAAATTTTAAATGGGGATAGGGGCATGAGACATGTAACACCCTAAAAATTATATAAAAATTAATTTGAGTTTTTCTAGTCATAGTTTCAAAAATCTGATAGAGATATAAATGATGAGAATGAACCAATGGAAAAAAAAAAAGTGAATAGTACCCTTGCGGGCCCCACAGGCCCGCCAGGACAGTTGAAAACCTATAATTGCTGCCCGAAGATGCCCGAAAGTGAGAAATTATAGGATTGAGATTAGAAATGGTTAGGAATAAAGATTTTATATCTAGAATTAATTTTCGGGCAATGTTTGATTACCCGGGTTCACTATCTTACCCATTCGATAAAATTTCGGTGTGTGATTTTTAACACCGAAAGATAATTTAATCTTTGTAAAAGGATAATGTTTATCCCTTAGAGTCAAGTGTAAGGCTAGGATTTAATCTTGAATTACAAGATCAATCCTAGCCATTTATCTAGTTTTCTTTTTGAAAGAATTAAGCATTTATAATAAATAATAGTCTAACTTAGGATAAATTCAATACACCTAAGCTTATCACTCCACAAAATGTAATTCTCGGCCAGCCAATGAAGCAAAAGCCAGCCTCCATTTTTGTTCTTCAAAGAGCTTCAACTTGATTTCAATCTCCCAAAATCATAACCTACACTTACCAAAACCTCAAACTTCCTTTACTAAACTTCAACTACTTATCATAACTTATGAAACTAACCGATTAGAATTTTAATTCATCATTAATCTCCACTTTGAGATATCATATACCTTTGTTTTTAAAGTATTAAGGGCTGTTTGAGGAGGTTTTGAAGAAAGAAAAGCACTTGGAAGAAACAAAAGAAGTGCAAAGATCTTCTAGTAACAAGTAGGGTTTGTTTCATCCACTTTGCTTCCTAATTTTGCTCTACAATTTCCTGATTGATTAATTTCTAAATTCACGGTTTTATTGGATGATTATACATGAATATTGATGTGTTAATTTTGGTAGGGGGTTTGGATGAAGTTAGATAAGCTATTTTCTTAATACATGTTCTAACATATGGAAGAGTTTTCACTAATTTTATTGGCCCATCTTAAGCACCTTTTCTATTTTTAAAAAATGGAAAACCGAATAGGTCAAGGTTTCTGCCTGTACAGTCCAATTTGTAGCACTGTAATTGTCTAATTTTGTTACCCTAGCAAATGATCAAATTTTGAGCTGAAATTTGTGCAGGTGTTTGAGGACATCTTGAAATTGAACACTAAATTTGTATATGAAGTTTTGAGCTCATTTGATAGGGTATAAAAATTGAGACTTATGGCTATTGGTTGTAAATAGGGGTTTCTGACCTTTGAATTTGTCTAATTTTGTTAATATAGTTAAAGAACTCGTTTTGCTCTGAAATTTTTATGGAACCTTGAGGATACATTAAGGTGTCATAGTTAATTTTATAGCCTCTAAATTGATTGTTTGATGTGCGAATAAATTTGTGATACAATGGTGTGAAATTTGCCCAATTGTTGGAAATGAGCTAAATTCTTGATTTGGAAGTAAAATTTCCTTTAATGAAACCATGATGAATATAAATATATGTTATGTACTTTAAAGTTTGGTTTATAAGAAATGAATGAGAATCACATGTGATTGATTGTTTTTATTTGAGTAAAGCATGCATTGGTAAAAGGAAAAGTGATAAATGAATTATACATATTTGTTTGAAGCATTATGAAATTCAAAAATTTATACTAATGCATGCTTGTATATGTGAGCTTGACGATGATATATATGCTAAATAAAGAATGAAAAGTCCCCTTTAGTGTATAAAGGGCATGAGAAAGTTCGTTTTAGTGTAAAAGGGCACGGAAAGGTCCCCTTTAATGTGTAAAGGGCACGGGCAAGTCTCCTTTAGTGGATAAAGGGCACGGAGAAGTCCCCTTTAGTGAGTAAAGGGCACGAATAGGTCCCCTTTAGTGAGTAAAGGGCATGGAAAGGTCCTCTGTGATGTACCGAGGGCACGCAAACTTGCGAATGAGTTTCTCTGATGTTAAGTAAAATGATAAGTGTATGTTAAGTGATTGAAAATGTTGAGTAGTATGACATATATATATTGAGTGACTGAGAAATTAAAAGAAACCCACTTCAAAAGAATGGTTTTGAACTTTAAAATGAACCTTGATGTATGTTGCATGCTCACAATTTTACTAATAAACCGAAGTGGCTGGGATGATAATGATGACATGAGTTTCATTATATATTTTGAGGATACCCTACTGAGAATTTTAGAATTCTGACCTCTATTTGTTTGTTCCTGTGTCATCTCCAGGTTGAACCAGAGGATTGTGAGGCGGCTCCGCAAAAGAACTCAGAACTACAATAGTGTAGTGTTTAATACTTTTATTATGTTGTACTTAATGGAATGATTATGTATGTAAACGTAATATAGAACAGATATGTATTAAAGCTCATAGTAGAGCTTCCTGTTGTACTTAGCTATGTATTAAATAAAGATTGTGTTTCTTTATCATATATTTTAATAGATTACGGTTAGTTATTACACGTATTAGTCGAGCCTACCATAGATATTTAAGAAAGGTCCATTATGTTATAACTAATAACTCTCGAGTGTGACGTCATAGCTTAAAGATACATTGTACTTGGGAAGATGTTACAAGACATGTCCTCTTTATCATGAATACCCATTGTCATCCGTATAAACGGCTTATTATATAATAAAATTATTCATTTATTCTATTTCATTATTCAACAATTTCAAATATCAAAATGTGTAAATTTTTCTCTTTATTATTATAGGTCATGTATCGAGATTTTTTTCAACCTAATAAACATGATATTCAAAATAAGATATAAAATAGGATGACACATTTATATTTTGTCAATTTTTTAATTATTTAACTATTAATTTATTTTTAAAACAAATTTATATACTTAATTTTCTGTAAGATATACTTAAATAAATTATTTATTTTTTATAATAGTCAACAAACTATTTTTATTACTATCCCATGCGATGCAGGGTCAAACAAACAAGTTAGATGCATTGAGAATTGTACTATTGTACTAGCTTGCTTTACAAGATCTGTTGAGAATTCATTAGGTTGGTGTATTGTATATTAATGGAGATGCATTAGTCGTTGAAGGTGGACCAAGAATTAGACATTTATCATTTATATTTACTCAAAATGAGAACCAAATCTGGTCCCATCCTAGGAAAGTTACTTGTATACAAGTAGGTAAGAAATTATATTGCCTATGTTGAATAAGGCGGTGTATCTTTTTTCTCGATGAAAAGAGTCTATGTTCTTTGTGTGCATCTTGACATTAGAAGAACTAAATGGAATTCCATGTCACCGATATATATAGATATTTGGTAAATACTTATATGTCCTCTTGTGTGCATAATTTGGCCAACACATAGTTCGAATGACATTTTGTGAAACTGAAACTATAAGGAGTTGGAGGCTGTTTCTTTATGCAGAAAAGTAATATAGGAGGGTGGGACTTGGCTATTCAAGTGTAGGAATTTTATTGTTTGTGTTGGTTCCCTTAAGAAGGCTATTTGTTCTGACAATATTTATTGTTATGTTGGAAGCTATCATGGTCTTGGTTTGAATATGATTGAAAAAGGACAAAAAACATTTGATGGATTTACAGGGACTTTACGAAAGTTGAAGTTGGTTTCATTGTTCATGTTCATTTTTTTCTTTTATCGTATATATTTACAAGTCATTAAAGTAACGAGAGCAATCCTTATGATGATATATATACATATATGTATATAAAGGGCGTATAACATGAGAAAAAGATGGCTTATTATGAAAGTGAGCAAAGCAAATCTGGGCCGTATAACCATATATGAATGGTCAAGATTTAAAGATAATTAATGACAATTAATGCTCACATGCTCATTTAAAAAAGTCATGTGACTTTACATCTTAATCTTAATAATTCATATAGAATTCAATGGTCAAGATTAACTCTTTTCGCTCTCATAATAAGCCACATTTCTCATATGATATGTTCACTATATATATATATATATATATATATATATATAGGTTTTTAGTTTTTGCTTAAAGTTGACATATCAATTCTTGCTAGACTTGAAAGAATGGTGATATTACTTGGTTGTGATACACTAGCTGGGTTTGATCCTTTTATTTCGGCAATTTGATTAGACATCATTTATGTGTATGTTTATGTATTGATTTACTCTCTATTGAAATGTCAAATTGTTGGAATGATTGAGTACTATGTTGGATGAGAATTTTAAATTGTTATTAAATACATAAATATTATGCTTATGTCTCCTAATAATTTAGGAGACTTTCATATTATGTTGTAAGATAAGATGCAAGGAAGTTGAATTTAAAGTTTCAGTGAAGTTTTTCCCCTCCATCCCCATTTAAATCTAGCAACGGTTAGTTAGGTTCAGTGCATCATAGGATAAGTGATTCGGAGTTTATGTGACAGTTAAATTGTCAGAAATTGTGATGTGGTTAGTTTAGGTGACATGAGACAGGGTGATATATTAAAGGAATTAAAGTTACTAAACAAAGTTCTAGAGAAAATGTTATGTCTTGATTTTTTACTCCTTCATGCAAGTTTCTTTATATGTGTATTCTAATGTGCTAATAATGTTATGATCTCTAGATTATTACTTATCAAAATCAAGCATTTTTACAAGACTTAAAATATGTGTTACTTCGAGACTTTTATTTGCAAACTAATTGAAATAAACTAACGCACGTTCACTTATTTTATAATTAAACCAAAGTGACTAGAGATAACAATGATGACACTTAAACTATTTTTATTTAATTACTGAGATTCCTTTGGATTTTCACCCTTTTACTTTTTCTGTGTCATCTTCAGACAAGCCAGCGGACCAAACTGCTATAGTCCCTTGGGTCCTATGATCTTTAGAGTTAGTGAATACTCAGAGACTAGATGCCATATCACTAAATATCTTTCATCTGTATTTCAAAGCATATAGACTATATATTTTGATATTTCCTCTTTGTGTTGAGATTTCTCTAGTATTTATGGATGACTGTATTTGAGACCAAGCCTTAACACTGGCTCTTGGTTATGATTTGATTATGTTATGACTTGTGTCGGTTGTACTAGGTGTGGTCTTCCTCCATGGACCCATGCTCTTTATGATACTATAGTATTTAATATATTGTGTTGTGGTGACTTGTGAGATAATTGATTGTTATGTCCAAGGATTGTTATTATATGCGTGTATTGTTGAATGAGGATTTACTTTCGCATATTGTGTTATGCTTCATGTAATTAGGTTAGCGCACGAGGCTTTTTTCGTTTTAAGTTTTACAAAAAAAAAAATTGATGCTATTTTCCACTACAAGTATTTTCATAAGAAAATCTAACGAGAGATTGAAATGTAATTACTTAGTAATTGGCTGATTATGTCTTAAGGATAAGAAGCTAATTATTCGGGTTACAGGTTATCCTTTAGGAGGGAAGAAAAGTGATCCTTTCATTTTGGATGCCACATCTTGAAGCCAAGTCCATGGCTACATATTAAATAATTGTGATGATGTTCAAGAATTTATTTAGTACGCTATCAATTGTAGTATGTCTTCTCTGTTTGTTTATTTGAAATTACTGTAATTTCACGTTTCACTAACAAATAAGAATACCTTTCCTTTTAGATAGCATGAGTGTGAGGTTATTAATAGCGACGAGAATCCAAATGTATGTTATTATGAATATTTTTGCCACAAGAGAAGCCTAACAACACCCAAGAAGTCATCACCTGCGTTGCAAACACACACCAAGGCCAACAATAGTACTAACATAACACCCACTTTACCATCAACAGAGATCTTCCTCTACATCAACTCATATTCCAAATCATGGCTAAGTATTATGTTATTTATGAGTAGCTATTTTGAATTAATCTACGATTTAGTTTGTAATATTCAATGTAATCAAAGACGCCAAAAAGGCCTGACTTAGGCATTAGGGCATGGCAAGAAAAGCCCTTAGCATCTTTCTTTTGCTGAGGAGTTGCCCCTTCAATGAGGTGCATGCTTATAGCACCTTTTAGGTGTTTCTCTATTTTTCTAAAGGCATTCAGGTGGGAGCTTTATTGAATGCATATATTTTTCTTTAAATAGTGTGAGAAAAATAACAGAAAAATAATTATTTGAGGGTCCAGTCCATTAAACTAATAAAGTCTAACAAGAAAACATTCTAGCATCAAACAGTCACATAAGTTAGCGCTGCTTAAGCTTAGAAGAAATAGGAGAAAGAATACAAAAGCCCCCTATCAATGCAATATTCTGTTAGTACTACTTCAGCTTGAAAAATGCAAGAGAAGGCAAAAAGAATCCATTTCTACTGCAATATTCTAACTTAGTCAAATCATTACCTTTTGACCATCATTTGACCACTACTTGAACAAGTATCTTACCACAAAACCTCTAATCCTATTCTATTTTATATTTAGGAGATTTACTATTTCAATAACTTCAACCCTACCATAAACTTATCATCAACTTGTTATCATGCTTTAACTAAAGACTTTTAGTATTTAATTATCACTATAAAATGTTTGATTATAACTAGTGCCTTAAGGGTACCATTTGCCTTTGACTACCTTGGGCCTATTATTTACCATTCTTGTTATGGGGTTTACTTTTAAATTTGACATTTTTTTCCTCATTTTTTTTATTGAGGTTGATTGTTTTCTAATTGGAATTGAATTGTGTAATTCATGTGAATTTCTTTATTGGTGTGATGCTAAAGAGTATTTTTTCGTGTTTGTTAAATTTTTTTGTCTGCAATGTGGATGATAAATTTTTCGTGTTTGTGTTACAAGCTATTTTGGTGTTGTTGGTTGTGTTGTACTCGTGCACTCCTTTAGTTTTACATTATGACTTGGACTCATGGTTGCATTTGTTTGGTGGTTGTTTCATGAACTCTTGGTAAAGTTGTTAATGGCTCGTAATACTTTATTTTTATCCATTCCTCCTTAGGGTGGTTGAGCACTTGCTAGTGTTGGATTATAGAATAGATTTGATAACTCCATATATATTGTTTTTCAAATGTCGAGAGGAGATCATTATGATTTTTATGAGGGGATAAATCAAGCTCCTATTTGTCTCAGTTGGTCGTGTATTAGTTTCCATTATTTTGGCTATAATAGATGTAGGAACTTTAGCAGTTATTGGTGTTTGGCAGCTTCTTTCCTTTCTTTCTAATGTTTTGAACTAATTATCTCACCTTTAGTTTTAAAGGCTCATATTGTATAACCATAAAAAAAAACCCTTATAGTGTCAATCTTTCATTATAGCTCATTTGTCACATTATAGTTTTGTAAATATAGCTATTCAATAAATTAAGCTTAATAATATTTTGATTTTCAATTATTAGATTTGTGTTGTAGATCAAGCTTAATGCATGTGCAACTCAGGCAAAGAACAAAATACTAGTACAAACGACAAAGAACTTGCAATGGGTGTGATTATGCTGGACTATATGTAACACCCTAACTTTTAACCCAATACTCTAGAACATATTAGGCTAATCATTAGGTTATTACTTCTTAGTCTCAACTTTTTAATAAAATACTTAGCGAAAATTATGGGTAAATTTTTCTTTTTGAAAACATAAACAAAATGAGAGCCGTGAACTTAACTAGTCGAACGACAGAAACATAAAGCACACGTAACAATTATCAAAAATCACAGAGTAAGGCATATAACCAAAGAAGCATTCCATTAATAACAAAATTTAAGTACATAAGTAGTCTTACCCTCATAGAGACGGGCAGAGCTTGTAATACAACGGAAAAGAAAATACAACAGAAAATGTAAAGTACATGGTTCAACATGAAGATAGAAAAACCCAAAACGCTACCCTCCTACTAGACTACAAGTACAACTACAAACCCCTCCCAAAAGGTACTACCGAGGGGAAGATCCTCATAAGAGCTCGAGTACTCACAAAGCTCTCCATCAGAAACTAGTTACGACGGGGATCCTCGGGTGATGGAGGCAGGTAACCGGGGAAAAGTTCTATCTCCTCCTACGTGGGCCAGTGGAGTGTGAAGGGAACTCGCGGCGGCTGAACATGAGCTCCTCGACGCGGGCGTATCTCGGCTCTCATCGCCAAACGTGGCTGCCTAACGGTCTCCTCACTCCCCTCTCACCGGAACTGGGGAAAAGGAGCGGAGCCCTCCGAAGGGATATGCGTCGGCGAATCCTCAGATGGATCAGTCTCAGACATCCTCGAGCGAGGCATGTACTCCGGGTAGTCACGGACAGACGGTGAAGCGGGTGCGAACGCAGCGTAGCTGCTCGTCACGTGGGCGAGTGTGCTCGAAGATCATGTCATCACCACTAAAAGGTGCAGTAGGAGTGAACTGGTAGCTCGAAACCGGGTAAGCGAAAAGTCGTCCCATGTACACAAAAACGCGGACGGCACATCGACCCTCGAAATGATATGAACGGTGGTTCGGGTCGTAGTGCACCTCCCAAACAGGCGTGTCAATGAAAAGCACGAACGTCGTCATCGATCTCTGAAGATGTGACGGAAGAGAAAAGAGAGAGGAGTGAGAATTCTTGCTAAAGAATCTCAGTAGGAGTCTCCTATCCTAGGGTTATATCGTACACATTCTTAGGAACCTTGGGTTTAATTATAAAATAGTGATCATGCATATAAGGTTCATCTTAGGGTTTCTCAAACTAGTTATCCAAGGTCCATTCCTTTTAGCATGCGTCTTGATATTATAAATGCAACAGGTTATATCATGGATGCATGTCAATACTTGAGCATATAAGACAACACATTAAGCACATAAACATAAATCATGTGGCGTGAGGGCATATAACTTTCAAGTGAATAATTCCTCAACCTCGTGACATCAATCATGGTACTTTAGCATATAAGCCACCCTAAAAATAATAACTAGGTTATGAGCTCATACCTCAGCTAGTCGTCACTAGCTCTTGCTTATTATCTTGAATAAGCGAAACATAAATAATAATCCCGACTCGCAAGTACAGGTAGGGGGTAGGGATCATCTCTCTCTGGGATTACCCTTTTTGAAACGCTTTGCGGGCACTAAGCCACAGCAATTTGTCTGCTTTGGTAGGCTGCATCTACTCATACCCTCACGGATTTGTCTCCCCTGGGGGTGCTCGTCCGAATCGGTGTCACCCAGGCGAGCGCGTCTCAGTGCTTTGTCACATAAAAATCTCCTGGGGTTGCTCGGCCGAACCGATGTCACCCAGGGTTTTCAACTTATATGGTACTCATCAACATTTCTTTCAACCCTTTAAGGTTTGATTTGAAATTGGCAAGATAACAGCTGTTAAACCGAATTTCCTTCAAACTGCCACAAGCTTAATTCACATGTCATGTTCTCATGAAATCTCATGCTATGATAAACTTTAACATTTCATCATTCATTTTCTCATGTATCAAGCACATCTCATCATATCATCGCATCAAACCATACATCATAGCATTAACAACTTCTTAGTGTCTTATGCATTGACCCTTAAGGTCCTCAACTCACATTCTAAGTTATAAATCATCAAACCTAATCTCTCGGGAACTTATAAGGTCTTAACTAAGTATTTTTCACCTCACACTATGGTCAAGAACATCTCTAAACCTCAAGAATGCAGAATTCATATTCCTAACTTTACGGGTACCTAGGTGTCACAACAATGACCCTTTCTAAGTCCGGTTTGCTCCTAAAGCATCAAGATCAAGCCCTAAACCATTTATGATTCATTCCTATTTAAACTAATTTAAATCCATGATTAGCATTACTAAACCTTGCTGGATAGAATCCAGAAAATTCAAACATTAAAGGATCTTGAACTCTCAAATTAATTCTTTTCTAGTTTCTAACTTCTCTTATCTTTCACATATGAGCTTTACCATTAATTATACTTAAACTCAAGCATATTATCATCATTAACACAGCTCATACAGTGGCAAATCATGGCAAGGCAAAACCGAAACAAACATCTCCATTTAAAGGCATCAAACACATTTTCTAAAGCATATAAAATACTAGTTTCTCTTGGAACCTTTTTAAAGCTTTCAAAACTCATTTATAAACATTTTTATCATCTAAAATCATAAAATTATGTAAGGGGGCAGTAGCTAAATCATTTATACCTCAAGAGGCCCTAAATTCATAAAACTTGGTTCTACAAATTCCTTGTACTCACATAAGCTGAGAAAAATTATAAAACATAATTTTCAATACTTGGAAACTCCAAAACCCCTTAGGGCCGAAATGTGAGCCAAAAGAAATAAATAATTTAAATCTTTGTTTGAGACAACAATGGGCAAGTCTTTGAGCTCTAGGTTCATTAAAGTGATGACATAAAGATAAACATGCCCATGCACTTGTTTTAGCTTGCATTAGAAAGTAAAGTGATAGCATAAAATAAACATGAGATGCAACTCATCATTATCTTGATATTAAGTGAGGACTTGAAATATAAACATGATAATGCAAGGTTCACTTATTATCTTGATACTTAGTGATAGCAAGGAAGTAAACATGATGCAAGGTTCATTTTATGGTTAGCTAGAGCTCATCCAAGACTTTAACAAAATAACAACCCAACATATATCTCATTACAAAGAGAGCTTTAGAGTTCTTGAACCAAGTTCTCAAAGGAACTATGAGGTTCTTGAACAACATCATCAAGCTCAAGCAAATAAACTTCCAAAACCAAACAAAACAAAACCTCAAGGATCAAAATACCAAAACCGAAAACCTTACTAAAGAAAAAGAAAGTGAAACTAAGTCAAGTTCTTTATTAAATGCCCAAAACCCCTATCTAGAGAAAGATCTCTAGAACGTGCCGGCCAACTTTAAGGTTGACAAGGGTAGGCTTGGGCTTTCAGAAATCCTTAGATTAGTTTTCTTAAGTTGAAAAACCATGTGAGCTAAGTTTAGTATGAAGTTAAAGGAAAAGAAAAACTCAAGCTCTAGAGGTTCCTTTGAGATGAACACACAGTCATCCTCTAGGAGTCCTCATCATTGAGCTATCATGTGCTCCTCAAGGCCTCATGGCCGAAATCACAAGGAAGGAAAAACAAAGAAAGTTTCAAAAGAAGATCCAAGAGAAAGCTAGAGAGAAACTCATTTTCAAGAAAACAAAGTTTAGAAAACACTCCTACCTAGAGTGAAGATGAAAACTTGAACTCTTTGAAAAGGAAAACAAGATGATGAGCTCCTCCAAGAGGCAAGATAGCTTCGGCTAAGAGAGGATGAGAAGGTTGGAGTTGTGTTTCAAGTGAGGTTGTGTTTGAGGTGTGGTGTTTGAGAGGTTTGATGATGGTTCAAGACTTTGGGGTGGTGTTTCAAAGTTGAGAGATGATGATGAGATGAAGAGAGGATGAAGATGGAGATGAAGAACAAGAGGGAACTCTCTTGAAACTTAGAGAGAAAAAGAGAGAATACAAAGAAAGCTTAGAAAACTAAAAGTATGCAAATGAGCTAAAGTGTTTGCAAGTTCTTCCAATGCACCTATTTATAGAAAATGAAACAAATGAAGTCTCATTGAGGGGGAGAAGGAACCGTGTGGTTTGAGAGGGAAAGGAAGAGAAAATATCTCTTTGATGGTGTCATACAAGCATGGTTGAAAGTATGAGAAGTATGGCTTTAGGCATGGGTTTTTGAGTGAGTTTTTCTTTTAATTGTGAATGAAATTAGGCTTCTAGAAGTGAGACATGGCTGGAAGTTTTTCAGCCACAAATAAATGGAGGAATTGATTTATTTCACTTGGTTATTCATTAGGAAAAGCAAGCTTGATTGAAACTATGACAAGGTATGACAAGTATGGTGACTTGAGGTGATTTTTCTTCAAGTTTTGAAATGAAATAATTCATGAAAATGGGGAGAGGGCTGGCAAATTTCAGACCAGAAAATGGGGGAAAGAAAGGCTTCTAGATGTTGTCCTTGGAAGCATGGATGAAAGCATGGTTTGTATGTCTCAAAGCATGATTTGTGCAAGGTCAAAGCATGGCTCTTTGTGTAGGAAAAATTCACACATGTGATGGATAAATGGGAGGCATGGCTTCGGCCAGATTGGGCAGAAAAGAGAGAAGAAAAATCTTCCATGTAATTGGGTGCTAATGATAGGATTAAGTGTAGGTTAGCTTAGGTACAAAGTTAGGAGTAATTAAACTTAAGTTTAGGTAGCTAAATATGAGTATTAGGAATTTTATGACAAGATTAGGAGTGCTCATACATCATTAGAGAATTAAAAACTCATTTATGAATAAACAATGTGCAACACAATTCCATGATTTAAGGAATTGGAGAGAGGAAACACTATTTAAGATTCCATGACTAGAAATCTTGAAATTAAAATATGATTTTAAGTTGTAATTAAGCACTTTTAGGTTCTAATCAATTTTAATAAATTATTTTGACTCAAGATTAATTAAGGAAATTAATTAACCTTCGATTAGAGCCTAATATTGTTTAGGTTTGCTTAATCACGCGATTAAGCGTAAAAACACGAAACTAGGGACAAAACCGTAATTTTGCACTAATTTCGCCCCGGACCTCCGGGACCAAAACTAAAGTCATAGTCTACATAAAAACGCCTTTTAAAATCATCTGGAGAAGTTTCGGGTTCATCTGGCACTTGCAAACGGGTAAAACACCGCAGGGGCGTTTTGGTCATTTTGACCCGAAAACTCGAAAAACGAGATTTTCGATCCCGGGAAGGTACACAAGTCATCTAATCCCCTTCCAACATTGAGTTTGCCCTTCGAGTACTGCTGAACCGGCTTTCCTCGAATTTCGGGCTGAAAATGACATTAGGGGCATTTTGGTCATTTTCACTCTAACAGAAAAATCGGGGCGTTACACTATATATATGGAGATTTATTTTGTTTTAAGTTCTTATGACGAGTATTTTCCTTTTGTGAACTATATATATATTTACTTGCCTACATTTTGGATTGAATGGATGACTTGTTTCCATTTAAAACTATGTATTAGCCAGTATTTTGGACTATACATATATATATAGACACACACGCACACTTTAAGATGACTTATCTTTTGCATAATAGACTAGTGTGGTCTATTTTATTTATGAATTTTAGTTGATATTAATTACAAATTTGAAATTGAAAAAGTAATGTTGAAATAAGTATGAACTTGTTGTTTGAAATAATGTCATTTCTAGTTAATAGAAAAGGTAATAGTTTTAAGGAATGTCAAATTTGACAAAGAAAATAAAAGAAAAATTGTCTCTATTTGGGAATAAATAGAGCCTAAATTTGAGAAAAGACAAGGCAACATCTAAAAAATGTATATCACCTTTGTAAGCTCTAGAACCTTCAGAAAGTATTAGCTTTAATATTTTGAATAACAACAAAGCCAATTTAAAGAAAATATTTTGAAGAACGACTAATGTCTGTCTTGAGTTTCTTGACTAAGTAAAACAAATATTTCCAAAGTGCATTACATGAACTTGAGTGAGAGTAATTTCACTATACATGTGCAAACATGCTTTATCTCGTGTTAAGAGACTGAGTTTAAATGAGGTGAATATTATATCGTGTAAAATATGCTTACATGCATCAAGGAATGAATGAAATCAAAGCAAGAACAAGAAACCAAGGAAAGGTCTTTAAAACTTAGCACGGGACATCAAAAATTACACTGAGAATGAAGATATTATAAAATATCTGATACCAATGTGCTACTCAATCTTCAATCATCATAATCGCAAATATTTCATAATCATAAAGCCAAGATTGAAAATTAGAAGATTAAAGAATTATCAAGGAACTGCCAGCGCAAGTCAGAAAGCTCACTTCATTGTGGAGTGTTGAACGCTTCAGGAAAAAGATAGAAATTTGAATTGAATTTCAAATCTCAAATCAAACCCAGTTTCATAACTGGTATGTCATCTCTTCTGCCTATTTGGTCAACCATTCCAAAGCTTCTAGAAGGAGGAGTTTAGAAACCATGTTCAAAAAGTAGAAAAGAAGGTCATAAAGGGACATCAAAAACTTCAACAATACAATGACTTTTACAACCGATGTGACAGACTATCAACCTATTCTTCTAGACTGCTCTTGCAAGACACGACGAATGATCTACACGTGTCACTTGGAGATCTTATCAAAGGCTATGGTCATGAAGGAAGACCACTATAAATGCATATGCTGACTCAAACACTGATGAGAGAAATGAATACACAAGAATGGAAATTCTGGAAAAATCTTTCCACACTTCCTGTGATGTTCTTCACATCATAAATTTAGTTTCCTTAAAGTGTAAAAATCTTCTTTCTATGTTTCTTAATGATTTGTATGCTCTTCTTAGAAAGAGATGTTAGAAGAAAGTCGCTCATGTTTCCCCAGTCTGTTTTATTGAATATTTGTAAGGAAACTTGAGTGTAGGTTAGTTTGAGTAGAAACCCAAACACATAACCTTTGTATCCCTTATTCGGTAGTGATAAATGAGACATAGCCTGGAGAGGGTAAGATAAAACTACTTGCAACATAATGGTAGAGGCATTCTATTCATTACGATTCAGCTTGGAGAGGTTGGGAAGAACTACTTGTAACATGGTGGTAGAGGCGTTCTAGCCATCATCACTCAGCTTGGAAAGGCTGGGAAGAACTACTTGTAACATGGCAGTAGGGGTTATCTACTAGTCACGGTTCAGCTTGAAAAAGCTGGTACAAGACTACTCATTTCAGCTTGAAAAGGCCGGTACATAACTACTCAATTAAGCTTGGAGAGGCTAGTTTATAACTACTCAGTTATGACAGTAAGGGTTTTCTATTGGTCACTCGTGATAGCTTGGGAAAGCTACAATAAAGATTATCCAGTTTACTTTTTCAGGTTGAGCAAGTTGTTTTAGTGGAATCTCAACATGTGTTGAGTACCAGATGTAGGCAAGTTTGACCGAACCAGTATAAAAATATTGGTGTCATCTTTCTTCTCTTTGATCTCTTATTTTTATATTGCACGCTTTCTTTTTTTATATAATAGCTAAAATACTGTTAAAGCTGCACCATTATTAAAATACTTCAGAAATCTATTTTCTGAAACAACTAATCATGATTCCGCTGCACTACAAGCTTAAAGCTTGATAGTTTTTTTTTTTTTTTTGTTAAATGTTTCGGATTTGAAGAAAACACTAAAGCATGATTCAACCCTCCTTTGCGTGCACTCTTTTACCCACAAGTGGTATCAGAGACAAGCCTCTGAAGGGTTGAACAATGTAATGATTGCATAATATAAAGATCGAAGGGACAAAATTACACAAAAGATCACTCCATTAACTGACCATTCTACTTTGTTGGGACTCCAGGATCTGATAAACAAACTCTGTATGTAGGAAGAAGTTATACTGCATGAGATGTATGAAAATTTATGAATAACAGCAAACCTTTGACCCTAAAAGTCATTACATCAGAAGTAGTAAAAAGCAATAGCAATAGAAGTGCTGATACCTCATATGAGGAAGGAAAATCTGATAAAAGATCCGAGATTGAAAGTTGAGATAAGATCTCCTTGGCCAAGTGTGTGGTTGGAAGGAATTTTACTGCATATTTTGTTGTGGATTTTTTTCGCAAGAAATATTCATAGGAAAATTCGCATATAATTTGTGGAAGAAAATCCTCATATTAAATTGCCGCAGCAAAATCCACAAGTATTTTTTGCAACAAAAGTTGCAGGTAACTAAATCGACAGCAAAATATATAGGTAATCCCAATTCGATTTCACAAGTAATTACGCAAGTAATCTTCCTATCAAAATCCACATCTAATTGGCCTAACAAAATATGCATGTAATTTAATTTGCAGCAAAATCGACAAGTCATCATAGTCTTCCAAGATCTAAATTCGCAGATAATTTCACAGGTAATTTTCACAACAAAGTCAATTTTGCAAGTAATTTTGCATGTATGTTTCGCAGTAAATTTTACAAGTAATGGACCTTTCAAAATTTGATTTTGCAAATAATTTTGCATGTATGTTTTGCAACAAAATTGGCAAAGAAGAAATTCTACAATAAATTTTGGACGAAATAGGGACCAAGATTTAATTAAATTTGCAGCAAATTTTGCAACTAAGCATCTTTAATATAAATTTCGTAGGAAAATTTGCAACCAAATTGAACAAATTTAATATTTGTTCATTAAATTTATTTCTCACTCATACCTACCAATATATATAATCTATTTCTGATAACTTATTTTCAAATAAACAAAATGCCTAATTCAATAATGAAACATAAATTTTCTCATAATATAATAACTTCAATGTAATGCATTACTCAAATAAAATAAAAATCCATAAGTCATCCATCATTACATATAATTAAGTACTAAGATCAATAAACATAAAGCAAAGTACTAGTTCTGTTAAGTGACAATTATGCATTAGATGATGTACCATCCTCATTCTCTTCATCACTTGAATTATTTTGATTATGGGATATAGGCTTTGAATGAGAAGAACTTGCTTCATAGCTAATTTTTTCATCAATATATTCAATGTACTTTTTATTTCATACAACTCCTTCTTCATATCTTCTTTCTGCTTTTTCTCTTATTCCAATTGAGCTTGTAAGAAAGCATTGAATGAATGAACTTCACTTCTTATCTTTTCCTTAATCTCTCCTGATATGGTCGTTGTTAGTGAAGCAAAATCATCTCATAGAAATGGACATGATGTCAATTAAGAGACAATAGGACAAAACTCAATCTAACACAATACTGCTTAACAGAGGCCCTACCTGCCACACCAAAGAGAAATGTGCTCAAGTTCAAAAATCATTCTTGCTAAAATCACATAAGTCAGATTGAACTCTCCCAAAGATGGAGGAAACTAAATATTCTTATGTTATATATTATAGCATACCGTACATTCCTTCCACTATTTATTCTTAATCAGACTAAAGTATTGCTGTGAGTCGTTCATGAGTGGGTCATTTTAACAATGGAACAAGCAAAATTAGCAATCAAAATTGGGAAAAGGTGAAAACTCTGGTGGCCATGGAAACACAAACCTTCAAATGGGCAGCAGCCTTGTCCTCATCAGTGAAAACTCTAGTGGAGTCAGCAATGTATTCAGCACCAGTCTCAGTACAAGGGTTCTCCTTTAGGTTTCGAAGCCACAAAACCAGCCAACTACGTCACCATATATAACAAAAAATTAAGCCTACCGGAATTAGCTAGATGATGCATATCGAATAAATGAACCATGCTATATGTTTCACTGTTGTAATATTAGTAACTAATCAATCAAACTCAATTAGAATTTGGCACAAAAAATCTTTTTAATTAATCATTGTTTTAATTAATTAAAAAGTTAATCTCCTTAGAAGACCAAAGCTGCATCAGAAAATGGGTATTTAACTTGGTTACCATTCCCCTTAGAAGACCAACTAACCGATGAAGTCACTTAGGTACTAAGCCAACCAAATTGTGGTTAAGGTAATTTGAGAAGTGCATAGCTCGAGGGAGATAATGTGCATTAAACTATAGTTTTAAAACATAAGATTTTGTAGAACCACTTGTTGGCATATAGACAAATGCATCAAGAATCTTATAGAAATAGTAGAAGTGAATAGACCTCATGGTCTGTCATACCTGCTAAGTAGGATATATCACAATTTCTAACTTCAAAGGTTCTTCAGAACATGGTACAACAACCACCAAGCTACAAGAAACAACCTTTAATAAGAACAACCAAGTAGAAATTTTCTTCAAATAAAGAAACATTTAGAGCTGTTGGCATGTGATTATGACATAAATGTGATTGCAGCAGGACTATTGCCATGGTTAATAGGAAATAATAACTTACATTAAAAGAATGACTAGCCAAAAATAATAAGCAAGCTTGAGGCTTTTGAGGCAAAGGGCATGATTGCCACCACCCACAAAGTGCTTCTGGTTCAACGATAATGGCTTCTTTGTGAGCAAAGAGCACGTGGGGTTGCTAGCTATGGCTATTGCTCTTGTGGCAACCATGGATTTTGATGTTGTTTTGTTCTGTTTCGACATTTTAATGACTATAGATTTGGATTATGGTTGTGGACGCATCAATAAAATTTAGCAGCGATAATGACTATAGACATGGATTCTGGCAGCCAGTCCAGTTACACACAAAACTTTAATGTCACCCCAACCTTCAATCTCAACAAGCAAATTTCCAATCATATGAGATAAAAGTTCAATTCTTGGTTGAAACTTTGATCAAACAGGTGGGGAACAATAGTACTGAATAACTAGATAAACCACATTGAAAAGCAGAGAACCTTAGTAATAACATATAGTTTAATAGCAACAATAATAGTAACAAAAGAAGAAGAAGAATGGGAGAACATACCTACCAAAGATCATTGAAGGCTAGTGCACGTATTAGAAAGCCTTCCTTCACCTGCGCTCACTCCCTCACTCTATGAATGAAAGAAAGGATGAGATTGGCAATCAGCCTTGAGCAAATTAGAGGGCAAATTGGAAAAGACTTGTGTTCCTTCACTTGATCAACAAATTGGTACTCACCCTTTCTTCTTATGTGCTCTTGCGTTCCTGAAAGCAGAGGAAGAGAAGCCAAGAAAGCATAGGAAGCCAGGAAAGCAGAGTCAGGAAGTGGTTCAATGGTGGCCGCTTAGCATCAATAGGGAAGCGAATATGAGGAAGAGGTTCGATGGTGGCCACTTTGCTTCAACAGGAAAGCAGAGATGAAGAACAAAATGAGAGGGTAGCACAGAAGATTTTAGTTTTAAGTGGGAAACTGCTTTTCTTTTCTAATGAATTTAAGAGGGAAATTTTTTTATCCAGATTTTTAAGTGGAAAATTTCATTGTTTGGTGGGAAACCTCTAACCATAGTTTTAAAACTTGATCCGGTGCTCGACTCGACCAAGGCACCGAGTTAATGGGTTATTGGTTCAATCAGTGAATCATTGGTTCAACCGGTTGAACCGAACATAATTAAATAAGTATAAAAACTATATAATAATACATAACCTGATGATGCATATACAATACAAAATATAAATAATATTTATACCGGTGCCATATGCATCACTAAGTGAGGCATATATACTTTATTGAATGTTTATATAATATAATAATATTTATATATGCCTCACAATGATCTCAGCTTTCGTTGCATGAGGGGTTTGCAGAGTGCAAGTGATTTTATATGGCCAAACATAATGAACGATTAGCAATGGAAAACCGCATAGTTGTTGGAGAAGCTGCGCTTAGTATTGCCATATGTGTTGTCCTCAGAGTAGAGACCAACACCAAATCAATTCATGAATATACATTCTATAAATATGGTTTGGCAACAAAGGGATCAGATTAGATTGCAGCCTCACTTGTTATGCAGGTGGGATAGATACAACTTATACTAGCAACCTGCAGGGAAAATGAAGTCCCACATCGTTGGGAAGAAAAGCTGGAAAGAAGTTGTCTCATTATAAATATAGATTATTGCCTCTTGTGCATACAGATTGAAGCCAACTTGCTTTTTGAAATATGGGCTTCCAATGGCCTGTTAATTGGGCCTAAAAATGCAGTCTAAAACTTTTGTTAGTTAAAATTTTTAAATGTTTGATGCTTATTTTGGAAAAGCATTACTCGGCCGGTTTGATGGAGTCGGACCGAGTCGCCAGTTTTATGAGAAATTGGCTGGGTTGATCCGGTTCATTTTGGTTTAGCTGCTTACCTGGTCTTTTATTTAACTCGGACTGGCTAGTTGACCGATTCATTGGTTTACTGGTTTAACCGGGTCCGAGCCGGTTTTCACAACACTGCCTCTAACATAAAATCCTCTTATTTTTAAATTTTATATATTTTTATTTAAAAAATCGGTTTTCATCACTCAATTTACTAAATTAGATGAAATATCAAGATTTCACATTTTAAAATTTAAATTTGATAAAATATAAAGATTTTACCATTTATTTTACATTTAATTTAGATAATGGACTAATTTATGTTTAATATATTTTTTTTTTGAAATAGTTAAATTTATAGATAAAAATTAAAAATTCAAATATAAAATATGTTGTCATAAAAAATGGCTAATTGTATGAACAATCTATACAATATGATAGTAAAGTTAAGTAATGGTAATTAATTCTCACATGCTTATTTAAAAAAAATTAAATGACTTTTAATTTAATCTTGATCATACTAATATAAATCTAATGGTCAACATTTCTCTCACAATTAACCACCTCGATCATAACTCTCCCCCAAATGTAATTATTTAAGTATTTATTAATATTGTATTATATAGGCATCTCTAGTTTAGCCATATGTTAAGGCATTGAAGACATACTTGACCAGTAGTTATATATTCAACAATTATAGTTATGTATATTAAACAATAATTTTAGATTCAATAGCTAATTGGATTTCTCTTTTTTAATAATATTATTTAGTAGATAGATTAAATATCTATTATTATTATTATTTAATATTATAAATTTAATAAATTAATTTATTCTGTTAGAGATTAATTACCCCCTTAATCTAGGGTTTCTCTGAATTTGAAAGTCCTCCTCACTAGTTACAAATTTAAGGATTTTCAGACTTTCTTTTTATTTTTTAATTATTTAACGAGCCAACCCGCATAACTCACTAACTCAGGTAGGATGAGCTGGTTTAGCATCCCCCTAACTAGCTAGTAAAGTGGTCCAGATTTGACATTTCAGCTCGCAACTTGGCCCATGGTGGCCCAAAATGCATGAGGTTATTATTAGGTGGAATCATTGGACCCTTCCAATGATTTCTAACATGTTATTAAATGTATATCGTCATGGGCTATGATTTTAGTGTAATTATTTATAACACATGTAATTTTATAGTACCCTTTAAGTAGAGGTTAAATGTTTTACTAGTGTACTAGTTTTTTACTAGTGCGATGCACATGATTTTATATTTATAAACTTTTAAAAAATTTGATAAAAAAATTATAGAATTTAATTATAATATATTTATTTTGTGTAATTTATTATGAAAATAATTTACTAAGGTATTTTTTTAAGATAAATATGTTTCATTTTTAAGATAAATAATTTACCAAAATTTTACATTTATAAATCAATATGTGTGTATGGTTTTTTTTTTATATTACTTAGGATTAATTTAGCATAAATTGATAGTAATCAGGTTGTAACTAAATTATTACCCATGTAATATATATTTTTGTTATCACTCATATAATACATGAATTTGATATTACGCAATAAAAGCAACAATAGACATAAGAAATTTGCTCTATGATTAATTTCTTTTGTCATACAAGTAACATTATTATGTTCTTAAAGGTTTGAAAAAATAATCATTGTGACATTAAAAATGTACCATTGTATAATATGTGTACTAATTGTTACCTTTACAATTCATATGTTTACATTTCCCATGCAAGACATATTCATCACTACTTGTGTAATTTAGATTGTTTGAGTTAGGAAAAAATGTCTTTATATATATGTTCTTAAAAAATTGATAAAATTAGTGAAATTGTATATATATTTAATTCTAATTAATGCTAAGATTATTATTATTATTTTTATTTATCATTAAAAATAAATATGATTTGCATAATAAGGAAATGAACTATTTTTTGGTTTATAATGAAAATGTTTTATTCTGTAGCCATTTACCATTTGTAATTGATCGAAAAGAGTTCACATTTGTAATTAAATATCTGAGATATGATGCTAGAAAATATCATATTAAAATGATATCAATCAAGAATAAAGTAAAAAAAATTGGTATCAAATAACATAATAATAACAAATTGACATGTGGGTGCAAATATCAATGATTTTTTATTTAAAAATTAAATTACATATTAAATTTTAAGATTGAAATTGATATATTGAGATTGAAATTTAAGATATGAGACACATATAAAATATTTTTAGTTTACATAGTAATTATTAGAAATTATTTATTGAAAATCAAGACAAAGAGAAATATTTAAGAATTAACTTAAAATGAAAAATATAATTAATGGAGTGGCTACAATTTTTAGGTGGAAAAATAAAAAATTGTGAAATTAACATGTAGGATTTTCCACACACATACACATATATTGATTGATTGATTTGAGAAGCTTGAAAAGGTTCCAAGAGAAACTAGTAATGTATATGTGTTAGAAATAAAATTCTATGCATAGTATGATGATGATGCTCACGGTTCTGCCTCAAATGTTTGTTCACAGCATGATAGTGATTTAATCATGTTAGAATGAATATGTTCAAGTATATTTGAGGTTAAAATTAATTTGAGAAAACTAAGACAAGTTAGTAACTAGAAAAGAATTAAAATGAGATTTCTTGATCCCTTAGAAATGGAAATTCTGATTCTGTTCCAGCAAGGATAATATTAGTAATAATGGTTTATAATTAGTGTAACTGTGTAGGAATCACTCATAATTGATTTAAGAATTGATCTTGATGCTATAAGAGAAAACCGAACTTAGAAAGGGTCAAAGTTGTGACTCCTAGGTACCAGTAATTAGCAAAACATAGATTCTGCACTCTTGAGGTTTAGAATTAGTTATGATCATAGAATTGAGTGAGGATTACTTAGTTGTGGACCTTTAGGTGCTCGAGAGATTAAGTCATGATGATAGAGAACTTAGATTTCGAGTTTAAAGGCCCTAAGAGTCAAAGCATAAGACATTATTAGAATCCTTGATGACTAAAGTTATTATTTCAAGTATGTTTGTGATGATATATGTGCTATGATGGGTATGCTTATGTGGCTTTAAGTTTATCATGATTATAGAAGTTGAATGTGAAAGTACATGTATTAAAAGTTATCGTGGCACAAAGTAAAATTTGAAAGAAATTCGGTATTCAACTGTTATGCTGCTGAATTTCCGTCAAATTAAGAACTTGAGAATATTTTTGAAAATTATATAGGATAAAGTCCTGGGTGACACCAGTTTGGCCAAGCACCCCAGGAGCTGAGTCTTAATGTGACGTAGCACTAAGACATATTTCTCCCACTCCGATGGGGAGGAGGCAAATTTGTGAGGGTATGAGTGGATGCAACCTACCTAAGCTGACAATTCGTTGTGTACTAGATGCCAGTAGAGCATTTCAAAGAAGGAAATATTCCTGTGAGAGGTGTTCCTTAAGCCCCCTAGCTCGTACTCTAGTAGTCAGGATTATTTTTATGATTTCGCTTATCAAGAGGATAAGTAAGAACTAGTGACGACTAGTTAAGGTATGAGCTCATAACCTAGATGATGTTTAGGGTGGCCCATGATGCTTAAGTACGAAGTTCTTAAGTCACAAAGTTAAGAAAAGAGAAAAGTTTCACTTGAAAGTTTATATTGTCACTATATGCCACTTATATGTTCCTTGATATTATGTTTGGTTGTTTTGTTGCATAATGTATATTCACGCATTCATGATTCGCTATGCTGCATTCATGCATTAAAATTCATTCTAAAAGAAATGGACCTTGGATAATTATATTTGTAAACTTAATAATGAACTTTATATGCATGCTCACCCCTTTATAATAAATCCAAGGTTCCTGAGGATGTTGACGATGTAACCTTAGATAAGAGATACCCTACTGAGATTCTTTAGCAAGATTCTCACTCCTTTTCTTTCTCTCTTTCTCTCCTGTCCCATCATCAGATCATGGCAATGTTCGTGGTGTTCATCGACATTCCCATATGAGAGGTGCACTTTGATCCGAAGCACGGATCGTACCATTTTGAGGGACGGTGTGCGGTGCGAGTCTTCATGTATGTAGGACGTCCCTTCACGCACCTTGTACATAGTTACCGCTTCTCCTCAACATCTCCTTATGGCGATGATATGGTCTTCGAGCACGCATAGACACACAACGAGCGGGTTATGCACACCTACACTGCTGGATCCGCCATCCGCGACTACCCGGATTACGTGCCTCGCTCTCAACATTCAGAGGACGACCCCTTGGAGGATCCGCAGACCCATATGCATAGCGAGAGTTCTATCCCCACTCCTGATTCGTACGAGAGGGGAGTGAGGCAACGGTAACACAGCCGAGGTTGGCGAGGAGAGCCAAGATGTGCGCCCGTCGTGGAGCGCACGTGCAGCCGTCACGCATCAAATCCCTACTCCATTGGCCTACGCTTGAGGAGCTCGAGTAGTTCCCTGGTTACATACCCCCATCCCCCAAGGATCGCCGCTGCCAGCAGTAGAGCGTCTTGAGGAGAGCTAGTGCACACACACCACACGTAGTAGGGATAAACCTTCTTTTGTTATGAGGCTATCCACCTTAGGTGCACTAGGGTAAGAGTGTCTTTATTTACGCTTTCCGTGTATTTCCATTTCTGTTGTATTTCCTTTTCTGTTGTATTTGCATCATCTTGTATCAAACTAAGCCCCACCTTTAGATGGGCATATTATGAATATTAATGAAGTATTTCTTTTGATGTGTTATCGATTGTTCCATGTTCCATTATGCCTTGTTATCTTGTGTTTTATTTTCTTGTCTTACGATATACGTGGCTCTCACTTTGCTTTTATATTTCAAAAAAAAAAATGTATCCGTATTTTCCGCTAAGTAATTTAAAGAAAGATTTTTAAAGAATGAGACTAAGAAGTAATATACTAATGGTTAACCTAAATACGTTCTAGGAGTATTGGGTTAAAAATTAGGATGTTACATTTTGGTATCAGAGCAGTTCGATTCTCACGGATCCTGAGGATTGGACTGACGCTGCTTTATAAGCATGATGCGATAGTTATGTCATGTGTAGTGCTTAATAGAGATAAGCTATAGGATTAGGGATGGATGACCTCTGTTGCTTGCACTTGCCATGGTATCTAGCTCATTTCGCATGCAATATTGAGCCTGATCAACTTGGCGTTCACTGTCTTATGTATATAGGAACCAATGGCACCGCGACAACAACCTAGGACCCCGACTAACGAGAATCAAGACAATGCGACTATTGCTGCTGTTCATGACATGGCATGGGCCATGGAACGTATGTTTGAGCGGATGAATCAAGGAGAAGCTACTCATGGTTCCCCTGCTGCTGAGATGCTAGAGCAGACGCACTTCTTTGAGTTTCGCAAGGCGAACCCACCTATGTTTAGAGGAGCCATGGACCCCGATAAAGCTGACGAGTGGATCAAGGATATGAAGAAGATCTACTCTGTGGTCACCTGCTCGGAAGAGCAGAAGATTACCTCCGCTGCCTTCATGATGAAGTCTGATGCCAAATTCTGGTGGACCGGAACTCGAAGGCTGCTGGGAACTGCTGGAACTCCCATCGACTGGGAGCTATTCAAGACCTACTTCTATGAGAAGTACTTCCCAGAGTCTGCAAGGAACGCCAAGGACATCGAGTTCATGCAACTAACCCAGGGTAGGTCTTCTATCACCCAGTATACGGCAAAGTTCGAGGAACTGATCAAGTTCTCTTGGGTGTTCCAAGGGAACCCCGATGAGGTGTGAAAATGCGTCAAGTATGAGGCTGGTCTGAAGGTGGAGATGAATTTCGCAGTGGCGCACATGGAGATCAAGGACTTCCCAACCCTGGTTAACAAGTGTCGGATCTTGGAGGAGAGGCAGAGGAAGCTCAACACCACGAGAGCGGAGCGAGCGAAAGGATTAGGACCTCAAGCCCCGAGATTCAAGCCACAATATCAGTCAAGGAACCACTACAGCCCGTACCAAAGCAACCAGTTCAGACAGCAACAACAATAAAGACCACAACAACAACAACCAATAGCACCTGCGTATCAACAATCCAAACCACCACAGAGGCCACCTTTCTAGTACAACGGCTCGAGGAACTTCAACAACCAACAACAAGGATTGGGCGGTCCTCAGAACAACTAGCAAGGAGGGTCCAGCGGGGCCAAGAACAAGGCACCACAAGGAGCCCCCCGCTACTTTCCCCAGACCCACATTGGTAGAAGTATGCCCACGGTGCGGAAGGAATCATGGTACTCGCCCCTGCATGGCTGGGCAGAGAGTTTGCTTCTGGTATGGCAAGCACGACCACTACGCAAAAGATTGCATGAACGGAGGACCATCGAACCAGAACCCCCGGCCACAACACCAAGGACGGGTCTTTGCCCTTAGCGTAGAGGACGCGGAGAAGTCTAGCGACCTCATTCAAGGTAAGTGCGAATTAAATAGTAGAACCTTAACTATATTGTATGACTCTGGTGCAACCCATTCTTTTGTTTCACATGCTAGTATCGAGTCTTTAAATTTGAAAGTTTTCAAACTTCCTTTTGATCTTATTGTGTCTAACCCCCACGAATCGTCCTGTTAATACTTGCAAATGCTGTTTAAATTGTCATCTTACTGTAGAAAATAGGTCTTTTATCATAGATTTGATTTGTTTATCCTTGAAAGACATAGATATCATTTTAGGCAAGGATTGGCTTCACACCAACCATGTGTTGTTAAATTGTGGTACCCAGTCTGTTGTTTTTCCCTCTCACCCTAGCAAGGTTAGTCAACCCTTGAGATTGTACCTAAATTCTGTAGAGGTCTACTATAGTGGGGAGAAGACTAAGGGATATGTTGTCCTAGCCGCTTGTAAGGTAGACTTTGAGCAAAACCTAGGTGATATACCTATGGTAAAAGACTATCCTGAGGTGTTTCCAAATGAAATACCCGAGTTCCCTCCCAAAAGAGAAAGTAGAGTTTTCTATAGAGCTAGTTCCTGGAACGGGACCGATCTCTATAGTCCCCTATCAGATGTCACCCCTAGAGTTGACCGAGTTGAAAACCAGCTAGAGGAGCTTTTAGAGAAGAGCTTTATAGGACCTAGCGCTTCACCTTGGGGAGCCCTGGTCTTATTTGTGAAAAAAAAAGGATGGAAGTATGACGCTATGTATAGACTATAGGTAGTTAAATTGAGTGACAATGAAGAATAAGTACCCTTTGCCTCGGATTGACGATTTGATGGACCAATTGAAAGGAGCGGTGGTGTTTTCCAAGATTGATTTGAGGACGGGATACACCAGATTAGGGTTAAAGACCAAGACATACCTAAAACCGTCTTTAGAACTCGATATGGACACTTTGAATTCAATGTCATGTTGCTTGGATTAACAAATGCTCCCGCAGTTTTTATGGATTACATGAATAAGATCTTTAGCCCTATTTAGATCAGTTCATGGTGGTGTTCATAGATGAATTCTTATCTACTTGAAAACCCACGAAGAGCATGAGCGTCATTTAAGGTTGGTGTTAGAGATTTTAAAGGAGAAGAAGTTATACGCTAAGCTTTCTAAGTGTGAATTCTGATTGGATGAGGTGAAATTTCTAGGGCATGTAGTATCGAGAAGAGGTATAGCTGTTGACCCTAGTAAGACAGAGGCCGTAATGAACTGGGAAAGACTGACCACCGTAACAGAAATACGGAGCTTTTTAGGTTTAGCAGGCTATTACCATAGGTTTATCAAAGGATTTTCCCATATCGCACTACCTCTGACCAAGCTTACTAGGAAGAACACGCCATTTGTATGGAACCTTGAGTGTGAGAAAAGTTTCCAAGAGCTAAAGGAGAAGCTAACCTCAACCCGGTTTTAGTTTTACCTGACCCAATGTACCCTTTGAGGAATATTGTGATGCTTCGGGCAAGGGTTTAGGTTGTATGTTGATGCAAAATAGGCAAGTGGTAGCCTATGTATCCAAACATCTCAAGCCTCATGAGGTAACCTACCCCACCCATGACCTAGAATTAGCAGCCATAGTATTCGCTTTGAAGATGTGAAGACACCATCTATATGGTGTTAGGTTTGAAGTTTTCTCTTATCATAAGAGTCTTAAGCATCTTTTTGGTCAAAAGGAGTTAAATATGAGGTAAAGAAGGTGGATGAAGTTCCTTAAGGACTATGATTTCAGCTCAAGTTACCGCCCCGGCAAGGCTAATGTAGTCACCGACGCCTTGATTCGAAAGTCATTGCGTTTGTCTCATATGATGGTCAATGAAGTTGGGTTAATAGAGAAGTTTAGGGACATGAATCTGGGGATGTCTTTGACTGAAGAGGGAATAAAGATGTGTCACCTTAGTGTGACGAGTGGGTTTAAGCAAAGGGTCATCCTACCTCAAAGGGAGAATGAGGAGTTTATGGAAACCCTAGAGGCAGTCAAGGCTGGGAAATTGAAGGGATTTGAGCAAGGCCCCGATGGTTTATGGAAGTTCGAGGGGCGAATCTGCATGCCACGGGACGGTGAACTCCGAGAGAAGATCTTAGAGGAGGCTCACAAGAGCCACTTCACCATTCATCATGGTACTACCAAGATGTTTCAGGACTTGAAGAATATGTTCTGGTGGCCCGGATTGAATAAGGATGTGGTCAGCTGGGTGAGTAAATGCTTGGTTTGCCCAAAGGTCAAGATCGACCACCAAACACCTTCAAGCATGTTGCAACCCCTGTCAATCCCCAAATGGAAGTGGGAGAGCATATCGATGGATTTCGTGACAAGATTGCGTAGGACCCAAGCTGGCCATGATGCCGTATGGGTGATCGTGGATCGGCTGACCAAGTCGGCCCACTTTCTGCCTATTAGAGTGACATACTCTTTGGATAGATTGGCATAGCTGTACATCTAAGAGATCGTAAGGTTACATGGTGTGGACGATAATCTCGGATAGGGATCCGCGGTTTACATCACGTTTTTTGGGAGCCTTTCAAAAGGCATTTGGTTCAAAGTTATGCTTAAGCACAACATACCACCCACAAACAAATGGCCAATCAGAGAGAACAATCCAAACCCTATAGGATATGTTGAGAGCCTGTGTCTTGGGCCAAAGGGGAAATTGGGATAGGTATCTTCCGCTGATTGAATTTGTGTATAACAACAGTTATCACGCGTGTATTGGCATGACACCCTATGAAGCCCTGTATGGATGGAAGTGTCTATCCCCTCTATGTTGATATGAACTCGGAGAGGAGAGTTTGTTAGGACCTAATGTTGTAAGGGAAATGATGGAGCCAATTAAAAGGATTAAGGATAGAATCTTAACCGCTCAAAGTCGGTTGAAAAGTTATGTGGACAAAAGGCAAAAGCCCTTGGAATTCCAAGAAGGTGAACATGTATTTCTAAGGATTACCCCCACTACAAGCATAGGGAGAGCTATGAGGGTCAAAAAGTTGAGTTCCTGATTTCTTGGTCCTTTTGAGATTCTTCAGAGAGTCGGGATAGTAGCCTGCAAACTAGCTTTGCCCTCAAACCTTTCCAATCTCCACAATGTCTTTCATGTCTCTCAGTTGACAAAATATGAGTCTGACTCTAGCCATGTCTTAGAGCCAGAGCATGTACAGTTAAGGGAGGACCTAACTTTCAATCTGCCACCTACGAAGATCGTGGACCACGATGTCAAGCAGCTGAGGAATAAGTCTGTTCCTTTGGTGAAAGTGGCGTGGGGGCGAGACAAGACTGAAAAGTTTACGTGGGAGCTGAAGTCAGAGATGAGAACGAAGTACCCCGATCTATTCTAAGGTAACGAATTTCAAGGATGAAATTCTTTTTCACGAGGAGAGTAATGTAACGCCTCGATTTTTTGTCTGAGTGAAAATGACCAAAATACCCATGAGGCCATTTTCTGCTCGAAATTCGAGGGTAGCCGACTCGACAACCCTCAAAGGGCTAGCTCAATGTTTGAAGGGGATTAGATGACTCTTGAGTGATTCCGGGATCAAAATGACCAAAATACCCTTATAGCGTTTGACACGGGTATGAGTGTCGGATAAGCCCGAAACTTCTCTAGATGATTTTCACTGATGTTTTTATGTATTTCACAATATCAGTTTAAGTCCCAGTGGTCCCGGGCAGTTTTTATGCAAAATTACGATTTTGCCCCTAGTATAGTGTTTTTGAGATTAATCGCGTAATTAAGCAAACATAAGCAATATTAGGCTCTAATCGAAGATTAATTAATTTGCATAATTAATTTAGAGTCAAAATAATTTATTAAAGTTAATTAGAACCTAAAATTGCTTAGATTAAACTTAAATCTCTTTTTAAATTCAAGATTCCTAGTCATGGAATCTTGAATAGTGTTTTCTCTCTCCAATTCCTTAAATTAAGGAATTGTGTCTACATTGTTTATGCATAAAATGAGTTTTAATTCTTCTAATGATGTCTGAGCACTCCCTAATCATGTCATGAAACTCCTAATTACCTTCTAAGTACCTAAACACTTGCTTAGTAATTCCTAATCATAAATCTAACCTAAGATACACTTAATTACATCCCTAAACCACAAATTAAACAAAAGAAATCCCTCCCCCATGGCTTAAGGACCGCTGGCCACTCCTCCCCCATTTTCCACATGTTGAAATTGTTTGCACTCAATGGCCATACTTTGAGCCATGCTTGAAACCTTACCTTGAACCATGCTTACCATACTTTCAACCATGCTTCAAAAATTCAATCTCTCACCTCATGGAACATGAGGCAAGCCAACGGTTTCCCTCCCTCTCCATGAGCCCTCATTGTTTCGATTTTCTATAAATAGCTACATTGGATGAACTTGTATCACTTTCGTTCATTTGTTAAGTTTAAGTTTCAATCTTTCTTGTGAGTTCTTTCTTTTTCCTCTCAAGTTTCAAAGATCTTTCTTCTTGTTCTTCATCTTCTTCTTCCTCTACCTTAAGCCACCATAGCACCACCTCAAAACACCACCCCACCACCTTGAATCATCTTCTAAACACTCAAACTTTCATCCTCAAACACAAGCTCACACAAAAACCCATCCTTTCCTTTTCTTCTTCTCAAGGCCGAATCATCATCACCACTTTGAGGAGAGATTTTCTTCTCATTTCATTCCAGAGACCAAGCTTTCCATCTTCATACTTGGTAGGGTGTTGTTCTAAAGTTCTAAAGTTTTTATTTAGCTCAAAAATGCTTTGTTCTCTTGGTTCTCTTTTTCGGTTTCTTCTTTATCCTTTCCTTTTGATTTTCAGCCTTCAAGGCTTATTTTGTTCTGCATGATAGCCTGATGATGAGTGTCTCTAGATACTGACTTTGTGTTCATATCAAAGAGACCTCTAAAGCTTGAGTTTTTCTTTCCTCAAGTTCTTTATATACTACTTAGCTCACTAATGATTTCAACTTAAGAAAATAATTATAAAGATTTCAATAAACCCAAGGCCTACCCTTGTCAACCTTAAAGTTTACCGGCACATTCTAGAGTTTTATTCTAGATAGGGGTTTTGGGTACATAATAAAGAATATGATGTATTTTCCTTCCTTTTTGCTTAGTTTAAGTTTCGGTTCCTTTCTTTCCTTTTCCTTTAAAGTGTTATTTTGAGTTTATTTCCTTGAGCTTGATGATGATGTTTAAAAGCCATGAAGTTTCTTTGAAGTCATGGTTCAAGAACTCTAAAGCTCACTTTGCTTGGTTAAGATGAGTGTTGGGTTGAGATTATATTTCTCTCAAGATCTTGTATGAGCTCTAAGTTAAGTAAAAAGAACTTGCATCCATATTTATCTTTATGTCATCACTAAACTTTCAAGATTAAAGAATGAACTTGCATCCTCATGTTTATGTTTAAGTCATCACTAAACTTCTAAGATAATAATGAGCTTGCATAGCATATTTATTTTATGCTCTCACCTTATAATAAAGAATAAAACAAAGTGCATTGCATATTTTAGTTTATGTCATCACCTAAGAAATTTGGAGCTCAAAGATTTGCTCATTGTTATCTCAAGCAAAGTTTGGAAACGAATGTGTTTTATTCTCTTGATCCTCGGCTATGTGATGATGTTGAACTTGGTGTGAGTTTCATCTAGTCACAAGTGCCAAAACCTATGTTTTATAATTTTCTTAAGTTTAGATGATCTCAAGAAATGTTTTAAGCATAGTTTTATGATTTAAATCCCTCTTGAAATTATTTTGAAATAGCTACTGCCCCCATTGCTTTCATGATGATTTTAATGAAATAGATTGTTCTCAAATGAGTTTTAGAAGCTTGAAAAAGTTCCAAGAGAAACTAGTAATGTATATGTGTTAGAAATGAAATTCTATGATAGTATGATGATGATGCTCACGGTTCTGCCTCATATGTTTGCTCACTGCATGATAGTGATTTAATCATGTTAGAATGAATATGTTCAAGTATATTTGAGGTTAAAATTAATTTGAGAAAACTAAGACAAGTTAGTAACTAGAAAAGAATTAAAATGAGATTTCTAGATCCCTTAGAAATGGAAATTCTGGATTCTGTTCCAACAAGGATAATATTAGTAATAATGGTTTATAATTAGTGTAAATGTGTAGGAATCACTCATAATTGATTTAGGAATTGATCTTGATACTATAGGAGAAAACCGAACGTAGAAATGGTCAAAGTTGTGACTCCTAGGTACCCGTAATTAACAAATCATAGATTCTGCACTCTTGAGGTTTAGAATTAGTTATGATCATAGAATTGAGTGAGGATTACTTAGTTGTGGACCTTTAGGTGCCCGACAGATTAAGTCATGATGATAAAGAACTTAGATTTCGAGGAATGTGAGTGCAAGTTAAACAACTAGAGGATATGTGTGTTACATTTCAACAAACCTTTAAGAAGATGAGTGTAATTTGCCAAAAAAATTTAAATTGAAATAAAAAATGACAAAGTGAAAGAAAAAAAAGTAAATAAAATCATACATTGAATTTTGAGTAAGCAAAACAAGGATAAGATAATTGATAAATTTTTAATTCCAAACTAATAAATTTTCTATTTTAGATTTAGTACTACATACCATGTTTGCATCATATGAAAACTTAGGTGCATGTATAGCTTCCAAATCTAAAACATACGTGAAAGTGACTCCTTATCAAAATGCTACCTAGCCACTTTGTTTGACGGCATGCCCTCATCATCCTCATATTCATCTTCATCATCATCACCACTTCCATCCGTAGCCCTTTTCATGACATTCTTCCCATTCCACGTTTCTTTATGCAAATATGCTTGATTTAGATGTTTTGTTCCAAGCAAGAGTAGTGACTTCTTCAAAATCAATCTATCAGTTAATGGCGGGAACATTTGGCTAATGCCGTTTATAAACATTTGTTGAATGTCGTCGGTGTCATCACTTAAGGAATTGATTGATATTGTTTGAAGCTGCCAAAAATCAAGATTGGACATCTGTATTTTATTGTCACCATTTTCTTTAAAGTGCTGGCATTCATGGACCGACAAAGTCTATTCTAAAGCTTCGCAAATCACAAAGTATAGGAAATAAAAAAATGTTAGTCTTTTACATATGAATGTTTCCCTCTCACTTGTGTTTGTATGGACACCATCTTTAAAATAAACTATTATGATTGCAATAATATTCATTTTTCTCTCTTTTTCTAATATTGTATTTTTGAAAACACATTTTTTATTTTGAGTAGTTTATACTCACCTCCTCTGAGATTTAGTATAATTACACTTAGCACTCCTATATTTTACAAAATTATCACTGACTTTCCTTGAGATTCACTAAAATTAAACTGACCTCCTCTGCAGATAATAGTTTGTTAATTTAAGCAACAAAGAAAGATAACATTGAATATATATATATAATTATTGATAAAACAAATTATAATATTTTGATAATATTTAACACATCAGTTGAATAAAATACTTTCTTACCACATGAAAAAAAACCTTATAATTATAACTTATGATAAAAAAAATTATTCTAGTTAATATATATGGATAACATTGCTAAAATATTATAATTTCATTTATAATAATTATGTATATACTGCATATTATTTTTCTTTGTCACTTAAATTAATAAACTAGTAGATACAGAAAAAGATTAGTGTAATTTTAGTGAACCTCAGGGAGGTCACTAATAGATTTGCAAAATAGGGGGTGTTGTATAATTACATTAAGGGAGGTTAGTATAATTTTTATTTTTTATATTTTTACACACTCTCTCAGAGCAATATACATATAACTGTTTACAAACAACATTGGTGAAGTTTTGGGAAGTTTTGTGTACATCCATTTTTTATTCTTTATTTTTTTTTTTCAATTTTATGTAAGGTCGCCATTGGTGATTATTATATAAAAACAGTATTAGAAAAATTGTACAAAAAAAATATGGTAATTTGGCATCTCAAATGCTATATAACAACAAATATAAATGACCGGAAACTCGTGAAGAGGGAGATAAAGAGAATTAAAGCTGCGGATATAATCTCGTGGTAATTTTCTCTTTCACCTGACATGAACATGGCTACTGTTTCTTAGTGACAGCTGGACAATCAACAGAGAAGCTGCCTTATTATAACTCATGGCCAACCGAGCACCGAGTTACGAATAATTTTTTTAATTCAGATGAGATGTCAATTATTAACATAATTGCTCATTCATTCAAGTGATGTTGCTATCTTACGCAAGTTTGAGAAGAGAATGCACCTGATGGCGGAGTCTATAAAATACAAATTAGAAGAGGTAAACCCCACAAAGAATTTAAAATAGCAAGAGAAATAAGACCATACCACCCAATCATGTTATACCAGAAAAATATCTATCAGCTCCTGTCATGGACATTTAAATGCTTTAGACCACTTGTGATTACGATTTATGAATGCAACTAAACATTTGTCAGAAAGTAGGCGAAAAAATTGAATATGAACTTCTCTTCAATAGTATCACTTTATCAGCAAAAGCTACTTTAGCACAGTAATCATATAAGGGATTTGTCGGGGGCGGTGGATGAGCTGAATTGTTTTGTGTTAATTTGGACTGGTTTGATCTAAACAATTAATCAAGAATAACATTTTGGTTTCCTTTAATATTATTAATAAATGGAATGTGATTCTCATTTAAATAAAATCTACACTCGATCCATTGAAAAATAAAATGTAAATTGATATAATATTTTATATAATATGAGTATAAATAATATTTTTAAAAAAATTATAAATTCTCTTATTATATATTAAATCAAACAAGTTTTGATTGATTTTTAAAATTTTAAGACATATATTATAATACTTTTTTACTCTATTTAATGCGTAAAAAATATGTCAAAAGATTTACAGAATAATATATAATTAATTTAATTTTAAAAAAAATACCAAATAAAGGTTCTTAAAATATTGTATGAATTAAATAATAACTTCTTTACAACATATACAATGAATATTAAAAATGTTAAAAATTCAATTCTTTGAATATGTTTAATTAAAAAATAAAAAAAAATAAAAATCTTTATAAATAAATTTCATATATAAAATTATAGATATTCATGAAAATTTTCACACACTTTGATCTTTATCCAAATATAGAAAGTTTTCTTTCTTCCAATCCTGAACAAGCCTCTTGTACTTCTACCAAAAATCACTTTCAAAGTAAACATAAATGAGGTCCAAGTTCAAAACCCATAGACAACATGCAATAATTTCTCAAATCAGCATTCAGACACTGCTTAAAACTTCAACACGTTTTGAATTTTCCATTGCAACCACGGAAACTCTTTTTGAGAGCCAAATACGTTTTCCTTCTTCCATTGAAGCAGAAGGCTCAGGTTCATGAGATACATCTGAATGTTACTTTTTCAGCATAATATCCACACATAGCCAAAAGAATCCAATATAGGTGATGCAAAAGCTCCTCCCCTTTACAATATTCAATGGATTCTCTTCCATTTTTTATCATCATCATTGCTTTTACACTTGTCCCTTTTACTCTCAAAGTTTCTATGGCACTTGATTCCATTGCTCATTCTAAGTCCATAAGTGATGGCATGACATTGGTTTCCCCAGGTGGAACCTTTGAACTTGGTTTCTTCAGCCCTTTGAATTCCAACAAGCGTTACTTAGGAATTTGGTACAAGAACATCCCAGGTAAGACAGTTGTCTGGGTTGCAAACCGCCTCAATCCAATCAATGACACATCTGGCACCTTAACAGTGAACAACACTGGCAGTCTTGTGCTCAGCCAGAATGGCACCATCGTTTGGTATAGCACAGTTATCTCTCAAAAACAACCACAGAATCCTGCTGCTAAAGTCTTGGATTCTGGAAATCTTGTGGTATGGGATGAGAAAGAAGCAAATCAAGAGGACTACGTATGGCAAAGCTTTGATTATCCATCTGATACATTACTGCCAGGGATGAAACTTGGATGGAACCTTGTAAAAGGCCTGAATTGGACTCTAACAGCTTGGAAGAGCACCAGTGATCCTGCACCAGGTGACTCCTCTTGTGTTACTGCACTCAGTAGCTATCCTGATTTATATTTGATGAAGGGAGCAAAAAAGTTCTGCAGGTTTGGACCGTTTAATGGCCTGAGATCAAGTGGAACCCCACAAATGAAATCCAATTCTGTCTATGGTTTCAAGTTTTTCCAAAATGAGAATGAGTTCTACTACACATACTACCTCACCAATAATTCTGTTATCTCAAGGTTAGTGATGAACCAAACTGATTATACCCTTTATCGCTATGTGTGGGTTAAAAGTGAGAAGAGTTGGAGGGTTTATTCATCAAAGCCAGTAGACTATTGTGACAACTACGGCCTGTGTGGAGCCAATGGGAATTGTGTCATTACTGAGACACCAATTTGCCAATGCTTGAATGGGTTTAGGCCCAAGTCACCACAGGAATGGAACTCTTTGGGATGGTCTCAAGGATGTATCCGGAATAAACTGTTAAGTTGCAAGGACAAGCTCTCAGATGGGTTTGTGAAAATGGTGGGATTGAAATTGCCAGATACTACACATACGTGGTTGGATAAGACACTTGGTCTTGAGGAATGCAGAGCCAAGTGCTTGAATAATTGTTCTTGTATGGCTTATACAAATTCAGATATCAGTGGAAAAGTGAGTGGCTGTGTCATGTGGTTTGGTGATCTAATGGATATCAGACAGATGGATTCTGATGAGCAGTACCTATATGTTCGACTTGCTGCTTCAGAATTAGGTAGAGACTCATCCTTTCCCTCCTCTGCTATATTTGAGTAGTTATAAGTAAGTGGAAAATGAGATTTAAAAAAATTGCAACAAAATTCACTTTCACATGTGCTTGGTGCAACATAACTGTGGTATGAATGAAGGTGGAGTGCAGCTCATTCATGATCCACTCCACAAACTTCATTCACTACTATTGCATAAAAAGTGATTTTCTACCATGTGCCATGCAACAATATGTCAAATGAAAATATTTCTGTCCCACTCCATTTTCATTCTCTTCCCCATTTTTTTTTATCCATACCATTTTCCAAGAACTTAAACAAGCATAGCATTTGTCTTTGGTGACTTTTATGTTCAATGATCCATTCTTATTTCTTTAAAAAATCAAGTTCCCTCTTTCTTTATCAGTGAATTAAGTCTATATGTCTTTGTTTGATTGATTTCAACTTAGAAGAGGTGGAATATGAGCATAGAAAGAAGTTGACAACAATAGTTGCTTCCTCGGTTGCTGGGATTACAGGGATACTTTTAGTCAGCTGCTGTATCATCTTCAAAATCCTCAGAAACATGGCTGGTAAATAACTCAGTCCCATTTTCGATGAAATGATTGACCCCAATGTTTTATGTTCCAATCACAAATATTGAACAATTCGGTTAATGTATACATGAAGTGTTCAAACAATTCAGCATATGCAAACTTTAGCATAATATCAACCACATTCTTGAATGCAAATATGAATTTTAAGCTTTAAAAGTGACACATTTAATTTTCTGCACTTAATAAAAATATAAAATATCATAAAATTTCAAACCACCTTGTTGATTGTTGTCATTTGATGCAAGAAGATTTGAATGAGGCATTCTTGTTTTCTCTAGCTGCAGCCTGCAGGGAATTTCCTTGGTTAAAAAGAAAAAAATTCCTAAAGCTGGTATAGATTAAATAAAGAAACTCATAGTGAGTAGGTTAAACAAAACGAGATGTACACATTGCTTGATCTAGTAGCTAGAATTGAAGCATCATTTATAAAATGTAAGTGATAAAAGTAGTAAAGTAGCAGGAATTTATACAGGCATATCTTTATATTATTGTTTAGACTTATATTTTGTACTTACAACCTACATGCGAATCTTAGTTGGATAACAATTATTGTGCATTATAGGGCTTTGTACTATTAAACACAACCAGACACTCATATATCATTCAATAACAATTAAGAAATTTAACAGCTGAATCATTTAGACCACATGGCTTTATAAACTGTAATCAAAATCTTCTTGACTTGATAGTTCTATATTTTTCAACATTTAATATTGGGCAATCGAATCTTTAAAAAGAAAGTAAAAACAAATTAAAAGCTTTGATTCCAATTATGCAGAGAAATTGAAAAAGGGGGTTCAAGATAATGGAGAACATGATGACGACCTTGATCTCCCATTGTTTAGCTTGTCAACATTAGCCAATGCCACAAGTAACTTTTCAGAGGAGAACAAAATAGGAGAAGGTGGATTTGGTCCTGTATACAAGGTAGTAATTTCATATTTGAACAATTATAAAAGCAACTGAAGTGATGATGAGTATCTCAATATCCTCACAAATTTTATTATGCAGGGCAGATTACTAAACGGGAAAGATATTGCTGTGAAGAGGCTTTCAAGTAGCTCAGGACAAGGAATGGTAGAGTTCAAGAATGAGGTAAAAGTTATTGCAAAGCTTCAGCACCGGAACCTCGTAAAACTTCTTGGCTGTTGCATTGACGAAGAGGAACAAATGCTGATTTATGAATACATGCCAAACAGCAGTTTGGACTCCTTCATTTTTGGTATGAATCAAGGAACCCTTAAATTATGATAGACTAAATATTGATTTTAAAGCCACTAAGAAGCTCATGACACTCAAACTCTAAAGTTGCGGAATTCGTATGGGGCATTTGATTTACTTTTGATGGCAATCCATTTACAGATCATAGTAAAGGAAAGTTGTTAGAATGGCCTACGCGCTTCCACATTATTTCTGGAATTGCTCGGGGACTTATGTATCTTCATCAAGATTCTAGATTAAGAATTATTCATAGAGATCTCAAAGCAAGTAATGTATTACTTGATGATAAGTTGAATCCAAAAATATCAGATTTTGGGATAGCAAGAACTTTTGGAGGAGAGCAAACCGAAGGAAACACAAACAGAGTTATAGGGACCTAGTGAGTGTTCACTTAGAAGTTGTCAAGGTCCAAAATCTTCTTTTTAATTATAACTCACTTATTTGTTCACAATTGTACTTTGCAGTGGCTACATGGCACCAGAATATATTGCTAAAGGGCTATTCTCAGTTAAATCTGATGTATTTAGCTTTGGTATTTTGGCACTAGAGATTATATATGGGAAGAAAAGCAGAGGCTCTTATCATTTAGACAATAACCACAACCTTATTGGCCATGTAAGTGTGTGATAAACATACTTCTAATTCATATCTCTTTGAAAAATAATAATCAAAATTTTTGTTGTTTCCAGGCATGGATATTGTGGAAGGAAGGAAGGGCCTTAGAGTTGACTGATGGAAATATACAAGAATCATGGATTGTGTCAGAAGTTTTGCGCTGCATCCATGTTAGTCTTTTGTGTGTGCAACAACATCCGGAGGATAGGCCAAACATGTCTAATGTTGTTCTAATGTTGGGAAGTGAGATAGAAATTCCTGAGCCTAAACAACCTGGTTTTTTCTTAGGTGACATTACACTGCAAGCAAATTCTCCATCAAATCAAATGCAATTTGAGTCATCCAATGAAATATCCATGACTATATTAGAAGCCAGATGAATGTTACTTAGTGAGCTAAACGTATACTTCAAATTTTCAATCCATGAAGTAGTATAAGGTATACTTCCCTTAATGTGTTGTGTATATGAAGTAATTCGAGGCAGCATTGGACAAATGCTGCTTTATTGAATCTTAAACTCTGAATACAAAAGAAATGGAACGATTTTATTACTTGAGCTAGAGTGAAAATTGTCTTGATTGTGTTCAGGAATCAGTTTTTGGTTAATGTTTTAAATGAAGTTAAGAGATTTGATTTATAAATGATGGTTAGTTGCCACAGCTACTGAACTAGAGCTGTTGTGTAACAAAATAGGAAGGCATCGAAGACCAGTTGAAACAGGAGTATAGCTCCACTAAAAAATTAGGGATACATTTGGCATGTTCACTTAATATGTCCTTTCTATACTCTGAATGTGCCTTTCTTTTTGTTTTGGTAACATATACTTCAACCATCTAATGTCTAAATGTCATTTTTTTCTTCTTGTTTTTCTGGTTTAGAAGTTTTGTACTTGATATTGCTACAAAAGCCTACAATTTTTTCTGTTATAACAATTGTTAATTGTAACCCCTCCTTTATCTTGTTTTAATTTTCATTTGTTTTATTTGAATGTTGAATGAATAGGCTAATACTGATGTCATGCTTTCATATTATTGTATGTGATGCTAAATATGGTAATGCTTGGAACTTGGGGGTTGGAACAGTATATTTACACCGATTCGATTCATTCGTTTCATTTGACATTTTGACTGTCTTTAATGATACTTAAATTTAGTCAACCAACCATAAGTTTGGTCAAATACTGCGGCCATGCTGCAGAAGTTGTTGTATAATAATGCTTTGCAGAAATGCTCTAATCAAAGGATAAAAGAATGCAGCAAGTTGACCTCAAAGGTTGGCTCAGCAGCACTCTAAGACCGTCTTAAATTTTCCATTCTGTAATTGACATCATTAAATCTTGACTCTCACATATTGATATCGCTTGATCTTCAACTATTATCTCCTTTTAGTGGTTTGAACCCTCTTAGAAGTTATCAGACTGGTTCAGGTCAATTCTCTTTCCTGCTACAACAGCCAAGAGCTCCTATGGCTTATTTCTTTTACTTTGAATCAGTAATACATAACCAAATTTATGAAGATTTTGATGTGGAACAGGATTGTGCAAATGGTAAATGACGTGCAGCAAGGAATTCGTCCGATACTCTTACCCTTTTTTTGCCCCCTAATATCTAAGGCGTGCATGTTTGAAAATAGATTATTCTCGGAATATAATTTTATTTCCGAAAAAGCAACTTGGAGAGCTTTTAATTATAAATTGTTTTAAACACAAAAATAAACTTATCTAAACGTTGACTTCTATTCTAAATGGTTTTTGAGCTACTTACTAATTCTCAATTATCATGATAAGTACGTAAGGTTCACCAATATAACTAAGTAATCAATGAGAAAATATTAATAGAGTATGAAGCATCATGTGTACATGCTCTATGTCTGTTCACCAATGTTGTGTTTGGATTAGAAGAGAAAATAAAATAAAAGAAAATGAGAGGAAAGAAAGTAAAGAGAAGAGAAAAGGAAAAAATGTGCTCTCTCTGTTGTATCATTTGGTAGAAGAGTGCGAGAAAAGAAAATGTGATTATATCCAAATGAATCTTTTGTCTTTCTATTTTATTATAAATAATTATAGGTGCTTACTCCAGCTCTCAAGAAAATTTGAGGGTAACACTACTATTCCTAGTTGGCACCATTAGAAATGAAACGCGTTGATTTTAATGTCATCTTAACAGTTGCTGGTCAAGCTTTATTTAAGCCCCAAACCCAAATTTACTTTACAATTTTGCCTTAATATTGTTTAAATTTTTTAATTATACACACAAATCCTTAAATCTAAACTCCTTCCTCACTATATCTCATCCCTCCATTGATACCCCGTCCACCACCGTAGCAATTAACACCACCACAAACTGTAATGCCCCGCTCAATATCTTCGCCCATGAACCACCCTGCATTAGCACAGCATATCCATATGCCACTGCCAGATGCATGTCAAAATTTCTCGCAATAAGGACCCTGCATCGGGTCCCAAACATACCACCTTTTATAACCGACTACAGAAGCCAACAAACAAGATCTTCCAGGCAACTCCAATTTTTCCACAAGAAATAACAACTAAAGCCTCTATCCACTTTAACTTAAAAGCACAAGAATTGCAACTATTGTCTACATATTAATCCATAAATGCAACAAAATATGAAGAGAGCTAGCTAGAACTCAACCCCACAGCTAACAATTCACTACACTTTCCACCATCTTTCAAAGATTCCATCTGCCATCTTTAGTACACAGAAATACTTGCATAAACCCTGTGCACTCAAATTGGATGCAATAAGCCAAGAAGTCATTGACTCATTATTAATTAATTGTAACTACTATTTCGTTTTATGGTATGCAGATGCGCATATACAGGGGAGTCCCGTGTTTGACTCTGAGAGGTCTGACACCCCCATCCCCATTAAAATAAAAAAAAACGCTATTGTTGATTAATTATCAGCAACTATAACTAATAATGTGCACAGTACTTTCCTTGTTCCTTTTGTTGAAAACTAAATGTCATTATTGTACCGAATATTATTCTTTTATCGAACATTGCACTCAATATTATTATTTATCAACATATTTATTAGTCAGGTGAATTTAATTTCTATGTCCAAACAGTGTAAAATTTTCTTATACTATCATCTAATCATGTATTACCATATCAATAAAAAAAAGGTTAAACTTCACATCCATTACTTGAAAACTCATGCAGATAGGGTAATTTGATTAGATGAAAATGTAAAAGAAAATTTTACACTCCAAATATATAGAAATTAAACTTTAATCAAATAACCCCATATTATTATTAATCAACATATTTATCAATCAGTATATAAAGCAGACAACAGAAGTTTGACGTATCACATAAATAGATAGTGGGAGACAAACCAAATGGGGGAAATTGCTTTGGATGAAATCTCAAATTAGGAAAATGATCAATTCAGCACAAGTCATTCAAACTAAGTCACCGTCACAACTGATAATAAACGGGGCTACTTGCATCGCTTGTAGTTTCAAGATGCTTAAGAATTAAAAGCTTTGACTGCACAAAATCCAGATGAAACAACATGTCTCACCAAGAAGAAGGTTACATTGTAACAATTTGAAAAACTCGTCACCTGCTTTATCACAAAACATTCTTCATCAAAGGACTCACATATTGCAGACATGCATCAACAAGCAACCCAAATGCCCCCCTGTTCCAGTAGGAAAAAAATTATGTTAGGACAAAAAAACTTGGCTTTCTCAAACTCCGGTGTACATAAGATATAGATGAAAAGATCAAATCTACATTAAAGTATACAAAAAGATAAGATGCGCATTTGATGATATGCTCAATAATGTGTAACCACACACTGCAAATGCAGGACGTCACATGAATTTATGACTAGTAAGATGCCATGTTCCCTGCATCAAAACATGAAATTGGGCGCCCTAGAAGACAAGATCTACAACTAAAAGAGACAGGATCCTACTTTTGACCATTGATATCATATCAAGATTTCCTCAGAAGTCACCATTATAAAAAGCATGCGACCTAACAATGAAAATATGAAATGCCTGCTGAGAGAGAAAATAAATCATGCATCGTATTGAGTCCTACAACTCTTCTAAGGCATCACCTATCAGTTATAAAGGGTATCTTTGTCAGTTTGTAATTTAGAAGAGGAGGGGAAGGAAGGATTTGTAAGGTAAAATTTTAAAATTTTGTTCAGCATACCTTTCCTTCCTCTCTCCTTCCCTCCGAAGCCCAAAATCATAATCATGCTGTAAGAGAACTCATTAAAGCATTCCATAGCATTAGGAAGGTGCCAGTTAAGCATCATAGTCAGTTGATTGGGCCACTAGTCTTGCTTGCGATTTTAGAATGCACATTTATGATCTATGATTACTGGACAATTGAAGGACTAAAAGAATTGCTATCCCGTCTAGAAGTTTGTTTATAAAAAATCTTCTCCGATCAGCTCCAACCCTTACCCCCTTTTTATTTCTTTTCTTTTGAAAACAAAAATTCAATGGCTCATTGACTATTAGGAGTTCGATGCTGCTATAACTAAGTCTAAAATAACAACACCAATCTTAATTGACGGGGAAAACATTTAGAAATTCAAGAAACTGTTAACCAACAATTTAATGCCTATTTTATTGATTTAACCACCTCTGTTTCATTTGATCCTACACCTTCAAAACTCCGAAAGCAGAAAGTAGAATTCGGTTTTGAGAATATTGGACAGTCAAGAGCCAAAAGGGAAAAAGGAAGTGTAGAGAAGATTATAATGTTGATCCAAAAGAGTATTGTAAATGAAAATATAAGATTAGGAACAATTTTTCTCGAGATACATTTTGTATAGTACTTATTGAGAGGAAGATGATGGAAACTCAATTAAGAGTAAGGTGGTTTGTTCAACGAGAAGACGGAGGCCCAAATAAGAAATGTAGAGAAATATAGTATGATTAGAAGGGTCATAGTCTTGGAAGCACAGGTATTGTAAATGAAAATATAAGATTAGGAACAATTTTTCTCGAGATACATTTTGTATAGTACTTATTGAGAGGAAGATGATGGAAACTCAATTAAGAGTAAGGTGGTTTGTTCAACGAGAAGACGGAGGCCCAAATAAGAAATGTAGAGGAATATAGTATGATTAGAAGGGTCACAGTCTTGGAAGCACAGATACGTGAAAAACTGAAGAGTACCCGTACCAGCTACGCGTGGGGTATGGGTATGCGTTGGGTACACATGGGTACGCGTGGGTACATACCTAACACCTTTTTTTGAAAAAAAAAAGAATTGGATACGTCTGGGTACGTCCGGGTACGCACGGGGTACACGTACCCGGACATTGGGTACGCCATTTATACGAAAACTCCGTCGTTTTATTTTTTTTTTTTCTATTTTCTTCTCTTAAACACGTTAGAAAGAAAGGTCCCCAACCCCTTTATGCTACTGCCGGCCCTAAGTTTCCCTTGTCCCTTCTTCACTTCTTCTTCTTCATCTTACTTTCACCCATCCTCTCATCATCTCACTCTTTCACCCCAAACACACAGCACTCTTTCACATCTCTGGATCTCTCTCTCTCTCTCTGGCGGCAACCCACAGCAGCGACGGCGAGGCAAGACAGCGGCGACCGAAAGGCTGCTCGGAGTCGACGCACAGCTGCGACCGGACAGCGGCTGAAAGGCGACGCGCAGCGAAGACCGGACCGCGGCTCAGAGGCGACACGCAGCGGCTCCTGGACGGCGGCTCAGAGGCGACGTGCAGCGGCGACTCAGGCGACGCACAGTGGCTCTCTCCCCGGCGGCGGCAATCAGTGAGTTTCCATTTATTCCTTTTTCCTTTCATTGTGTTGTTGCTGTGCTGCCATTCTAAAATTGTGTAATGATGGGATTGAGACCGTTAGAGTTTGACCGTTAATTATGTTTCATTGTTGATATGTGCTTATGTTTGACATTATTTTGAGTATTTTAGTATTTTATTTTATTTTGGAATGTAATATTGATTGTTGAATAATTTAGAGTTGTTTTATGTTGAAATTGTTGGTTTTATCATATGCAATTTATGATTTTTTTTTTTATATATTGGCGTACCCGTACCCCACTTTTTACAAAATTGCCGTACCCCATACCCGTATCCGTACCGGGTACAGGTACCGTATCCGTATCCGGGCAACATAGGTCACGGTAGACCTAAGAATACATCAGGAGAAAGAAACCAGTAAAAAGTACCTCACTATGCAATCTGTATGGTTTTAATAAAAACAAGTCTGGATGTTAATTTAGCCTGGCATCGATTCCATGTAGCTAAACCTAGTAAAACTAGACTCCATTGTAGTTGCTGTATTTGTTTGGTCCTGCATCACTCACAGAAGTACCATGAGGAACCCTGTGATTCTTTCTTTACATGCTTCACACACACCAAGCACAAATATATTTTTCATTGATAGAAGACGACCCAACACATTCTTTATAGGCCCATGTTCCACAATGTCTTTTATGACCAATGAATTGATCTGTTTCAAAATACTTTTATTTTCTTTCTTCAGTCAAGAATTCCCAACATTTTCCCACACACCATTACATATCTCATTACTCATAGTGTCTGATACTATTTAAAGTAATTGAATGAGACAACACAATAGACACAAAATATAGAAACAACTCATAACTTGCACACACAATGTTGCAGAAATCCTGAAACTAACCCAACAATGACCTGCAGCTTGCAAGAGACAGGTGAATAAGGTAATCAATAATAAATAATAACAACTTATCGGATTAAGGGTCAAGGAGACAAACCTACCAACCCAAGACCCACACTCCAATATCCAGCTAGCAGAATTTACAAAGAAGATCCAACTTAGCAAAAAAAAAACCACATCCCTCACAAAACAAGATTAGATTTTCTAGTGAGTCAGTGACTTCAGTTCTCCAATTTTAATCCATCTTGTCATGAAACCATTTCTCTCAAAAGCTTGAGTAAATGAGTAGAGGCACATAAATGATTTTATATCTAAGACACCCCGTATGCAAATGCCTCTTATTTTTAAGCTTGAAGCGTGAAAAATTTATCATAATGAGGAATAACAAGGATCAAACCCCTGACCACCTTGGCATGGTGGCTCTGATACCATGTTATACAACTATCTCTCCCAAAAGTTTATGCTGATAGATAGATGCACATGAATGATATTATATCTAATATACTTCTCAAAAAGAAATTATAAAAAATTAAATAGCAATTAAAACTAGAGTTCAATTTTGATGCCGGGCAATGTCATCCAATCAAATCCTTCTAATTGCATAATTTTTCAAATAGTGGATATGGATGTCAACCATATTTGTTTGTACGGTAATACATGATTGGATGATCATCCTGTTATAAAAAAATTAAATCCTCAAAATTCACAAGAAAACACGCACAAACTACTATGAATCACAACACAACAACATGAATTATGCAGTGCAATAAAGATGAAACAATCCCAAATCTTAAACTGTAAACATGTGTCTCAATCAAATCAAGTAACATCTCACGTTAAAAACAAGCCTAGCATACACAAAAAACCAAAAATAAAATAAAAAAACCATGACATAGAGAAGGAGTGTACTTAGTTGGAGGTTGCGGGTGCGTGTTTGTTGTTGGAGGAGTGAGGTGGGGAGTAGATGAGAGCAAACACCATTGCTCCTGGGAGCACCCCATACTTTGCCAACGCTGCCACTTTTGTAACCACTGGCTTTCCCTTCATAAACGCCATTTCACTTCCACAACCTTCTCTATTTTCGCCCAATTCCACGGACACAAAAAATTAAATAAACAAATTAATAAAATAGAATACCTAAGTAGCGGTTCAGCAAGATTGATGTGAGATTTTAAAAATTTAAGAGAAAAAATGAAAGTTGAAGGAGAATAAAGAAGAGGGTATCGAGAAAGGAGAAGGTAGTGGTGTACCTGATCTTCGGCCGGAACGTAACAGATATCGGGGTTTTGCGTTTTGGTTGGCGGTGATGACTGATCAGGTAATGACCGTAGTGTAAAAAAGAAGTGCTGACTGTGGCATTTCATAAGAATACTGGGCTTCGACTTTGTGTAAAAGAAAAATGTGGTGTTTGTACCGTAGAGGCCCACAAAATTTTGGTCTGGCAGTTTCTCCCTTTACTTTAGGATTTTAGTCTTCTAAAGTAAGAAGGTTAGTAAAGTATATAACTGAAGAATTATCCATTTTTATATCAATAATTTTTATCATATATGTATTCTATGTAAATCTTATTAAATGATCCAAAGGTGATTAACTTCTTACGTGTACACTTTACTAACTTCCTCAGTTTAGAGAAATCAAATCTCTCTTTCCTTCTAAGCAGAGCTAGCCCAACCACTAAACTATGTTTCCAGAGGAAATTACACTCATTTCCTCATAAATTTAGTAAAATTATATCCAACACCTCTTTATTTTGTAAAATTATTACTTAAAGCTCTCAAAGTTACTATAATTACATCGATCTTCTCGGTAAATATTGATTCCTCAATTTAAGTGATAAAAAATAAAAATGTGACATATATATATAATTATTATATTTTAATTTTGATGCTTTAACAATGTGTCTTTCACTCAAATTTCTTATTTTGTATGACTTTTCAAATAATATAGGATAGAATTTAATCATTTGATTACATGACGTTACATGAAAAGATGATTGTGTAAAACTCTTTTACACTGTGTATGTATTAAAATTTAATCATAGTTATTAATAACCAAATTATAATATTTTGATAATATTCATCATATTGATGAATAAAAGTTTTTTTATCATATGAAAATGAAACTTACAATTAAAACTTATGATAAAAAGGTAGCATTTTAATCAATATATGTAAAAAATTACCAAAATATCATCATTTTTATTATCATTCCCTCATGATAAAGAGGGAATATTTTATTTTTATGATAACATATTTTTCCATCTATTTTTATTGCTATAAAACACATAGAAATAAGAAAACCTAGCCATTCAAGTGTTGGGGTCGAAAGCCCTCATGGAAAATAGTGATTTCTAGCCTTTCTACACCATTCCTAGAGAATCAAGCTCTCTTCCACCAATCTTTTCTCCTCTTCCTCGACTTCCATAGCATAAAGCTAGGGAATTCTCAATAAAGCCTTATTTTCTCATGGTGGTCATGGGTTTGTCCTTGTCCAATAATGACTATCGTGTCTTGCTCGATCTAATTCCTAAGAGCATGAATAATAACAAAATTGGGAAACTTGAATGACTTCTTTCTATGATTCTTCCTACGAAGAATGCATGATCTACTAATAACGTAGAAAGAAGATTTTTACAAGAAAGAAACTGATTACAAGCAGTAATAAGCTTTACAAGGAGTGAAGAGAAATTTCTTTAGCATTTCAGCACTTTGATGAACAAAAGTTTCTTTGATTGTAAGCACAGCATCTCTATTTATACTTAATCTACATTTTATGACAATTGTAGTTGCCTTTGATATATTTTCCAAGTAACACGTGTTGATCTTCTTTTTGTTTCTTTGAAGTGCAATCTAAAGAAGTAGCTCGGCACTGCTAGAGTAATTGTAGAAGCCATTGTGACATAGAGGTTTCCTAAGCCATCTTCAGAAACTACTTTTACTTTCTAAATGAAGTTTCTGAACTTTTCCTCTTAGAAGCTAGCGCAGTTGAACAAGTTAGCAGAAGAGATGTCATGTCAGTCTTTGACTGGGTTTGACTTTAAATTTAAATTTTAAATTTCTCTCCTTTTTCCTGTAAAGTGCATCATTTCACTGTGAAACGTGCTTTCTAAAGCGCGGTAACAATTTCTTGATTTCTCTTTGATCTTCTAGTCTTCAATTAGAGTTTGTTGATGATAATATGATTGTGATCATAATGATTGAAGGCTATAGTATACATTTGCTTCAGAGTTTGATTGAAATCTTCACCTAAAATATATTTTCTGAAGTTGCATGCTACTTTCTAAAGATCTCAGCCTTGGTGTCTTATACGTGAGAAATTTCTTCAATACATTGAGCATATATTCGTTCATTCCATGATATATTTTTCACTTCCATTAAGCCCCAATCTCTTCAAATGAGATCAAATATGTTTGGACATATCATGTAAAAATATTTTTGTTTTAAAGGAACTGTATGTGCTAATGCGATGAAACCTGTTTGTTGTTTCTAGAAACTCAAGAAAAACATTAGTCTTTCTTCAAAATATGTTCTCAAAATTTATTATGTTATCACTCAAAACATATAGCATTTAAGCTTTCTGAAGGGTTCTGGAGCTAATAGCTATGATGTCATACTTTGATAGAAGAATGTGCATTTCAACATTGTGCAAAGGAAGAACAAGACCAAAAGAATCAATCTCTAGTTCAGAGACTTTGTCAGCTTTGTTGACTTGTTTTGGCATTGTGGATAGAAAGGAGTTCTTATCCATTCTATTATTTCATTCATCATGACAGGAAAATGCTCTTTTGAAGAATTTGATTCTCCTTCTCCTTCTGAACTGGAGTATGTTAATTCAAGCCCAAAATTTGTACTTTTATCTGGCTATTCTTGTTCATCATTCCAAGACTCAATATCTTCACCATCAAGTCTGAGATATTGAACAAGCTTGGCTGCTTTTTCCTTTTTGTTTGGACAATTTTTTGAAAAATGTCCTTTCTTTCCACATATAAAACATCGTTTACTATTTTTCCTGCGAAAAGGCTTTCTTTTGAGAAACTTGATTTTTTTTCTTCATTCCTTTTTTGTCTATGAATTTCTTCTTTTTTCTTGGATGAGGACTTGTAGTGGCAATTGCATGCTTTCTCCTTGCATTTGATCTTGACATGGTTCTTTTTACATGCTTTTGCATATTTGGTTGTATCTTTGAAACATGTTTTCAAAGAAAATCTACTCGCTGCATATTTTGTCTAAAGTAGCAAGGCATGTTTAATGAATCTCACCAAGGGTCAAGCTGGCAACATCCTTTTGGAGGATATTAATTATCCTCTCCATTTCTTCATGAAGTTCTTCAGGAAGGAAATTTACATAAATAACCTTCAAACTTAGATCATTGTATCCATTCGGCATATAGAACCTTTAAATCATTCTTTAAAATGGCACTCAATATCAACATTTTTGAATGAATAACATTTTATCTCATAAAATTCTTTTCGGATGCCTTTTGTAGCAAGAGTCCAGTCTCCTAAGAATTTTTGGTGGATAATAGCAATGACTTATTCCATATTGTGAATTCGATGAAACTCATCTTGCCTTACTAGTCCAAGGTTGGAATACCATTCTTTTAATATGCCTATAGTATGAGCCCAAAATTCTTGGATAACTCTATAAAGGTCTGCATCCACAGATAACATCTTTGCATCCATCTATGCTTTGAAGTCTAAGAGCCTTTTTCTCTATAAAATTGGGAGGATATCATCAAGAGTAAAAGGTGGAGTTCCTCCTGGATGAGGAGTATTACTTCTTGAGGATAATGATGGTTGATCCATTCCAGTTTTTATTCTTGTTGCCATTTGTATTTTAGTGACATCAGCATATTCATTGTCACTATCATTCTGACTACTTTCATCTTCCTCAAAATGAGGAGAAATGTTGAGACACCATCATTGTTTGGGACAAAGGAAGAGGTTCTGATTTTGTGTCAGGGTCTTCTGTTTGTTTTTTCTTGGGTGATGGCAAGTTCGGGTTCTTCAAGAGGTTGTTTTGAGGAGGTTGTGATGGCTTCAATTGCTTCTTTTCTTTTTTGGTTTTCTAAGGATGGACTTTTTCTATCCCTAAGAATAGTGGAACTTTGAGCAAAACTTTTTGGTAGAAGTGGTGGAGACTTGTATGGCTATTGGATAGTGATCATGGTGGAAAAACATCTTGGTTAGTGATGCATCATATTCATCTATCTTACACTTTCTCTACAGAGTTTTTGTATATTCATACAATTCTTTGACTTGATGTCAAAGTCGTTACAACTCTCTTTCTCATCGGTCAAAAGTTGTATCATGAATGTTTCTTGTGGAGAGCTATTGAATTTCTAGCTCCAGAACTTCTATCTTGGCATTTATGTCTTTGTAATACCTCTGTAGTTTTTTTGATAGTGTCTCTCGCCCTACTTCTATAGTTTGTAGCATTTCATCAAATCTCTATCAATCCTTTGCAGAATTTGGTTTTGAACCAGGGAGCTTTCAGTCTACCAGTGTCATGACCTGATTTGGGTATGTGACCGGCACATGAGAAATCTCATTCCCATGTAAGCTTCATGACCTGAGTTTCTGTATATGCACAGTTAGTTATAAAATCATTTGAAATATAGTTTTCTATTCTATATACAAATCACCTGCTTATTTAAATTATAATAATCAAGACTGAAATTTCATAATTTGTGTGTAATGTCTGAAATTATAATATCAACAAATATAAGTAAGGTCCATCATATACAAAATAACCATGAATGGTAAAGTTATATAAATACAGTCCAGAATAACATTCTATTAAACCATGCTTTACAATCCAGGATCTTGCTTGCCTCAATACTAGAGCACTCTAAAGCAAAATGGCAAACACCTCACCTAATGAAGCTCACTAATAGAAATCTAATGCTGCTAAGAAGAATCTGTATAAGCTACTGTATCTATAATGGAGATAAAGGGAAAATGGGTGAGATTTTATTCAAAAACTCAGTGAGTGAGTCCTCACCTAGAACTCCCTTAATAGGACACCAAGGAAGAAATGCTTGAAATAACAATAATATCAGTAATACTCAAAACATTTCGTATATACATTCAAAACATTATTTTATAACTCAACTCAACAATAATCTATTAGAGAAATAGAAATCTCTGGTTATGGACAGAACCTGTGACATAACAAATAAATCTCCAGTTATGCCTAAAAACCATAGCATAACAATAATCTCTTATCTGTAGGGAACCTAACTAGGTCCCATCTCTGTTTTCTCTTACCCTGGGCAACTTGGAAACAAGGTTAACGAATTAACTGTTGTTAACATGTAGCCTATGTCTCTATAACTATTGTTTAGTCTAAATCATAAGACTAATTCTTTTCTCTAAAACTCTATAAAGATTGCTATTCAAGGGTTCAAAACTTCTTCATATGACAGTATTCAATACCATAAATCATATAACAATCATAATGGCTCTAAACAGTTAAAAAAGTCACAATTCAACTCTTTATAAACTCATTTTTAGCAATAATGGTCCCATGGTTTTACAAGAAACACATAGTACATGCTATTTAGGAAATCATAATTTCATAAACTAAGTAAATCAGCAGAAATCTCAAATCTTTTAGCAGAAACTTCTAAAATCATGCTTTGAATTATATTTTTGATGAAAATAGCTATAATGACAAACATAGAGATTACATATATGAGCCTACTCACCTAGAGTGGTAGAAGATAAAGGTCCAACACCGATAAGACTTTAAGAAGCAGGAATGGTATCGATATCTGCTATTGAAGTAATAAAACCCTAGATTAACCTCTAATAATCCCTAAATAACTCAAATCTAACTCTAACACAAAGGAAGACCTTCATTTCATGGAAGCCACCATACCAACCCAAGAGCAAGGAGAGATTAGAGGAAAAACGAAGCAAGATCAATGAAACAACTTACCTTAAACCTTTATAAGTGAAAGATTAAAGTTAAATTTGAGAAATGGAGTTTAGGGGTGAAAAAACCACACTTTCTGGGTGAGAGCTCGAGTTTGGGATGAGAGTCTCAAATATTCTTATTTGAACCCCAAAAATAGGGTCTTATGAAAACTTTGAGTGCTGCAACGCTCATTAGAGCGCACAATTTTCCTGTTTTGCACCACCTTACCCTACGCTGCAACATTCTTTAGAGTGATTTTTCCCACAACTTTAGGTTATAAATTGAGTGGGACCTACCAACAACACAAGTGGGTCTCGAAGGACCTTATGGTGATCGTTGATTTGCCCAGGGACATATGTACCTAAGGTATTATAGCTAGTTTAACACTTCTTCAGCTTGAGATAGTAGTTTATACTGCCCATTAGGCTGCACCTCAGTAGGTTGAACAGTTGGCTTTGTTGAGATTTTTGTAGTAGGATTCGTCTTCCTTTCTAGAGTTGGAAATTCAGACTCATAGGTAGCTGAGGAGGATATGAACATCATGCATAGGATTTATACTAGTTGTGGAGTAATGGGGCCTTTTGTTTTGTAAGAAAAGGAATTTGGCAAATTTGGTACTAGTGGCTAGGAAATTATATCAAGATCATCTAGAGGAGGAGGATATCTTTCCTTTTTGAGGATCCTAAGGGCCTCTTCATAGATGGGAAGAGGTTCTATCTTTTTCCTAATACCAACTGATGGACCATTTTCTGGTTCTTATTTTCTTTATGGCTGAAGGGAGGTTTACACCTTTGATACCTTCTTTGATGTAGCGCATCCTCTTTGGCTGCTTCTTCATCTTCATTTTCACATCCACAATCAGGATGATATCATGCTGATCCGGGAAGATCCCACATGAAATGTCTATTTATTATGTCTTAGAAAATAACATATCCATTTCCTTGGATAGCATAAATAGGAATTTTCCTTTATGCTTTTCCAAGAGTGATCATCATGGTATGAAAAACTAGATGGCTTTTCCCTGAGGGTCCTTCATTAGCATTTGGGTCTTTGAAAATGGTTTTAACAGTTCCTTCAACAAATTTGCTGAAAGTTACATCAGTAGCAATAGCAGGATTGCTATTTTACTTGAAGTTTTCATAGTTGCTTATCCACTCAAGTGGCATAAGCTTCAAGATATCTTTTCTTGAAATCTGTTTTGGAATCTAAATAATGCAGGGGACACCTTCTTCTGTAGTGTCATTGACCACCATGAGAGCATTGTTCTAAAGTCCTTTTTCAACAGACAGGTCAAAACAGTGATCTTGAAGGTTGTATATGAGTTGGTGCACGAGAGATGTAGAAAGAGCTGGTTCATCTTGAGGAGCTCCAACGAGCTAAACCTAAATTTTTAATCTAGTGGAAAGAGTAAAATCTTGCAGATGAGCATAAAAGTCTGGAAACATGGTCAAAACAATTCCAATAACGGCATGTTCATAATTTTTTAAGGTAGAGTCTATTAGAATGACTCTAGCTATGACTGGAAGACCTTTCCTGCCATGGAGGGACAGTGCTAGCCCTATGGCTCCAAAATGGAGGTTAACTTATCCTTCCTTTTGCCATAACTTGATTAGAGTAGGATAATTTCCAAGTCTACATACTGTTCTACGCTAGTAGCATAAAGAGCACACTGGTTAAGCTTTGTGGTTTGGATATAGTCCTTGACTTGGAGTTGAGGAGTTGAAACAAGCTTTTTAATAGACCACTTAAAACTTCCTTTGTTTCTTCTGAAAACATTATAAGGGTTTAAAAGTGGTAAAACAACACTTTCTATTTAGGCGTCTTCAGGAACATAGGAATATTATATAAGATTCTCTAATTTGGATGAAAGGGTCTTTGCACAGGTTTTTGGGACAGAAATTTTTGAAGACATAGTGTTAAAAGATTGGAGTACAACGTTGGTTTGAGTAGATGAAGAGTTTTTCATATGTGAGTTTGATTCTTCCTTACTCATTCTTTCTCTCATACATGAAAGGAAAGGCATATTGTTAGAAAGGTAGAAAGGATACTTATTGGAATTATTTGCAAGAATTTTTGTCAAAATTTGCTAAAGTTTAAGGAGGATGATTGGATAGATTAAACGGGTGAAAATAATCTATCTATCCACCATCCAAATGTTATACATAACATCACACTATTTTGATAGATATTTTAGTAACATAAATTCGATTGTTTAATTTTTCTAAAAAATTTATTGGTTAATATTTTCTTAAAAGAAAATTGATAAAATAAGATCTTTCGTCCATTACCTTTGTGTTTTTTTTTTTAATGTGGTTTCATTATCTTTTTGTTAGAATTTGACCCTTTATTCTACAAGTCCTCTATTAATTAATATGGTTCTTAGAAAATCACTTATGGATTAAGTGTCTACCATGTCAGCACCTTTACGCCCCATTAATATTATCGGCTAGTTCTAAAATGAAAAAGTAAACAGAAACTACATTGACAGATTTATTGTAACGTGAAAGGCTAAAATAAAATAAATTAGCTATAAAATGATATTTAAAAAAAGGTGAAAGAAGAAAAAAATTATTTTTATCGTTAAAAAATCTAAATTTAAAAATTTAATGAGTTTGCTTATTTTAAACTTTATTTATTCTTAGAGTGAATATCCTGATTGGTCCTTCAAGATTTTTGCGTCGAATTATTTTACTCATTGAAAAAAGAAATTAATCTTATGATCTCTCAAAATTGAAAATGATGGACATATTAGTCCCTATTTCAATTCTCCATTAGTGAACTTGCATATATGACATAATACAATAATGACGTGCCATTATAATATTAGATCCAAGTAAAATGATACCTTTTTGAACTTATTGCATTCATTTTGGTGTTTAAAATTACACCAAATAAATTATTTTATGCCTTGTAATGAAGATTTAAATAATTGATTTTGTGAATTTCAACCATCAAAATGAGTCATGTTAAACGTCATCCTATTTTAAATGACACATGCATAATTTAATATCCTATTAACAGGTCATTATACAATTTCATTAGTATTTAAATGATCATATATATAAAAGAACTAACGTGACCTATTATTAAAATGTTAAGGAAACACAAGTTTAATTTTAATTTTTGAAAAATTAAATAATTTTACCAAATTTTCTTAAGGACTATGCGGGCTATTTACCCTTATTCTTGTCTAAAGTCTACAAATTGATTATTGTGGCAAGATTTTGAAGTTTGTCCACGTGATAAAAGCACGGCTGCTTTGGTGGCAGCTGGTCAATTGGAGAAGAAAGAAGCCGCCCATACGATTCATATTGAGAATTGATTAAGCTCATATTGGAATGAAACCACACATGTCAATATCAATTATTGACTCCAATTTTTCATTTGTTCGAGTGATCATGCCGTCGTCTGCCACAGTCGTGGCCCGTCCGTCCACTGTTCATCAGTGGCCATAGTTGTGAACCACCCACTGTTAGTCGATTGTCTGCCGCTGGCATCCTGCTGTCCATTGTCAGTTGTCCATCGATATTTAACCACTCCCCACCTTTCCATACTTGTCATCTAGTACCTTCTGGTTACTCTTATTCTTAGAGAAGATGATACAATCACACGCGAAGCTAGGCATTTTTTTGTTTGGGGGGTGGGGGGAGCCAATGCTTAAAGACAATATATATATATATATATATATATATATATATATATATATATATATATATATATATATAAAAAGTAATAATATTTTTATAATTTTTACTTAACCCAAAAATTTAGAAGAAAGTCACGATATATATAAAAAAATAAGTTTTAAGTTAGTCTATGATAAAAAATAGTGCTAAACAAATTGATTTCTTAAGAAAAAAAATTACATTTTGAGATCCTAACCTATAAATAAATATTTTAAATAAGATAGCTCATTCTTAATATTTTGATGAACTTATTTATTCTATTTGTATTTTTTTTTCTGTACAGGTTCTATTTGTGTTTTTATTAGCAATCAATTTGAACTATTATAAATCATCAATTTGTCTTATAAATTATTCAAAAATACTAAAAATAGACTAACATGTCCTATATTTTTAATTGTGAGGGTTCATGAAATGATGTTATTTATTTGCTTAAAGGATCAATTTAGTTGACATCAATTTAGTTGAAATTATCAAGGAAACGAAAATACGTACTCCAATCAAAACTCCAGAAACATATATATATACAATATTTTATCAATTACAATATTTAAATATCTAACTAAGTAAAATATTTATAAGAACTGAAATCAAATATTTGAATTGTATTTACTGATTTAGATAGAAATAAACAATAAAAAAAAAAGAAAATGAGAGTGGGTAATAAAATTGAACAATTGATATATAAAATTTATCTTTTTTTTCTTAAAAATAATAATATATCATCTAATAAATTCTTCTAGTTAACATATATAAATTTTAAAGAAGAGGCCTCTTGAAATTGAAGATTTTAGATGATGGAGAAAGAAAAGAGAGAGAATAAAGACTAAATAATATGAAAGTATATTTGATATAATGTGTTGTTGTGATACATTGAGATAATCCTATTTATAAAGCAAAGAAAAAATCTAAACATAATGATATAATTAACCTAAATAAATATAAATCATTTTAAGATATGACATGAAATATTCTAAGATATAATGGAGATATTGATAGATATTTCCTTATTTCTAACACTCCCCATCAAGCTAAAGTTTACTAAACTTTAAGCTTGTTACACTTAAACCTTTAAAATATAAAAATGATCTCCATTGAAGACTAGCAAGGCAACTTAGGGATGCTGGATACGCTATAGCACAACAAAGCAGCTGGAATGAACATTAGCTTGAACAGCTCGTTGGATAATTGCACGACTAGGAAAAGAAGAGACACACACAGCTATCAACGCTAGAAGAAACACAATGAAGGCAACTAAATAACTGTACATATATTTTAAAGACAACATTAAACAGGACCAAATTCGGTTATTGAAGCTTACACTTTGCAGATGAACGAATTGAAACAGTTCATTGTTCGAACTTAAACCATAGTGAAAAATATGTCTTGATTGTTGTGTCTGGAATCACTTTTTGGGGAGTGTCCTTAAAGAAAGTTAAGAGCTTTGATTTGTAAATTATGATTAGTTGCCACTATACTAAACCAGACGTGCTTTTGGGTTACATATAGAAAAGCATACATATAGAAAAGCATCGAAGGAGAGTTAAAAGACATTTAAAAGCTACACATAGAAAAAGAGTGATAAATTAAACACAATTTATTTTTGGCTTCGGAGAGTATAATTATGGGAATTCTTCCCAATGATGCCTTTACGACTCACATGAATGATGGGTTCAAGCTTAAGAACCCATACCGGGATCCGAACACCTTTCAATCGGGACCAACACCTTCTTAATTAGCATGATTATCAAACTATCGAGTAAACTTGTAAGCTTGTAAGAGTTTGAGTTCAAGGGTTTTAGGTCACCAAATCAGGCTAATTAGCTTGAAAACTCAAACCTAAGTAAATTCCGGTGAATTCTGATGAATTTGATAGACTCGCATAAGTAAATTTGAGAGTTTACTCTTTTAGTTAGAATTTGCTCTCTCAAGCACCAGCACCAAGTTACGAAATTTCACAATAAACTATCTTAATGAGACATTCTAAAGTTGTAATCATAATGATTTTTCTTTTTAGGTGTTCCCAAAGGTATCAGATCCCTTATTCGGTGTGTTCTACGGTGCCTCTGGCATTAGATAAGGAATGGTGCCTAACACATTTGTACAAATCAATACAAAACACGAGGATGGTGAAAACTTTGGCTTCTGCTCCATAATTTTACTTCTGAAATTATTAGTGGCATTAAAGTACGATAATCCCAAGATTAATTTCCTATACTTGCAATAATAGATTGTAACAACAACATATGAAAGCCTTAAAGAGTTGAAAGATTGGAGATCCTGTAATACCCTAAGCATATTGTTACTTAGAAAAGTATAGAGCAACACAACATGTCCTTAGATAAATTCGGATCCTGAATTTTTCTAAGTCTGAGACCCTACACGTCTTTGGAGGGCTATATGATAGAACTATATTTTTGGGATCAAAAGTCCCGGTAATGGTTCCTAAAAGGTAAATAAGTTAAGGGATGATTTTTAACAAATTTTATGAAAGCTTTAAATAGTTTATTTTTAGCCCCCACGTTTTAAAAGTCGTAAGAATTCCCGGATTTGAACTAAAACCCAAAATTTAGATTTTGATTTCTAGGGATTTTGATTTTTTAGATATTTTATTTGAATCCAAATGGAGGGTATTTCCTTATTTACATTTATGTTTAAAAGTTAATAGGAAGTAAAGTAAATGATTTAAGTGAGTTCTGAGGAGTGAGAGACCATTCTGGAAAGTGAGAGACCATCTTAAAGAGTGAAAAATCATTCTGGTGAGCACTGCAGAGGTCATCAAAATAGTAAGTCGGTGCGAGAAGTGAATTTTTATGCTCTCTGGTGAGCATTGTAGCGCTCATAGTGCTGCAGCGATTAACAGAACAGTAAGTCGGTGTGAGAAATGCTCTCTTATGAACACTGCAGCAGTCAACAGATCACTTAAAAACCCCATTTCGGGGTCCAGAACCTTCACTCTCTCAAAACATAACCTCACCCCCTTAGAAACCTGAAAACTCTTATCTCTAACCTCTCTCTCACCCATTTCCATCAATCTAACATCAATCTTTCACTTCCAAGGCTCAAAGGTAAGAGATTCTGCTAGTTCTGCTTCTTGTTTCCTCTATTCTTCTCTTGTTCTTGGGGTTAGATCTTGGGTGTCTCTTTGTTATGATGTCATAGTATTCTTCCACCATTGATGGGGTTGAATAGAGTTATTTTGAGATTAATCTATAGTTTTATTACTTTACTGGTAAATAGTGGTGTCATTTCTACCTCCCAAGGTCCTGTTGGTATCAATCCTATCTATTCTACCACTGCAGGTGAGCGGGTCTAAACTTGTCACCTCTAAGTTTGACATTAGATCTATTTTTATCAAATATGATTCACTGCTTGCTTTTAGAGAAATATTATACAAGGATTCAGGTTTATCGTTAAATATATGTTTTGAACTATTGATTTTAAAGCATGAAATATGATTTATGAAACCATGGGACTACCATTATTGAAATGTAAAGATTTAAATTGTGATTGTAAACAATTAGAAACTGTTGTACCGGCTATGTGATTTCTGCGCTAGAACATTGTTATATGAGAGAGTTATGAACCCTAGGATAAAAGACCTTGTGTAATGTTATAAAAAGATTGTTTCAGAATTAAGAGCTACTGAGAGAAATAGAGCTATAGGTTAACCGCAACTATACTGTTAACATTGGTATACCAAGGCCTGCCAGGGGCAAGCTTATTAGTAGCTAGATCAGTCCACCAGGGACGCCGTTCGCTAGGGACCATTAAGATCTTAGTTAAGAGCTCATGTTCGCCAGGAACTGAGCACTGCCTTATAGTTCAGGAATAATCTGATCTCTTCTGTAGTGTCTTGAAGATTATCATAGTTTTATTTTGCATTCTGGTAAACTTATAGTTTTATACCTATTATGTAAAATGAATATAAATGTTTTATAACTGTGCATTATGAATTCTTTTTCTTATCCCATGAAGAGGATTTCAGGTAAGGATTCACTCACTGGGTTTTTGTATAAAAACTCACCTTTCTCTTTTCCTCCTATTTACAGATACAGCAGCTGCTGCGGATTCTTCCCAGCTCCCTACTTCCCAGTAGCAATAGAGACTCAGTTGGTGAACTTCACTTGAGTGAAGCATTCTTGGTTAAGTTAGAGTGCTCCAGTGTTATGCAGGCAGGAGTCCTGATTTATATAGAACTCATTTTGCATTTTGCATTTTGCATATTTGATCATACTATGGTTTGTATTTAATGAAATTGGTTGTTGATGGACAAACTGGATAAAAGTAGTTTGATATGTATATTTGTATTTCGTGTATGGATGATGTATGATTTTAGAATTTTGATGTTGATGATGAGATTTTAGTTATCAATATCTTGATTTCAGAAAATAGGGAATTTATACGTTGAAAACGCAATCTTGTTTTACATGGATTTTCCTATTTAAATATGCTATAGAGCATTACACAGGTCTCGAGGCTTATATGAAAATGGGACTCCTCATGTGCTGGTCACGTGTCCAAATCGGGTCGTGACAGATCCAAAGTCAAAAGAGCATAGTATCGTCATGACTGAGTGAAGACAAATATCCCCATTGGTATGATTCACAATGGAAGGATAGTAGGAAGTACAACCAAATATTCATTACTCACAGCCATGAGTCACAAAAGGACAAAGGCATAAGTAGTATTTTTCAAAACAGGATGTTTGCAAAGTGCACGAATGGCAAAAAGGCGGACGGATCCAGAAAGTGGAGGCCGTCACGAGTTCGGCAGTGGTGGAGGAAAACTCTCCAGATGCACCTACATGAACGGTGGAAGCATAAGCAGGTGAACAGTACTATGGAAAGCAGCGGTGGCACGTGGCGGCGCGTTGGACGTCAAATTGGGATTGGACCACCTTGGGTTGGCAGCGCAAGGAGAGGCGATACCGAAGGTGGGATCGGATACTGGAACTGTCACCGTAAAACTCATCGGGAGTGAAGAAGAGGTGGTAGGTGGCTGTTCATTAGAACACGGGAGACGCGCATGTAGTCACGTGACACGGTGTATGCGGATACAGTTGGCAGGGGTGGGCCGCGGAGAAGGAGGAGGTGGTGCTGGCGCGGTGGTCTTTGGTCAGTATTGGCGTTGGAAAATCTCGCCGGCGGTGGAAAAAGGCAATGGATGGTGGTTTTGTTACTGCTAGAAGTGACACACTGCCAGAGGGTTGACACAGTAGCAAGGAAAAGAGAAAGGTCGTCGGAAAAGTGGCCGAAAGCAAAAACAGTAATGGTTTTATGTTTGAAATTTTCTAGACACCAAGAACAGTGTCGATCCTATAACAAAATTGAAAGGCTTAGCAGACACAACGATGGTGGGATAGTAGAGCACATACTACAAGTGAGTTCCAAATTACTGGAATCTCTGCAGTGGAATGATGGACACAGGTCATGGTGGATGGAACCTTTTTGATATCATGTTGAAATTGTGGAGGAAGAAAAGAGAGAGAATAGAGACTAAATAATATGAAAGTATATATGATATAATTTGTTGTTGTAATACACTAAGATAATCCTATTTATAAAGTAACGATAAAATCTAAACATCATGATATAATCAACCTAAATAAATCTAAATCATTCTAAGATATGATATGAAATATTCTAAAATATAATGGAGATATTGATAGATATTTTCTTATTTCTAACAAGGTCAAATATATATAAATATATAAATTAGCATGGAAAAAAAAATTGGCCACCTTGGACCTAATGACTATTCGCCAATTGATATAACTCCATTGAGCAAACAAAGTAATTTGTAAATAAAATCATATAATTATTTTTTCTAGACTGGACCGATCAGCACTAGCCCGACCCACACCTTCAAATATTTAGCTTTGAGTTTCTTTGACCTTCTAGGACTGGGGATCCTGTGAACTAGTCGGTACTAGATGAACCTGTATCTTCATGTATACCGCCCCCAAACATACCTTCACCTAGCCCAACGGCCATCGACCCAATACGGGAGGGAGAGAAACACAATCTCTCCCATTAATGCCCCGTGGCACTCTACATTAATGCCTAACTAGTATATATATCCGCTCTTACAAAAGGGAAAGGGGGTAGATTCTTCAGCCAGCCTAAACACCTGCTTACCTTTATCTTGAGCTAGACAGCAATATTTTGGCATTATCTGTGAGGATCAGGTAAAACTGCTCCCACAATCACATCGCTTATGCACCATCTTCGCCTTCACCAAGTCACATTGTGCGGCAAATGAGGAAATGACAGCATCCCAGCAAATTTTCTTAAGTTTTACTCATACCCATCTAAATTATTGATATATATATATGTATCAGTCGGGAAGATTGGCCTTACCTTTTTTATCGTTTGCACTTGAGCTCAAGGCTAGAGGATGTATGTACTGGCCGAGAAGACCGCCATGCTCAAGGGCCCACTTTAGCTAGGTATACTGACAATTCACACTCATCAATCTTGCAATTCAATCCCAAGATAGCTCGGACATGATCTTAACCACAAACAAGCCTACAAGCTAGCTATCAAAGGCACCAAATCAAGGACCCCACATAACATAAAATAGAATAACAGCAAGCAGCCACCAAAGAAAGCAAAAACAACAAAAGAAGAAAATGATAGAACCCAAGGTACAAGCAATCACCTGAACAAACCAACCCAACCCATGAATCAAATATGCTTCCAACCAAACACAAAGCAAAGCCGAAACAAATGAATGAAGCAAACAATATCATAGAAGGCAAGATAGCTGCAATAGTAAAACAAATAGCTTGCACAAAAAGATACAATGCATACCTCACACTTGAGTTTCTCAGCCCTTTGGGCCTCAAGATCAGAGGGCTTGTACTAGTCAGCACTAGCTCGACCCACACTCTCAAATCTCTAGCCTTCATCTAATAGTCTCTTTGAACCTCCAAGCCTTAAGGCTAGGGGGTTGTGACCGATCAGTAATAGCCTGACCTACTCCTTCATATCTTTGGCCTTCATCCTTGAGTCTTTTCAACTTTCTGGGATTCAAGATAGGGGACCGTGTGAACCAGTCGGTACTAGATGAACTTGTATCCTCATGCGAATCGGCCCCAACTACACTTTCACTTAGCCCAATGGGCATTAACCCAATAAGCAAGGAAGATAGACACAATCTCTCCCATTAATGCCTTGTGGCCCCCTACATTAATGCTTGACTAGTATATATACCCCCTCTTGCATTAGGGAAATGGGGTAGATTCTTTAGCCTAAATATTTGCTTACCTCTATCTTGAGTTAGATAGCAACACGGACAAAAGAATTTAAAAATAAAGATTTGAAATATTTGAATTGTTCATATTTTAAATTACCTTAAACTTAAAACCAAAATGCTTTATGGCTCGAAAACTCCCTACCAAATAGGGATGGTAATGGGACGGGTTTAGCTTAACCCAACACTACCACTGCACTTTATTAATAGCTGGAAAAAATTTATCTGTATTGGTTGAGGTTGAGCAATAGAGTCAACGGCTAGCAGTGCCCGGAAACACGATGGACTAGATCTGAAGGGTCAGTGGCAGTGGTGACATGGGGTGGTGGTAGTGGCGTTGGAGTAGATCGGAAGTGACATGGGATTGAAGGAAATAAAATATTATTTGAGGGCAATTTTGTAATTGGATGGAGGATCATTAGAAGGTCCAAAAGATATGGGACCAAATTATTCTTCACCTATTTCTAAATTCACTTTTGCATGTCCAAATGTCATACTCATCCTATGGTAGCGTTTGTTTACTGTCTCTGAGACAAAAATACAGAGATAATGGAGACAGTGGAGATGAAAATATAAATAACAAATATGTATAGGAGTATTATTGGAGGGAAAAAATATTAAATTTCTATCTCTGTATCTTGTCCTCACTGTCTCTATATTTTGGAGGTATATAAATTTTATATTTTTCTGTCTCCTGTTCCTATCTTTATTACCAAATAGGTTTATGTTTCCAATATCTTTGTATTTCCATCTTAGATATAATAAATAAATGCTATCTATGGGATGTAATGATGAGTGAGAGTGCCTTAAAGTCACCATCACATTCAATAAATATGCGTTGGGTATTTCAAAATGTGACATTCAAAGTAGATGTACAAATGAGACTATTGTAATGGAAATTGAGCGGATCCAATACGTCCAAATATAGAAGAAGGAACCCCACGAAAATGAATAGCACTGCCGAACACATTAAATGCAGAAAATAGCTATCACCTCCCGCCATTGACATTGCCTTCGACCATCACTCGTTAGGCACGACTTATAAATGCAACGAAGCATTTGTTGGACAAGTGGGGCAATGGAATTGAATCTAAACTTATCTTTAGCAATTATCAGCAAGAGATATAATAAGTTAATAATATGCTATCTTAAGAATATTTGTATTATTAGTTTTAAAGAGTTTTTACCAATAAATTTATTAGAATATCGTGCGAGAATTCAAATATTAAAATATTTTATAAAATTATTTTTAAACATGAATTGAATAAAAAAAAATATTGTTATTATTTTTCAATTGGAATATCCACCCCATCACTTTTAGATATGATAAATGAGTGGAAAAAATTGGAGTTATCATCACATCTAATAGTGATAGAGTAAATGTTCCAATTGGATACCTAATTTGGAATCTCATTTTTTGAAAAAAAAAAAAAAGAACTCAAATAGAACTGATACACAAACCAGCGTCGTGGCTATTTTAAGCATTCTATGATCCACACACGGCTAAAGAAGCAAGGGGCTTGATGCAAAAAGCCTTCCTTACTTTTTCAATGGATTCTCTTCATTTTGCGAGCATCATTGCTCTCATACTTGTCCCTTTTTCTTTCAAAGTTTCTATGGCAGTTGATTCCATTGCTCATTCTAAGTTCATAAGTGATGGCATGACCTTGGTTTCCCCAGGTAGAACCTTTGAACTTGGTTTCTTCAGCCCTGGGAATTCCAACAAGCGTTACTTAGGAATTTGGTACAAGAACATCCCAGGTAAGACAGTTGTTTGGGTTGCAAACCGCCTCAATCCAATCAATGACACATCTGGCACCTTAACAGTGAACAGCACTGGCAGTCTTGTGCTTAGCCAGAATGGCACCGTGGTTTGGTACACCACAATTATCTCTCAAAAACAACCGAATAATCCTGTTGCTAAGCTCTTGGATTCTGGAAATTTCGTGGTATGGGATGAGGAAGAAGCAAATCAAGAAGATTTGTACTTGTGGCAAAGCTTTGATTATCCATCTGATACAATGTTGCCAGGGATGAAACTTGGATGGAACCTGAAAAAGGGCCTGAATTGGACACTTTCTGCTTGGAAGAGTCCTAATGATCCTGCACCAGGAGACTTTACTTGCATTTCTTCTCAAAGTGCCTACCCTGAGGGATATCTAATGAAGGGAGGAGAAAAGTATTGCCGATTCGGACCCTGGAATGGCCTCTTGTCAAGTGGTTCTCCACAAATAAACAGCAACTCTATCTATAGTTTCAATTTTGTAAGCAATAAAGATGAGTTCTCCTACACATACCACCTCACAAATAATTCTGTCATCTCAAGATTAGTGATGAACCAAACTGATTATACTCGCTATCGATTCGTGTGGGTGGAATCTGATCAAAGTTGGATGGTTTATGCATCGAAGCCAGTGGACTACTGTGACCGTTATGGCCTGTGTGGTCCCAATGGGAATTGTATCATCACTGAAACGCCAGTTTGTCAATGTTTAAAAGGGTTCAGGCCTAAGTCATCACAGGCATGGAACTCAATGGGATGGTCCCAAGGATGTGTTCGCTATACACCGTTAAGCTGCAAGGACAAACTCACAGATGGATTTGTGAAAATGGTGGGATTGAAAGTGCCAGATACTATGCATACTTGGTTGGATGGAACAATTGGTCTTGAAGAATGTAGAGCCAAGTGCTTGAACAACTGTTCTTGCATGGCCTATACAAATTCAGATATCAGTGGAAAAGGGAGTGGCTGTGTCATGTGGTTTGGTGATCTAATGGATATTAGAAAGATGGAATCTGATGACCAATACTTATATGTTCGAATGGCTGCTTCTGAATTAGGTGAGAACTCATTTCTTTGAGTAGAAAACTAGATGGAAAATAAAGATATGGAAATCTTTTGGGAGCAAAATTTACTTTCACTTTTGCTTGGCACAAAATAACTGGTCATGATGAAAGCTGGGATGCAGCTCATTTAGGCCTCACACTACTCAAGAAATGGGCCATTGATTCTAATTAATATGAACAAAAAGGGATTTTTTTTTTTTCAAAATCATTTTTTATAGAAGCTATTTATATAAGTTCTAATCATCAAAAGCTAAAATAAACTGTCTATAGAAGTTTATATGAATAACTTTTTTATAAAGTTTTTTGATAAAAAAATCACTTCTTTTTTTCTAACGTGAAACAAATACACCTAATATGTGAGAATGCAATATTTTGGGCATTTTTTGTTTGAATTTTTATTTCTATATTTTCTATTTTTAAAACAGGAAATGAAAATTGAAATTAAAATAGCCATTATGTTCCAATACTCCATTTTATTACTTACCTATTTTTGTCTCCATACCATTGCTTATCCTTGGTGAATCTTCTAGTCAAAGACTCATTTTACTTTCTAAAAGATTCAAGTTTCATCTTTCAATATCAGTAAATTAAGTCTTGATATGTTGTTGAATTTATTTTATCCTTGAAGAGGTGGAAAGCAAGCACAGAAAGAAGTTGACAACAGTAGTTGCTTCCACGGTTGCTGGAATTGTGGGGATGCTTTTAGTTGGGTGCTGTATTATCTACAAAGTCCGCAGAAACATAGCAGGTAAAATAACTTCCTCTCATTTTCACTGAAATGAATGTCCCCTATGTTTTACGTTCCAAACACTGCTATTGAACAAATTTGCTATGGTTCATGTTACAGTTCTGCATAAATAAACTCTGGCACTAAATCAACCAATTAATGACTGCAAAATTTGACTTTAAAATGGCCAAAGGGTTATTTTAATGCACTTAATAAAATATAAAATATCACAACATTTGAAACGTACCAATTGACTGTTGCTTTTGCTAAATGAAGATGGAAAATGATATCTTAACACTCAAAAAGTGGGTGTCAATAGACACCCACTTTATAATCATTGGATCTGATGGATGTTAAGAATAAGTAAGGACATCTATCACATCCAATAGTTATAAAGTGAGTGTCTGACTTTTTGGGTGTTAAGATAGCATTACTCAATGAAGATTTGAATCAAGCATATTTGTCTAGTTTTTTTCTAGCTGCAGGGAACTTCCTTGGCTTGGATGGGGAAAAAATAGAATAAAATAAATCCCGTACCGTATCCTAAACTTAATTGAGTACAATACAACTGTAGATTTTATTACACAAAACCGTCTATGTTGATTTATATTTTTTCACTTAAACCCACTTGCAAGTCTTAGTTCGACTTGAATTATATTTGATTAGTGTACAATTTTGTTCTTTGTGCCAATATATATATCATACAACCATATACTGTTTAGTCATAGTAAAGATAATTTAACAATTGAATCATGATTTAAACCACACTATATAAAATGCTGTCAAAATATTGTTACCGCTATATTCTATAGATTTATAATATCCAATATTAATATAATCAAACTTAAAGAGAAAAAAAAATACAAAGTTGAAAGTCTTGATTCCATTTTGCCAGAGAATTTGAAAAACGTCGGAGATCAAGACACTGGTGGAAATGAGGATGATCTAGATCTCCCATTGTTTAGCTTGTCCATATTAGCTGATGCCACAAATAACTTTTCAGAGGAGAACAAAATTGGAGAAGGTGGTTTTGGACCTGTATATAAGGTAATTCCATATGTATTTGAGAAACTATATAAAAGCAACTGAAGTGCTAGTTTTGATGAGCATCTTCATATGCCTACAAATTTGAACATGTAGGGAAGATTAATGAATGGGAAAGATATTGCTGTGAAGAAGCTTTCAAGTAGCTCAAGACAAGGAATGATTGAGTTCAAGAATGAGGTAAAGGTTATTGCAAAACTTCAGCATCGGAATCTTGTGAAACTTCTAGGCTATTGCATTCAGGGACAAGAACAAATGCTGATTTATGAATACTTACCAAACAGCAGTTTGGACTCCTTTATTTTTGGTATGAATCAAGGAAACCCTAAATAATGATAGACTAAATCTTTGAGAAATTCAAATGGGACATTTTGTTTACTCTTGATGATAATTGATGACAATTCATTTCTAGATCACACTAAAGGGAAGTTGTTAGATTGGCCTGGACGTCTCCACATTATTTCCGGAATTGCTCGAGGTCTTATGTATCTTCATCAAGACTCCAGATTAAGAATCATTCATAGAGATCTTAAAGCAAGTAATGTTTTACTTGATGATAAATTGAATCCAAAAATATCAGATTTTGGCACAGCAAGAACTTTTGGAGGAGAGCAGACCGAAGGAAGCACAAATAGAATAGTGGGTACCTAGTAAGTGCTTAATTAGAAGTTGTCAATGTCAAAAATTGTTTTGTATAACATATTTATTCATTCTTAACCATGTCTTGCAGTGGTTATATGGCACCGGAGTACATTGCAAAAGGGCAATTTTCTATTAAATCAGATGTCTTTAGTTTTGGTATTTTGGTATTGGAGATTATATATGGGAAGAAAAGTAGAGGCTTTTATCATCCTGACCATAGCCACAACCTTATTGGTCATGTAAGTATGTGAGAAACATACTTTTAATTCATATCAAAGTTAAAAATAATATGCAACTTTTGTGTTTTTTCAGGTATGGATTCTATGGAAGGAAGGAAGGGCTTTAGAATTGATTGACAAAAATGTACAAGAATCGTGGATTGTGTCAGAAGTTTTGCGTTGCATCCATGTTAGTCTTTTGTGTGCGCAGCAACATCCTGAGGACAGGCCAAACATGTCTAATGTTGTTCTAATGTTGGGGAGTGAGGTAGAAATTCCAGAGCCTAAGCAACCTGGTTTCTTCTTAGGTGACGCTACATTGCAAGCGAATTCCCCATCAAATCAAATAATATCCGAGTCATCCAATGAAATATCTGTGACTTTGCTCGAAGCTAGATGAAAGTCAACGACTGAGCAAGACTTATATTTCAATGCATGAAGTAGTAAAAGCATATTTTCTTGAATGTGTTATAATTGCACATATATTATATGTAAAACACTAAATAACTGTACATATATTTTAAAGACAACATTAAACAGGACCAAGTTCGGTTATTGAAGCTTACACTCTGCAGATGAACGAATTGAAACAGTTCATTGTTCGAACTTAAACCATAGTGAAAAATATGTCTTGATTGTTGTGTCTGGAATCACTTTTTGGGTAGTGTCATTAAAGAAAGTTAAGAGCTTTGATTTGTAAATTATGATTAGTTGCCACTGTACTAAACCAGACGTGCTTTTGGGTTACATATAGAAAAGCATCGAAGGAGAGTTAAAAGACATTTAAAAGCTACACATAGAAAAAGAGTGATAAATTAAACACAATTTATTTTTGGCTTCGGAGAGTATAATTATGGGAATTCTTCCCAATGATGCCTTTACGACTCACATGAATGATGGGTTCAAGCTTAAGAACCCATACCGGGATCCGAACACCTTTCAATCGGGACCAACACCTTCTTAATTAGCATGATTATAAACTTGTAAGCTTGTAAGAGTTTGAGTTCAAGGGTTTTAGGTCACCAAATCAGGCTAATTAGCTTGAAAACTCAAACCTAAGTAAATTCCGGTGAATTCTGATGAATTTGATAGACTCGCATAAGTAAATTTGAGAGTTTACTCTTTTAGTTAGAATTTGCTCTCTCAAGCACCAAGTTAAGAAATTTCACAATAAACGATCTTAATGAGACATTCTAAAGTTGTAATCATAATGATTTTTCTTTTTAGGTGTTCCCAAAGGTATCAGATCCCTTATTCGGTGTGTTCTACGGTGCCTCTGGCATTAGATAAGGAATGGTGCCCAACACATTTGCACAAATCAATACAAAACACGAGGATGGTGAAAACTTTGGCTTCTGCTCCATAATTTTACTTCTGAAATTATTAGTGGCATTAAAGTATGATAATCCCAAGATTAATTTACCGAAAACTATTATAACTTGCATAACTAAAATGTAGGCGTGATAGAGACCGTATTTCCGGTGGTTCACTTCGAGGCATCAACAGGAACGTGTTTCTCACAAGCCATGGACCTCAATAATGGTTTCTTGTTCTGTATCTTCAAGTGGGATGTAAATCCCATGCTTTATTATTATTATTATTTTTCAACGTGTGTAGTTAGAGTATTTTTTGGTTTACCCCCAGTTGTCGTTCTCTGTATGATTGGAAGTTTTATTAACGATGGAAAGGAATGATCCGTAATAGAATAGAAGGGAGAAGGAAGGAGGGAAGTGGATAAAAGTATGTCACTCTATTATTTGAGAGTTTAGTAGAGGAAAGGAAATAAGTCTTTCTACTCTTATTTGGTAGTGTCAATAGATGGGAATGGAAAGAAAATGATTTTTTCAATTTTATTCCTTTGTGTAATATAAATAATGATATATTTATATTTGTGTGAGGATAATATAGTAAATTAATTATATTTGAAGAATTAATTTTTTTTGTGTCACTGCTAAACCCTCCAAATTAGAGGGACAATAAGTTTTAAGAGTTTCAAGGAGGAACTTCTACTCTCTTCTTGACTATTCTACTCTATTATACAATAAAACTCCCAAACATAACTTTTTATATAGAAGTGTCCCTCGCCTCCCCTGCTAATCCCCCGTGTTTTCATCTCCCAATAATTTGGGGTGTGTTTAATTTTAGTTTTTAATTTTTAGTTTAATCTTTTAGATTTTATGAAGGAAAATTAAAAATTAGAAATAAAAATTAAAAATCAAATCTTATAATTTTTATAATTTTCAATATTCCATTTACAAATTCTTGAAAATTAAAAAATCAAAATTTGAAAGCCGAAAACAAACACACCTTAATTATCTCAATAATTAATTGTATTTTCTCAGTTATCATTGTTTTCTCTCTCGTCATTTACAAACATATCTACACATGATCGGAAATTAAGCCATTCGTGATATTGATGCGAGCATAGGTTCCTACCACCCTCTTCGCTCTTCACATTTTATACAACTCCATCTAGTACATTCGGATCATTAAGGACTGATGTTACATTTATTTCCCTAGTTAACCATTCTCTCTACTTTGCGAAGTAACATAAAATCTCCTCGGATATGAACCCGTAGAACATTAACTTGTGAAGCATATAAGTCACAGAACATCTTTATGCGCAGTTCTTCATAGTTCCAGCACCACAACTGCTCATAAATCAAGAATATAAAATAAGTGTTAGTCAAGAAGATGGCTAAATGCTACTCCAGGTTACAATCATTTGACTTAATAATTAAAATAATAATAACAACAATAATAGTACTATTTATATGCTCTCTACGTTTAAATTTTTCTGTCAAGTTTTAAATATATATTTTTTTCAGAATAGATGTCTATTTCTAATATTAGGGTAATATTAATTTTTTCCTATAATACTCTTAATCTAATTGATTATATTAATGTAAGCAATATCTTAATAAAGTCTTATCTTAATTGAATGAATGGAAATGCATAGAAATAATTTTATCTACTTAAACAATTTTGTATCATTACACCAATTCATAGCTTTCCTTATTCTATCTGTAATTTTTGTTTTAAGACAAATCAATCTAAAAGAGATAGTATAATTTTGTTATACTATTATTATCTTATGTATTTTGTTAAATGATGAAATGAAAAAAAAAATCTCTCCTTTTTCATTAATAAATATCAACGTAATAAAAGGTGTAGCAAAATAAATGTGTGACAGTTAGTTATTTGAATTTGATGGTAAGAATTAATGTGTAAAAGAATTTTACATTGGATATCTAATAATGTATTGTCAAGTCAATATAAATGCTTGACTCAACTATTTATTACTTTAAAAGTCTTAAAAATAGAATGATATGATTGAATGATTTATGGTTTAGGGTTTAGGATTTAGCGTAAAAGTTTTTTATATATCAAAATCATGTCTCTTTCTATTATACTATCATGAAAAAACAAAATAAAATAAAATATGAAGGGGATACAAGAAGATGGTGCCTTACATTCAGAATCTGTGGTGATCCAGTTTCCATTTCTACAAGTGATGTGACCATTCTGTTGAGGAGGGTTCCAAACTCGTGGCGAATGTGCAATCTGGGCTTGTTCAGCTTTAAACAAGGAAGCTGTTGACATAGCTGATGATGAGTAGACAGAGGAAATAGTGGAGCAGCTTTCAACATCCCATGTGAAACTGATCTTGGGTGACTCACTGCTAAGTTGATCTTCATCTGGAACTGCTTTTATGGTCCCATGACTTCTGAATTGTAAGACCTAACAAGAGTTTAATGACCAGTTATTGCCAATATAATTTTGGAGAGTCAATTCAATTGAGAAATGACTTAACTATGATGAAAAAAGAGTGATAGCAAAGTTTATTATTTTCTATAATACGCGAAAGTTCAGCTTGAGAGGAAGATTTGCCCCAGTTCAGGGTCAAGATCTGCCTCCAAGCTCATCAAGCATTTATAAATATTACATACCACTCATAATGATATATAGGCAAAAGGTTGACTAGATGAGTCAACCTTTTTACAGTGTTAGCAAAGTCTTGTACACTAAATTTCTCAAACTTGTGGGTTTAAAACTTCTTCCACTCATTTTCTTTTGGCTAATTTGAAGGTTAGCTATTTGACACAGTTAATGTTAAGGTAGAGAAATAATGAAACTCCTTTTGTTCAATTTCTTAGGGTCATGTAGTATGGTTGCGGCATGAGAGTCTCTCATGGCACAGGCTGAAAATAGATAAGGGAAAGCAAAAAGGTTGATTTTGTTTTTTTCTTGTTTACCTTTTGTCCAGTGAATTTTCCTTTTCTCTCTGTTTTGCCAGCAGCAGCCCATCTAAGCAGCTCTTTCATTCTTGAAATAGTCTTCTTTTTGCTACCTTTGTTTTGATCATTAGTTTCTGTGGTGCTGCATTGGTCATTTCTTTTAGTTGAGGTGGTCATCGATGCCTCAGTGATGGGCAAAACCTTCTTTCCTACATGACCAGCAGAATCAGCCTTCTTAGTGATTCCAACTCCTCTGGATAATTCTTCTCTCTTCATCTTCACAGAGTGTACAAAATCCCTTCTTCTACACAAGTTTCCTAATCTGCTTAAGTTGAGGGTTCTGTAAAAGCAAGCCTTTGGAATGTCTTTTCCACATATAAATGCAAACACCTTGAAATTTTTGCAGCCAAGCTTCCTCCCTTCAACTCTCTTTGTTCTTTGATAAGCCCTATGATGCCTATGTAGAGCTATATCTTTCCCTTTACCATTTTTATCTGAAACAACATAAAAAGAAAGACATTGGTATATATGCATTGTTATTTTTCAAATTGTACATCCATAAACTGAAAAAAATAGATGTTACATATATAAAAGTTGTAACCTGTAAAAATGGCACTTACCATTGATAGCTTCCCTTTTGGTAGGAGGAGTAGAGGTGTTGCACTCTCTTTCTTGCTCATAAGCCCTTTTAAATAGCCATTGAAGAATCTGTTATTATAAACCAAAAAAAGAGGGCTGTCAGCTTTCATGTGACTAATGCATGCTTCAGATTCCAATAACTTGTATCACAGATAGGTGAATGCTCTAGTGCAATCGCACATAGATAAATTTGGTGCAGTTTATCTCACAAAAAGAAAAGATATTGTACTTGTTTTTTTCTAAAGCCAAAAGAAAAGATTGTTGGCTGTTTTTTTTTAAGTAAATTGCACCAAATGCATGGATGTGCAACAGCACCAGAGAATTTGCCAAATAGATAAAGAATCATATATACCTGCATGCCTATTGTGGATATTTTATGCCACTTTATGTACTTTGTGATGACTTTGTTAGTCAAATGAACAACTTTTCAGATCTATCTGAGCTGTCTGGGTGCCTGAGGTTCCTGTCCACTTTGTGGCCTTCTGGTGAGATGAAGACAAAAGAAAATTGCAGTAAATCTGAGGGAGGTGATGAGACAACTATGAGGTTAGTGGGGAATGGTTGGCTTAGGATTCTGCGTAACATGGAGCATATTTATATATAGCATGATCAACATGGAGCACTTGATTTAAATAAGGAACAAATGTTTTGAGCCTATGTGGCATGGTTATTAGCCATATACACTTGTATGCTTGAGAAGCGTTTGGACACCCTACCTCATTGTGAACCGTTAATTGGAGATTTAATTTGACCAAAGATTACTTCTATCAGGAATTTCGAAAGTCGAGGCAGAACTAGAAAAAGTTGGTGGAAAAAGGGACCTCGCAACTTGCAGTGTGGATTTCAGCTTAAGCGTTTGAAGACTGCTCAGGTGATTTACACTTTTTCAATGATAGAAAATAGGGAAAAAAAGGTTGAATATGATTTATTATTAAAATATTGTATATATCAATTATAAAAAAGCAGTACCTATTTATAGATCAAGAATAATATCAAACATAATGATTATATTAACTAAATATCAGTCTAAATCAAAATAAGGTATAATAAAATATTTATGCTTAACTCAACCCAGTTGAGATTGTTTGCTCCATAGGAATGGAATAAACGAGAAATTGGTCAAGGTCTATATACTACCAGTACTTGAGCCAAACATTTAGACACAAGTGCATAACTCTAGCACATGCCTTCTTCTTCTTCTTTTGGGTCAAAACTCAAGTACATACCTTAAATTTGCAATTTTTTTGGGTCAAAACTCAAGAACATGCCTTAAATTTGTAATGCGAACCCAAAAGATGATAATAAGATCTTTTTTGGTGGAGATGAACGATGTCAGATATTACAAATAAATATTTTTTTTGGATTATATGATGATATTATAAATTATTTCTTAATATTATTTTATCCTTATAATTTGAGAAATGCCCAAATCACGAGTATAAAAATACTAATAATATCTAAAACTAAATATCCCAATAAAATATTTACTTTATTACTCTTATATCGGTAGTGATTCCCATTCATTTTCATCACGATGAATGATGATTTAGATATTCAAATAGCACTACTTGTACGGCTTCGTCTCTGACAAGGGCAACTCCATATTTTGTCAGTCTAAACACCAATTATATGCCCAATTATCTCCTTCTCCACAATGGAGTGTAAAACCAAAAATGGCGACGTGTACCAATTACATGTTGGGACAGCTGTATTTGTATGTACAGTTATTAAAGTCACCATGAAGATTAAGCAAACTGCGATAAACAAAATAATATAATAATATGCGGTGCTAGCCTCCTAAATGGATATACTGTTATGCGAAGTTTTAAAACGCACGTAATCTTAGCCTTCAACGCTTTACATAGAAATTCCCCACACACATGTTCGGTTTGAGCTACTTGCTATATGGGAAAAATTCCAAAACCACCGAAATACACTTATGAATCATTTACAATAGAGAGGGTTTGCTATGGTTGTGATTGAGTGCTCATTTGTAACAAAAAATCACAGCCACATAGAGTGAGAGAAGAGAGAGCTTGGCCATTACACTTCTTCATTTTCTTGTCACGAATAGTTATCGTAGATTGGTGTTTGCGAATTCGTTCACCATTGGATCGAGCTAAAAATTTAATAGCAGATTCTTGATAAGTGGTTCTTCATTCTGAATGGTTGAATCATTGAGACAAGGTTTGGAGTGTGAGATATTAAGCTTGCACAAAGGTTCTATTTTGGATCGGAGAATCAGTTTTTCTAGTTTAAATTGTCACTGTAAATTGGTGTTTGTAAAGTCGTTCACCATTGGATCGGGCTGAAACTTTAACAGTAGGTTTTCTTCATTCTGAACGATTAGATCGTTGAGAAAATGTCCAAAGTGTGAGGTACTAATCTCGGACAACAACTCCATTTTTGGGGTATTTCTCATCCTCTTTGTTCTCAATTTGAGCATTGGTGTTAGGTTGATTTAGTTTGTTGTTAGCACAATTTGTGCATGAATTTGAGATTCTCTTGTACCTGTTTTGATCATAGTGGGACTATTTTATTGGTCTGGACAATTTGTGATTTTTATCTCTCATATTGAGAGAGTTTTTTCACGTTAAAAATCTTGATGTATTGTTCCTATTATTATTTCTGATTTATTGTGTATTGATTGTTACCATTATTTTGCTACTATAATTGTTCATCTTGTTCTTGCAAGTAGGGAATTGTGTGTTTATTTTTCAACAACACCAATATTTTGTATATATATATATATATATATATATATATATATATATATATATATATATATATATATAAAATTTTGGATAAATTACATATGAACTTATACAAAATTTCTTAATTTGCCATAGCTCAGAAACTATCTCAGCAGAAATATGACTCCTTAAAGTGCAATTCAGTCTTAACCTTTAAATATAATTAATGGTGGAGATCATTCCATATAAGGTATTCAGTATTATTACAGGAATAGTGTTGAGTTTTAGATTTCACAAAACACAAAAATATCAGGTACAATGTTGCCTAAAACTCGAGAGATGAATGTTATATCATATAATCCTAAGAGAATTCAGGATAAATTATTTTATAATTTTCTTTAAGAGAAAGGAAAAAGGAAACAAAATTTTATTTACTTAATCCTTCATGCAACAGGTGGTTCTCCACTGCCAGTCCAAAATCCTAGTCCTCCAACCTTCCTCACATGGTCTAAGATATTCTTTAGCCTCTTCACTCTCTTATTGCTCGAGGCTGAGGAGTTATTCACAAGCCCAAGCGCACTTCGCTCTGGACCAGACGGTTGCCTCTAGTCTCCCTAGGGGATTTTTGGCTTCTAGTGTCTTTGCCCTTGTTGGGGTTGTGGACCATCAGATTCTCTATCTGGGCAACCTAAACCTATCACATCACCTATATTAATAAGAGGAACCACCCTTACTTACCATGAGTAGCAAAGGAGGGATGAGAACAAAGGGGGTGCATCTAGAGGTAGCAAAACGGGTTGAATCCATCAAATTGGTCTACCAACTAACTATTTTTTGATGAAGGGAGTTGGCACTTCTAATCCAAATAACTATGACGAGTTAAACCGCCTCACCCTATTCTACGGCCAACCAACAACGAGCAAGGTAGATTAACAAAATAACTAAAAATATAATCAAAGACTAGTTAACAAGACAGAATTGACACGTTTAAGCCAAATAATCAAAATGGTTCAACTTGTCCCGTCCCCGCCAACACATGGCAACCTACCCGCCTTGTTTGCCATCCCTGGGTCCATCTAAACACTAAGAGCTGACCCACCTCCCTTTTCTCTGCCTTTAACCGGGATAGGAACATCCACCATCCTGAAGCTGAGTCAAACATTAACATCAATATTACTTAAATATAGCAGTTAAGCATGTGGGCGCGAGCCGAAGATATTTTCTCCAAGAACAAACTCTTGTGGGTACCAATTGGGGAACCATCTGTGTCATCACATGGGGCTGAGATAGACACACAATTAAAAAATGTTTGGGAATAGAGGCATACATTCTATATTAAACGGTTCCTTCCATTGTGGCTCAAGAAGCCCCACTTACTTTCGTGCTGTTTGTGTTTTGAGGTTCATGATCTTTCGACACCTCCTTGGATCCGATGAAGACACCCTAATGATGTGTCTCTTTGCCTACCGTTGCTTAATAAGAATATGATGTGGCATAATTCAAGTGGAATAAGATTTTGCGATTCAGGTTTGAGAATCCGTATGTGTACTTTTCATAGCATCATCATTTTCAATTGTATTGAATATGATTTCATTGTTTTCGATTCAATATGATGTGATGTGATTGATGGAGTGTGAGGATTTACTATCACATCCAATGATTATTAAATGGATGTCTCAGTAGACGTCCACTTTTGAATATTTGAATAACATTTTTGCGATTCGATGAGTTACAACTCAAATTATCAAGTTTGGAATAGAAGTTTAACGGTTAGATAAAGTTTACAAATTTAAAATAGCTGTAATACCTCCCAATGTGCCAAAGAGACGATGATATTAAGCACTATGGTTATGTTAAGTACTTAAATTGTGTATAGGTTTGGTGATTAATAACGTAAGTCAATGAATAGTTTATAGTGCCTCATGAGTTTATCTTAATTGATTGGGGTTCACGCGTAAAGATTAAGCAAAAGTCTTAACTCAAGAGAAACTTTCCAATAAATATGTTTGTTTGCAGAGAAAATGTAATGTGCTGTTTTTACTGATGAAGAAATAGTCAGAGAGGAAAAATAAATGCAGCAGCTTATAGTTCTAGAGTGTTTTCTAAAATATTCTAGTGATCTCTTCTAGTCCTAGCACCTGTCATGTTATTTAGTTCCGCGATTCCATCCTATGGTTATGAGATTACTGTCAACGTTACCCTATTGATAGGGTGGTACTCCGCAATTTATTAGATATAAAATTATTAATATTTCATAATCCAACAAACTTAAGTTTTTGGGATAGATTATTTTATGACACGGTATCAGAATCTCTACAATTAATTAGTCTAAAGTTCAATCATTGTTGCTCACACTTCTAAATAAAAATGCAATAATTTAATCTCGACACAGGGTAAGGTGGACCTATGCACAAATGAGATATAAGGGGTATATTAGATATAAAATTATTAATATGTCATAAGCTTAAGCTTAAGCTTTTTAGAACAAATAGTTTAATTTCATGACACAATGATCCATTGAAATCAACCAAAACTACTCATGGACACTGTTAAGTTTATCTGTCTCCTTATACATTTTGGCAGGTAAGCATATTCTTCAAGCCTTAGAAATAGTTTATATAAAATAATTAAAACAAAATATTTAACTCAAACTTCTTCAGACAGTCATGATATAACTTTTAATAAGCATTTAATTGGTATGATTATATGAGGAAAAACAGTGTAAAATCACCTTAAACTTTTACTTCTTTGCAAATCACTATCACAAACTTTAAAAACTTCTCAATTTGTTTCTTAGCTTTGACTAATACTCCAATAGACCCTTCTATTTTAAATTGGTTCATATAATAATATAATAATGATAATAAAACCATTTATTTTACATTAAATTTAGACGACTGGTTGATTTATCTATTGTTAAATCTTATTTTTTTTAAACAGCTAAATTAATAGATAAAAACTCTAAAATTTACATACCAAATCTAAAGTATATTATTACAAAAATAGCTAATTATAAATTATATGGCAAGTAATATTATAAATTAATCAATAATTTGTATTAATGAATGAAAAAAAAATCTTACAATATAATTTGCTACAACTATTATTTAGTAATTTAGCAAATTCTTTCACAAAAGGATCTATTGAGTCACAAGTTCAATAGCCAATTAGGAAGATTTTAAAGTTAATGGTAGCACTTTGCAAAAGCTATAAGTTAAGAGAATTTGTATAACATTTTTCCCATTATATAAGGATTATGTAATGATACTAAATAATATTAAAATTAGTCAATTACCATATAGTGTATTAATCAATATGACTACACTACAAAAAAAATTAGCATTTTCAACTATTCTTGATATTTAAAGCATCAATACAAGCATTGTCAAGAAAATTAATTTTGATAGAAAGTGATCGTTAAAAATACTTATAAACTTTTATAAGTGATTATTGGGTATTTTTAATATGTAATAATTGTTGATAAAAATTTGTAAGTATTTTAGAATGGAGTAAGGATCCTTTAAAGTGACATTTTAGAAGGTAAAGTGAGGGATTTCACCATTGGATTAATAAAATTAAAAGTGGGGTCCTTTTTACTTTATTGATCTAATGGTAAAATCCTTTCACTTTATCCTCTAAAGTGAGATTCTCACTTTAGAGGATCCAAATCCGTATATATATTTTACTCCCATTATTTAATAAATTTGAAGCCACATAATATAGAAATGATCTTCGTATTGTGTGTACGTGTGTGTCTATATATATATAGATATATGGACAAATTATTTTTGCCCCACTACTTAAATTTTTTGGATCAATTATTGCTTTTATTGACACCTTAAATTTCAAGAACCATAATTGAAATACTTAATTTTTTTAATAGTGATACGAGTACGTTAAACTGGCTAAATTATCTAGTAAAAGAAAATAAGCATCCATGTCATAAATTTCTCACTAAATTGACATAATTATATTTAAGTTATAGCTTCATAGCTATATGATGCAGATATTAATTTATATGGAGTTAAATATTCACTATTCTCATAAATCGAAACTGGATTATTGACAAGCGTGTAAGGCAGCATGTTGGTTGTTAAATTTGGCATGAACTTCTTGATATATCCTCCTGGTTGATAGCCTGACAACACTCACATAAATTTAATGAGACCGAGTATACGTGATGAGCCTGAAAGGCATGCTACATTCCATTATTTTTAAGTAATAATAATATAATCTCAGATTTATAATAAATTCTATATGTGATAATATTTAACTATTCAAAATATTATTTAGAATCAAATATATTTAAATATTAAAAAAATACTCGTTAAAATTGTACTATGTGTATGATTCACTATAAATTCAAATCTATATTAATATTATTTTCCATGTCCAGATAAAGATATTAAATACGAGATACAAAGAGCATTGAACTATGCGATAATACCTGGTTGTCGGATCTGGTATAGTCAATGCTTATATCCGACTAAACAGTACATTTTCGAAGACAGCTTCAACGTGTTCAGCACCATCTAGGCAGTATAATTGCAGTGTTTAACTTAGAATATGTTCTACTTCCAATCGAATTTGAGGGAAAAATCCCGATTACATGTGACTGGAATTTCCTCATGTTTGATGCCACGTTACTTACTGTCAATATTCTTTTTGGGGTTGTCTTATTGTCAATATTCAAACACGAGTCTCAATTATATCTTACGAATATCCTCCATGGGTCATATAATTCATATTTACTTCATGATACAGACAATAATGAGATCAATATTAACATTGTTAAGAGAACAGACCCGCCAGTCCGATTGAGTAGCCAAAATCAAAGGGACTTAGAACTGGTCAAAATCAAAAAAATTGGCGAATCAGACTAATTGGACAGGTTTGGAGCTTTTAATTTTTTATTTTTTATTTATTTCAGTTTCAAAGTTTAAATAATGATATCTTGTGGTAGTCATAGAGAAAAAATGAAAAAAATGAGTTATGTTTATTTTATATATGAAAAAAAAAATACTGATATCCACAGACTGCGCACCATAAAACTCGCTAGTCACTAACAAATATTGTTTTCAAATACTTTTATAATCGTATTGTGAGACTGAGACTAGATAAATTTTATATGGATTATGTTTATATTTATAAGCCTATATATATATATATATTGTGTTAATTATGTTAATGTTAATGATTTAATATATTTTTTATATTTTAATTAATCATACATATATATATATTTATATATATATATTATTATATTCTAATTTAATCCCGATTAAACCGGTTGGCCTCTAAACCTTTGAACCAATACTTTAATCGGTTCGATACTCAATCTGGTTTTCTCTTTCTTAAATATTAGTGGTATAAAGAGTTTTGTATTGACTTCTAATCCGATATACTTCTATTTATAATATTTTTAAAATGGTAAGTAATAGAGTCAATATACAATCTAATGGATAAGAAAAAATTTTTACGTTGATTTTTTTTATTGCTCAAGGGTATCCCTGGTCGGCAGTTGAGGGCTAATCCCTTCAAGGCGTGGAGATCACCAAAATGAGTTTTACCTCTTCCAATAAAGTTTCTTTCTATACACACGACAAGAGTCAAACTCCTGACACATGCTTAAAAGACCCAACTACCTTACCAACTGTGCCAGGCTTTATTGTTATTTTATTACGTTGATGCTACATTTAAATTAATTAAAGAATAACCAAATGTATTAGTAAGACATGCCTAAATAGTACTTCATTATTTGACGTAATATGCATATATTATTCATATACCCATCCCCGCCCTCAATCCCCGAGTGGGGGTGGCTTTCATCCCATGGCCCGTTACCCGCTTCCCCGTCAGTCCCTGCGGGGTTCCCGAACCTGCTAAAAGAAAAATTGGTCTAGCAACAATAGCAACAGCAAATCAACATCAATACCATATCAAGTACCAAAAAAACAACAAAAAAACCAACAACAATAAATCCCTTACCCCAAAAGAAAAAAAGAAACAAGAACAATTAGCTCAAACCTAGCTAGTTTTATGCCTTAATCCCGCAACAACAACAATAACAACAAAGCACACATGAGAGATGCGGAAACACAGATATGAGGAGATAAGAGCGATTCGCCGGAGATTAACCAGATGGTGGTGCTGCAGCTCGCGTGCATTCCATAGTTTGGGCATCCTGTATTCTGCTCGCAACCCACTACTTCCTTCTCCGACAGAGGTGAAGCACAGATCGGCTAAGGTGAAGAGCGGCGATGTCGCACTTGCAATCGCAGAGATGGAAGCACGATGGGAAAGGCGAAGCACGACCAGCGGAAAGGCAATGCGGCGGGGGAAGAAGGTCGGAGAAGTGGAGTTACAGGAAGAAAGAGAAAGGTGATGCGAAAAGAAACGGGTTCCCCACAAAGGTGAAGCACGACCAGTGAAATCGCGCAGGTTTAGCATGACACCGTGGTGGTGGCGACTTGTCCTAGTCTCGGCAGTGGCTAAAAAGGAAGAAAGTAATATGTTTGTGTGGATTGGGTTGGTTTGGGGGTGGGCCGAAGGGAATGGGCTGGTTTAGGAGGTAGGCCCATTTCACTTTAGATTTTAAGTTTTTGAAATTTCAAAAATCATTATATTTATATGCCAATAAAATACAATTTTTATAAATATAACATTTTATATACAGGGGTAATCTAATAATTTCACCTATACGAGGTCTCCGTAAGACGAGGAAAGAGATCCCTACCCCAATTTCTAAATCTGTAACAGCGGTTTTTGGACCCAGGACCCCTTCCCCATCCCCGCAGGGGAAAAATGCCCAAACTCGAGCCCCACGGGAATCCCCATCTGGTGGGGATTGCTAGTGGGATTGCCACTAGGGGCAAGTCAGTTAAGTTACCTGACTGTTCCCCACAAGCATTTGCAGCTGTTCCCCTACCCCACGAAAAACTTCCATCATTGTTTTCTACATCTACCGCTTTCTTGTTTTCTCGCCTTACTGCTCTTTCAATGACTACTCAAATCTTTAGAGAGAACAAAATCACGCATCTCAATACTTCAGGGGAAGTGCTATGATTAGGATCACACAGAATGATACAGCAAAAAGGCCGGACAGAGAAACATTACGTTATTCACAAGCTTAGAATGAACAATAATTTTAGTGGAAATGACAGGTCGAACACCACAGATGAATGTAAAACATAAATTATTTATAATAATATAGAACAACCCCCAAATCACCCCGGAAAGGGTTCAGCGTTCCCAAGCCAATTGTTGAAGAGAGCTCAAAGGTAAAAATCCTTCTAGACAACCTTGTCCGAATGAACATGGTGTACAACGATCTGCTACTTTTATTCAAACTTGCTTCTTAGCACACTCCTTTGGGTCCAAAGTCCAAAGCTCAAGTACTGAAGGCATGTTTCCCAGCTGATGCTTAGATCAAGCTCAGCAAACTGATGAACAATTATAGGGAAGAAACTAACCGGTGAGCTAATGACAAGTCCAGCACACAATTCAAGCAATATAATTTTCTTTCAAGAACATGGACCATGAATTTTACCAGATAAATGATGGCAATTCTTATGGTCGCTCTTCATAGAACCTATTCCGATTCAAACGTCGACGCCTTCTTGGCAATGGAGATGCATCTTCATCAACATCATGATCATTATCCCGAAGACCCAACAAATTCTCACCCCAAAGATAACGGCGGTCAGATCTAGACGGTCGGGGATGACGCCTTGTCCATGCTCTTGCACGAGCTCTTGGTTCCTGAACACTTTCAATGGAATCAATCATCTGAAAGAAGAAAGTCAACCACGGCCCATTAGCATCACCAAGGCTGCCTTCCCGATCACTTGAAGACCTTCCATCTCCATTCTCAATAACATAATCTCCAACTACAACAGCACCTGGTATAGCAGACCGAATAGCACTAACAATATCACCATGTTCTCTCTGCCGTTCAAAATGTCGCCAAGCTGTTTCTCTTGTAGGGTCAACAACAGAGGGACGAGTAGTAGGGTGGACTCTTCTGGCATGTAGACGTAGTTCAAGATAATTACCAACAAATGAGCATGACTCCCGGGAGCAACTTCTCTTCTTTGTATTTAGATAATTTCTAGCCTCTTCAATCACTTCCCAGTGATGGACTGTGCCTCGACATAAAGGACATCTCAAGTTCAATTTTGACTCAGATAAATTACCTGCATCTACCTCTTCAAGCTCAGCCCTGTCCTGCAAGTTCTCAGAATCAACAGTTTCTAAATTGCCTTCATGTGGATCTAAACTTCTACTAGGATCTTGGGAATCACCCTGTCTTGATCCTTGTGGCAATTGAACAGACAATACAGTATCAATTTTAAATAGGTCAAGTTCATTACTATTATTCAAGTCAGAACACATAGTAAGGTTAACATCAGAACAATTACCAGAGTTGTGTGTATTTACTAAAGAACTGGGTAAATTATGACTGTCACTAGAATTGGTCCTCATTTTTTTAAACCGGTCCAGGCAATTTGAATGTCTATAACTTGTATCACAAATGTAAGATCTGCAGCCCTTATCATGAGAGCTGCAAACGAGGAGAACAGCATTATGCGGATGGTCCATGCAGATAGGACATGAAACTTCATCCAATTCTTTGTGCAGAGCACTGATATCTGAATCGCTACTTAATCTTCGCCTAACATCTGTCATCTTCCACGCTTGGTGGTAACTACTCAACATATTGAACTAATTAGAACCACCATAATGAAGGTAACTAGACCAAAAACTAATTTCATTATTCATAACATGAAAACATGCCGGCAACAAGACAAAAAAATTTCATACATATATTTGTTTTCTAGGAACTAGACAACAATAACAACCAAGCCTTGTCTCACTATAAGGGGTTGACAGTTTATAGGAACAAGAAAAAAAAAAAGAAGTTAAATTGAAAGACTAACAAAGATTTAATTTTGACCCCTCAAGCATTGCCTTTCCAGGATGTGCTCTGCTTGTGTGTGTGAAAGAGAAAGAGGATAAGAATGTATCAACAAGAACAAAAAATAAGAAATAGATTGATGATATCGCTAGGGCCATTGTCACTTCCCATCCCCCAATTTCCTCAGATTATTTTTCTCTGAGTTAACTCTATTTCCCTACCTTAATACCTTTAACATTAGAAAAAATGATATGGAAAAAGAGAAGGAGGGGGGGGGGGGGGTTACTTGATCTGTCTCTAGGGAAGGGGGAATTGATCTACTTTTTGCTACACGTAACATTAAAACAATTATATGGCATGGGGGCTGGAGGATAAGAATTGATCGGTCTTTGGGCCTAAAAGTATAACACTAGAAAAACATACAACCAAGTGTCATAACCCAATTGTTCAATGTCTGAACTAGTTTACTGATTTACTAACAATCGGTGCATTCAACCAATATCTGCAGGCCATTCTGTTGTATATATGACTGTTAACCTTTCATTTTCTGCTCACCTGAGCACACATGACTATACTGCATTATACTAGTTACCTCTTCCTCCAAACAACAATGAGGTCTATGTAATAACATTCCCACACTATATGCAAAAACAAGGACGAAGTAGCCGTTGATATTTTGTGTGAATTTAAACTGAAATATACTGTAATTCGACATAGATGACATCAGAAAACAAAGAACCCTGATGGTTGGGATCACCAATGCATACTCCTTAATTAGGGTCTAATGTACTCCACTTGCAGTCCTGTCACCTTCAATTCATTATCAATCAAAATGAACGAATATTTTAAACTTACTTTATTTTCCTCCTTGGATGTTCATACTTCCCTGATACAAATTCCAACAATCCTCTTCATTTCATTATAATTAAGAAATAAATATCAATGTATAGGACAACTATAGTAAGCTGATTAGTTGAACAGACAGTGTAGGCAACACAAAAATCAAACCACTAGCTATAATCTTAGTTAACAGCATCATCTGAAATAATAATAGCAAAATTTAGTATAATTTCATCTTATATCCGAAACTAGCATATCAATAGGATGTCCAATCCTATCATCGCCATCATCAGAATACGATAGATCCTGTTACACTATCAATGTAGATGGATTCACTAACTTCAACAGCTTCTTTTAAACTGAATGACCAACATGAGAGCAGTGATATCACATAATACCTAACCAAAACAGATCTGATTCATCTATGGTTATGACAATTGATCTTCATGTCCTGTGAAACTAAAGTTTGTATCCTACCAAATTCTGAACATAACCCACCCCACTCTGTGATAGTCACTTTAAGGCATCTTTTTTCATGAGGCAAATTCCAAAAGATTATTCATGCAGAGAACCAAAAAACAATTGAGTCCTAAAATCCAAATATCAAATGATCTTTAAGAATGAAGTCTTACAAGTAAATTAGATAATTGCTAAAAAGTAAGCAAAGGGAGACATTGAATATGGGAGACACTCAAACAGAAGAACTTAAATAGTTCAAGCACAGTCTGCAAAACACAAGGCAATTTGCAAAAATGAATTAAAATAAAGGGATACAAGTATTGTATACTCTTTAATTAACTTACCGAGAAATAAGCTCTAATTACTACCAGAGGCCTCTGAGTCTCAATTTGTATTTACAGAAACTGTACTTGACTTCACAAAAGATTGACAGGATAGCCACTCATGCAATGCTCCAAAATACGTTATAAATTATGAAGTAATGTGTAGTAAAATCTGGGACAAATAATGATTAACGAACAGGTCCGTAAATAGAATCACCAACAAGCCCCAAAATCTGCGGATATACCACCAGAAAGAAAAAAAGAAAAAAAAGCTATGTTAAGCAACATGGAATCTCAATCTAATAAATTTCAATATCAAACATTCAAAATGCACAAAACAGCGGTCAGAATAAGAATCATAAAAACTTAAATAAGGACAGTACAATCATACAGACTTGACAACTCAACACTACTCTTGGACTTAGAATATGCTGATTTCCGGAAAACTTTTAAGATGTTCGAGGGAGAATCTTTTCCTATCCCAGACCACAAGTCATATGGATGCTAATCTGAGGTTGCAAATGAATCCCAATAAATTTTTTTACCTTGCACCTAGGCAAATATTGAAACCTGAAAGCATCTAACGTTTCTAATTATAATTATAATTAGCAATAAAAGAGAGATGATTGGAATTGGCAAACATAACAAGTAACCCAATCTATTCAGTTCTATGAAAATCGGAAGATGTGACTGACAGAGAAATGAGTATCTTGTCTAGGTGGTTGAGTCAAATTTACATGCTCATTAAGCCAGATAATTCATAACAAACGAGGAATTCAACCTACTATTGCTACAGAGGTGGCTCCAGTGATATGCTAAAACTTCTAGTTTTAAGGAGGAACAACTCAATATTAAGATTGCTGAGCAACAAGACTTCTATTAGAGTGTGATACCATTGCTTGTATTTGGAAACAGATATCCAGGGCATTACTATGGCTTTATCAAGGAACCTTGCAGATTTACAAGTCTACAAACAGCTTATGCCAATGAGTGATGTGATGGCCACAAAAATGGGGTTCGTTAAGGCGGCAAGATGTCTTCCTGTCTAGTCAATCGAGGTGTTGCTGTGTTCGTTCATAGAAGTTCATATAAATGTTCACATTAACATCTAGACAAAGGATCAATTAATTTGCACAATTTGGAAACTTATCTAAGAGTCACTTAATAACTCCAAAAGCATGGATGCATTCTACACTATTAGAGCCGCATAACCAATAAAAGTGTAAATGAATCATAACATAGAGTATCCAGTTTATTTGCGAGCCATAACACACAAATATAGCAATATGCCAAAAAAAGATTCAGATAGAAAAATAATCACTTTATCAGCCCTCAAAATGTTTGTTCTGCAATTCCTCAAGCACACACAGGGGTCCATTAATTTACCAAAACATGGCATCAGCAATTCAAATTGACATAGAACAATATGCAGACTAGATATGATTCCCATAGGATCTCACTCCAATCCCTACCCATGCAATCCTCAAACATGAGCAGATTTCATGTAATCAACAACAACAATACAGAAAATTGGACATTCAATTTCAAAATCCCAACAAAACCCATATACATCATCATCTAACCCCAGATCGACATCCAATCACCACATCAATTAAAAAAAAAAAAAAACCCTAAACCTACCCCCCCCCCCCCCCAACCCAACCCAAGAACAATATTCAATCATAAAAAAAAAAAAGCACTCAATTGAAATCGTAATAATCAAGACATATAAATTGCAATCACAAGTTTAAAAAAAAAATTAAAATCTTTAACAGAAATTAAGAAGGGGATTTACAAAGGAATAATAGAAGGAGTTGAATTTTTGTGTTCTTTTTCTTTTTTTTCCCCTTTTTCCTTTCTTTCTTTGTTTGCACTTGGGTCAGGTCTCTCGATGCTTTGCAAGTTGCAAAAGATTGCGTGTGAAATTTCCGACAAAAGGTAGGTGTTGAAAACAAGGAAAGGAATGGAAGATGAAATAAGAGAAAGGAAAAAAGACAAGAGGGGGCTATTTATAGTGGGTGGGACACAGAGGAAAATGGTGTCCGCCTATGAAGGAAGGAAGAAACGATGGATCGATCGATCGTCCTCATTCCTCAACCGCCTCTTAACCGGTTTCGCTGATGGTTACGATTACCTCTATACGATTTCCATACGTATACGGCGAACATGGGCATGTATGTCCGTACGATCACTTTAATAAAGTTGCGTAACGTGTCCGGAGAATTTTAGTTACTAGTGATCCGCATGAGGTGATAAAAAAGAAAATATTCGCCGATAAATTAGTCCCTATAAATCTAATAATTTTATATTAGATTTTTAAATTGGTTCCTTTGAATAGATTTATACAATTAAAAAAACTATACAGACCTATAAGAATATCCAATTTGTCTCTATTTTTGAACTATGAAGGATTAATAAGGGATTTTCAAATTATAAGATACTTATTTATTCTCTAATATATTTTTGAGGTATCAAAATAGGTATTTAGTCTTAATAAATAAAATAAAAAAATATAAAATATAAATTCATACCTAAAATTTAAATCTTTTGAAACACTTTTGGGTAAACAATATCTTTTGTTATGTTGCAAGGTTTTCCATTTTCATTTAAATAATATATTCAAACCACTTCTTGATTTTACTCTTGAAATAATTACATAAAGTTGTGAAGATAGTTTTGGGTAAAAATGATCTTGAATTTGATTAATGGTCATGACATGAGGGAGTGTTCGTGAATAATTGTCAGCAACTCAAGTTGTAAATCCTCTTGTGGATACTTCTCGCTTTATGAATATGGCTATGGGCTATGGCTTACTTCATAGTCGAATAAAGTCGTTTTCATGATTTTTAATCACTTTCACTCTTTTTTAAGCCTTTCAAAGCCAAGTTCAATATTTTTTAAATCACGCCTAATCTCTTACTTGATTTTGAAACAAAAAGATTCTTGTCATATATTTGCTGAAAGCATTGTTCAAATTTACAATAAAAATTATGAAATTGTTTCATTAAGGAGACTATGGATTCCTAATAAAATTCTCATATGATTGTGAAGAGATTAGGGAACCACCCACCATGTTGGAGGCCACACATTTTCACTTGCGGATCTGCTACGGGTAGGGGAGAAACTTGAGAGCAAATTGAAGAATTGCACAAATTAATGTTTTAGAATTTTGTAGGAGAGTCACAAATACAAAGGGACTAAAATGACTTTTACGTGTATTGTGAACGACTTAAATGACCCAGTCGAATTAAGATTACACTTCAAATGACAAGATATCAGTTAACAGTGACACCTCATAACTTAACTATTGATGGTTTAACAAATGTTAACGGATTGACTCAATTGATTCACGGTTGTAAATGTGAGGGACTAAATTGACTCATTTTAAAAATGAGAGATTAAAACAACTCATACATAAAATGTCAGGAACTAAAGTAAACATTAACTCTTATTTTTATGTTTTTTTGGTAGATACTCTTATTTTTATGTTTAGCTCAACGAAATAAATGCTAAAATATTTAAAGCCATTTTTTAAAGTCCTTTGGTAATTGTCATCGATGATATGTCAATTCTACTAGCATTTATCGATGTTTTTTTGACGTGAAATGTTTAACAACGTTACTCTATAAATTTTTCAAAGCAAGAAAAAGGCCAATTGATAATGAGTCAGAGTATACTGAGCTTCTTTTTTTTTTCTTTTTCTTTTTCTTTTTCCTTGCTTTCCTGTACAGTATATAGAGCTTGATGCACTAAACCAGAGCTGAAGATTTTAGATACTTATGTCAGTGAAAATAGAAACATCTTATGGATCTGCGTCTAATCATACAAGCTTCAATACAAGACATAACTTGTTCCTGTAACCTTTTTATCTTTGTTGCTGCCTCTCAAACATGAAACATCATTATCAGGTAGCACGTTTGATGGGAAGTACACCTTACGAAACTACTACTATATGTCTAGCCAGGGTCGCTTGTTTTCATCTGGCTTCAAGTATAGTCCTAGATATTTCATTGCTTGACCCAAACAGCAATTGATTTGATGTGGAATTTGCTTGCAATGTGAGGTTTCCCAAGAAGAAAGCAGGCTGTTTAGGCTCAGGACTTTCTACCTCACTTCCCAACATTAAAAGAACATCTGACATGTTTGGCCTATCTTTTGGAAGCTGTTGCACACACAAGAGACTAACATGAATGCAACGTAATACTTCAGATACAACCCGTGAGTCTTCGATGTTTTTGTCAATCAGTTCTATTGCCCTTCCTTCCATCCAAAGAGTCCATGCCTGTGACCACACAAATTGTATATAAATACATTAAGATTGGTATAAATGAAAAAATATATATATTTCACAAAGTCTCACACACTTACGTGACCAATAAGGTTGTGGCTTTGGAAAGAGTCATAAAACCCTCTACTTTTCTTCCCATATATAATCTCCATCACCAAAATACCAAAACTAAACACATCGGATTTAACTGAAAATAGTCCTTTAGCGATGTATTCAGGTGCCATGTAACCACTGCAAAACTCGCATTTTTTTACAAAATAAATGAAAAAGCTATCACGTATAGGTTTTGCAACTTGACTACTATTAGGTAAAGATGACTTACTAGGTCCCCACAATTCTCCTTGTGCTTCCTTCCATTTGCTCTCCTCCAAAAGTTCTAGCTATGCCAAAATCTGATATTTTTGCATTCAATTTATCATCGAGTAAAACATTACTTGCTTTCAGATCTCTATGAATTATTCTCAATCTTGAATCTTGATGAAGGTACATGAGACCCCGAGCAACTCCAGAAATGATGTGAAAGCTCTTGGCCCAATCTAACAACTTCCCTTTGCTCTCATCTGATGGTTAATTACCATTATCAGTAAAATCAAATGCCCAATTGAATTACTCAAATTCAAAATTCAAGTATCATCACCATTTTACTGGCAAAAAAATCATAATTTAGTCTACCCTGTACTATAAGGCTTCTTGGATTCATACCAAAAATAAAGGTGTCCAAACTGCTATTTTGCATAAAGTCATAAACCAGCATTTGTTCTTGTCCCTGAATGCAACAGCCAAGAAGTTTCACAAGATTCCGATGCTGAAGCTTTGCAATAAGCTTTACCTCATTCATGAACTCAGCTAGTCCTTGTCCTGAGTTACATGAAAGCCTCTTCACAGCAATATCTCTCCCATCTATTAATCTTCCCTGTATATTCAGACATTTCAGCATATTAAGGTACACATCATAACACACTTCAAAATTTGGTTCTTATTAAAGCTCATATATGGAGCTACCTTGTAAACAGGTCCAAATCCACCTTCGCCGATTTTGTTATTCTCTGAGAAGTTATTGGTGGCACTAGCTAATGTTGAATGGCTAAACAATGGGAGATCAAGATCATCCTCGGGTCCTCCATTGTTTTGATCTCCAATTGTCAATTTCTCTGCAAAATTGAAACTAAATCCTTCTTCAACTTTTGTTTTCTTTCATGCTCAAATATACCAAATTTAGATGTTACAAGATTTTGATAGCATTTTATTAAACTTTGTGGCTTAAGTGGCTCAGCTGTTATGTTATCATAATTGTAGTCTAATGCTATATGATTGCTTGTGTTTACTGGCCTAGAGAAAAAAACCGTTCACTGTCATGTAGAAAATAATTCAAGTCCAATTAATAGTTACAAGTGAGTTAATAATAATGTATTAAGATAGAAAGATATGTTTATTTAGATTCTGAATAACGTTCCATCACTTACAAATGGTGCATCTGTCCTAGCAACTTGATCAAGCAATATGTGCATGATGGCTTCATATAATGGGCATAACTTTTGTGTTCTACCCAATTTCTTGATCTTAGCTATATATACGGTAGGATTTATTTTTATGCTAACCAAGGAAATTCCCAGCTGCTAAAACAGCACTCGGCAAGTAAAGTGGGCCTCCTCCAAATCACCAGACAAATTATAAGGGTTTGAATTTCATATATTCCATAATAAATGCAGAAAAATCATTCTTGTTGAAGTCATGTTTTGCAGTACAAAAATGTCGATGATATGAGGCCAGCCAAAGTTTATTTATGCAGAATTTTATAGACACTTCACAATCATGAAGACAGATTTGTTCAATACATTAGTTTAGTTTGGAACATAAAAACATTGGGGTGATTCATTTTTAAGAGTAAAATGGGAGCAAGATATATTACCAGATTTGTTTTTGTGGACTTTGTAGATGACATAGCAGCCAACTATAAGCACCCCGACAATCCCAACAGTTGTGCAAGCAACTACGGTTTTCAACTTCTTTCTGTGGTTGTATTCCATCTCTTCATGGTTGAAATCAATCAAACAAAATAACTAGCATTAATTCACACATATTGCCATAGGGAACTTTGGTATGTTTTTCAAAGATGCAATTGAAAGTATCCTTCAACAGATGAATCACAAATGACTGAATAGACTAATGTTCTACGTGATTAGTTTGATGCAAATGTAAAAAAGTGAAAAAAAAAAAAAACAGGGGAGGAGAGGAGAATGAAAATGAAGTTGGTCAGAAATATTTAGAGCTTGTTTAGTCTCAGTTTTTAATTTTTATTTTCAGTTTTCAGAATTTTATAAAAAAAAATACTGAAAATTAGAAATAAAAACTGAAATTTGTGCTTATTTAATTTAAGTTTTCAGTTTTTCAATTTTCAAGATTTTGTGAAAGAAATATTGAAAATTAAAAATAAAAACTTAAAACTGAAATTTGTAGTTTTCATTATTTTCAACATTTCCTTAACAAATTCTGAAAAACTCAAAAACTAAAAATAAAAACTGATAACTCAAACCAAACAGATAAGGGTCTGTTTGGTTTTTGTTTTCAGTTTTCCAGAATTTGTGAAGGAAAAATTGAAAATGTTAAAAACTAAAAAACTGAAAATGAAACTAAAGACTGAAAACTGTAATTTTCACATAGTTTCTTGGTACAAGAAAGAAAGTCACTTTTCATTTTTTCAAAAGGTGGTTGAAATGTGTGGGGTGGAGCCTAAATGAGGAGCACACCACTTTCATCCACACCACATTTTGTCGTACCAAGTAAATGTGAAATTGACTTATGTTGCAGAATTTTCATCATCTCATTTCACACCTAGTAGCTCCTCAAGCAAACAAAGCTATGGTGGTAAGGATGAGTCTACCTAATTCCGAAGCAGCCATTCGAACATAGAGGTATTGCTCATCAGTTCCCATCTTTCTAATATCAATTAGATCACCAAACCATATGACACAACCACTCCCTTTCCCACTGATATCTGAATTTGTGTAGGCCATACAAGAACAGTTGTTCAAGCACTTGGCTCTGCATTCCTCCAGACCAATTGTCTCATCCAACCAAGTATGCGCAGTATCCGGCACTTTCAATCCCACCATTTTCACAAACCCATCCGTGAGTTTGTCCTTGCAGCTTAATGGTGTATCGCGAACACATCCTTGGGACCATCCCATTGAACTCCATGCCTGTGGTGACTTAGGCCTGAACCCTTTCAAACATTGACAAACTGGCGTCTCAGTGATGATGCAATTCCCATTGGCACCACACAGGCCATAATGGTCACAGTAGTCCACTGGCTTCGATGAATAAACCATCCAACTTTGATCAGATTCCACCCACACGAATCGATAGCGAGTATAATCACTTTGGTTCATCACTAATCTTGAGATGACAGAATTATTTGTGAGGTGGTATGTGTAGGAAAACTCATCTTTATTGCTTACAAAATTGAAACTATAGATAGAGTTGCTGTTTATTTGTGGAGAACCACTTGACAAGAGGCCATTCCATGGTCCGAATCGGCAGTACTTTTCTGCTCCCTTCATCAGATATCCCTCAGGGTAGGCACTTTGAGAAGTGATGCAAGTAAAGTCTCCTGGTGCAGGATCATTGGGACTCTTCCAAGCAGAAAGTGTCCAATTTAGGCCTTTTTTCAGGTTCCATCCAAGTTTCATCCCCGGCAACATTGTATCAGATGGATAATCAAAGCTTTGCCACAAGTACAACTCTTCTTGATTTGCTTCTTTCCCATCCCATACCACAAAATTCCCAGAATCCAAGAGTTTAGCAGCAGGATTCTTGGGTTGTTTTTGAGAGATAATTGTGGTATACCAAACCACAGTGCCATTCTGGCTGAGCACAAGACTGCCAGTGCTGTTCACTCTTAAGGTGCCAGATGTGTCATTGATTGGATTGAGGCGGTTTGCAACCCAAACAACTGTCTTACCTGGGATGTTCTTGTACCAGATTCCCAAGTAGCGCTTGTTGGAATTCCCAGGGCTGAAGAAACCAAGTTCAAAGGTTCTACCTGGGGAAACCAAGGTCATGCCATCACTTAAGGACTTAGAATGAGCAATTGAATCACCTGCCACAGAAACTTTGAGAGAAAAAGTGACAAGTATAAAAGCAATGATGTTCACAAAATGAAGAGAATCCATTGAAGAAATTGAAGAAGTAAGGGAAGCTTTTTGCATCAACCTCCTTGTTTCTTTGGTTATGTGTGATCATACAAGTAGAACATAACTTCAGATTCAATTATTTGCACCACCCACCAGCCTATTGTGGTTTATCTCTCAAATGTACTGTTGCCTTCATAGTGGGACCGTGGACCAGCTACTAAGAAAGTTAGAAGTCAAAATGTGATCAAGCAAAAGAAGAGTACAAGCGGCCTGTAGATATTTTATCCCATCAAGTACGACCCAAAAAAAAAAGTTTAATTATACCACATGTACTTATTGTTATATTTAATTTTTAATTAAGTTTTTATAATTTAAAAGTTTTTAAATAAGTCTCTATGATGTATAAGATTTTTCAATTAGATCCCTATCATTATTGAAAAACAGAATATTTTATGAAATATAGAATATTTCATTTTCATCTCTCTCTTCACATAAGATAAGGACCTGATTAAAAAATTTCATATAACATAGGGACCTGAAAAATAATTAAACCTTTAAAATATACATTTGTCTTTCATAATTTAATGTTCAAAAGTATATCTCATAATTTAATACAAAAAAATACTTTTTTAGTATATAAATCAAATACCAAAATTACACTTCAAAACATTAGGTAACATTAGAAAAATATTAGTATAATTTGCATCCCTAATTCATTTATAATACAATTAAGTTTTACTACTATCAATATTATTAAGTAGGTAAATATTCCAGTAACATTTTATGTCCTATATAAATTTATATGCATATTTCACCAAAAATAACAAAAATCTATTTGCATATTTCACCAAAAATAAAGAAAAATCTATAAGAAGATTAATCGTTTATTATAATTTTCTTTCCTTTTTTTATTATTTTGGTCTTCTTTAATATCTTATATTTTAATTAATATTAATAAAAAATAATAATATTTTTATAATTTAAAACAATTTTAACTACTTAATATTTTAGCTTTCTAAAATGAAGATCATTAATATATATCTTAGTGAATCTATACTACTAATAATTCAGACTTATTTTATGAAAATTTTTGCTGTGTTATTCATAGAGAAATTCATGCCCTACCATTTTTTCAATTTTTCTATTTAAAGTAAGTTTATACATTTTTATTTACATTATAATTATTAATTAGTTTTCCTAATCATGTCTTCATATTTATTTTCTATTAGCAAATAGATCTATATTGAATATTATGTCACTTATTGGTTCCATAATTTTTAAACATTTAAAATATTATAAGCCTTGAATCTTTAGAATATTTAATATATTATAATATTTTTCGATTAAGTTCCTATAGTGTATGAAAATTTTAATCAGGTCCCTGCTATTATGTGGAAAGGGAGATGGAAAGGGAATATTTTATATTCCATAGAATATTCTATTTTTTTATAACGGTAGCAACCTGATTGAAAAGCTTATACATTATAAGGACCTACTTAGAAACTTTTAAACTATAGGGACCTAATTGAAAATTGAGTGAAAATATAGGGACTCATGGTATAATTAAACAAAAAAAAAGGTATGACAAGAAGAGTAGCATAGGGTGAGTCTCAATGCATGGTAACTGATAAGATAGCTACCTTGTAATCGAGAAATCTAGGGCAAAAATTTGAAAGAGTATCGTTATTTCAACACTAAAAAATATGTATTTAAATAAGATACTCACTACATCACTATTGGATGTGATGGATAGACAAATGTAGTTGGGACCATCATCATATTCAATAATAATGGAGTAGATATCTTATTTAGACACCTACTTTTTAAGTGTTGAGATAGTATTAATGAATTTGGAAATGATCTTTCTCCTTGAGAGGTCAGACTGGTTGAGTAAACAATATTTTTTGTTATGTTGCAAGATTTTCCATTCTCATTTAAATAATATATTCGAGCCACTTCTTGATTTTACTCTTGAAATAATCACATGAAGTTGTGAAGATAGTTTTGGATAAAAATAATCCAACAAATAGCAAAGATTGATCTTGAATTTGATTAATGGTCATGACATGAGGGAGTGTTCGTGAATAATTGTCAGCAACTCAAGTTGTAAATCTTCTTGTGGATACTTCTCGCTTTATGAATATGGCTATTCGCTATATATGGCTCACTTCATAGTCGAATAAAGCCGTTTTTCATGATTTTTAATCACTTTCACTCTTTTTTAAGCCTTTCAAAGCCAAGTTCAATATTTTTTAAATCACACCTAATCTCTTACTTGATTTTGAAACAAAAAGATTCTTGTCATATATTTTGCTGAAAGCATTATTCAAATTTACAATGAAAATTATGAAATTGTTTCATTAAGGAGACTATGGATTCCTAATAAAATTCTCATATGATTGTGAAGAGATTAGGGAACCACGAGTGCTGTTATTTGCACACCAAAACAGTAAGACACCATATTTACACCGTATGGGAAGATCAGAAAAGGACAAAATAGTGGTAAAGCAATGGGATGGGTATGCGTGGTGACAAAATTGCAAATTCGCTGAAGGGATGGGAATGAACGGTGGCAAAATTGAAAATATGCAAACATATTTTGAGGGGGAAAAAATAGCATTTTGCACTTAGTTTACAAGTATTAAGCATCAGTTTCCAAGTTACCTGTACGTGGTTTACAAGTATTTTGCACTTGGTTTACAAGTTTAGACAAAACTTGTAAACACATCCTAAAAACTTGTAAACTAAGTGCAAAAAACTTGTAAACCACGCAGAAATAACTTGGAAACCGATGAGTAAGACTTATAAACCAAAACGAAATGAAATAAAATTGAAAATACGTGCTGACCATTAATGGTATTGAAGTAATTTTAATAAAATTTCAAATTTTACAAAAGTTGTAAACACGTTCTGAAAACTTGTAAACTAAGTACGAAAACTTGTAAACCACACCAAATAACTTGGAAACCAGTGTGTAAGACTTGTAAACCAAAACGAAATGAAATAAAATTGAAAATACATGCTGACCACTAATGGCATTGAAGTAATTTTAATAAAATTTCAAAATTTACAAAACTTGTAAACACGTCTTCAAAACTTGTAAACTAAGTGCGAAAAACTTGTAAACCACGCACAAATAACTTGGAAACCAGTGCGTAAGACTTGTAAACCAAAATGAAATGAAATGAAATTGAAAATACATGCTAACCATTAATGGCATTGAAGTAATTTTAATAAAATTTCAAATTTTACAAAAGTTGTAAACACCTCCTGAAAACTTGTAAACTAAGTATGAAAACTTATAAACCACACCAAATAACTTGGAAACTGGTGCGTAAGACTTGTAAACCAAAACGAAATGAAATAAAATTGAAAATACGTGCTGACCATTAATGGCATTGAAGTAATTTTAATAAAATTTCAAAATTTACAAAACTTGTAAACACGTCCTGAAAACTTGTAAACTAAGGGCCCGTTTGACACGCCTGATAGGATTAGGGCTGATAGTATAAGGCCTGATAGGATAAAGGTTGATAGTATAAGGCCTGATAAACTTTTAATACTATACAGTGTTTGGTGTAATATTGCATAAGACATTCGATTTTATGTTCAGTAATATCATACTACTTATTTATAAATAATTCTAATATCTTAATTAAATATTAAATAAAATCAAATAATAATAAAATAGGAATTTTTATTATAATAATTTTCAAATATTATATTTATGTACATATTTACTAACTATAATTTAATTTTTATTAAATGTTATTATTTATTTCAATATTTTATAATTATTTATTATTTCAATAATATATATAAATATAAAATTCTATTTTTTATATTTTTAATCATAATTAATTAAATTTAAGTTACTGGTTCTTACTATTATATATTACATATTTTTTATTTTTTATTTATATATTTAATTAGTTAAATTTATAATTTTATATTATATACTATTTATTATTTATTTAAAACCTTTATTTGTTATTAAATGTTTATTATTTTCTTTTATTTATTGTTTATTAATTATTTTTATTATATATAACTAAATTGATATTATATATTATTTATATTTTTTTTATTATAAAATAATTTTACTAAAAATAATTTTATTTTATTATTATTTTTTAAGAATTATTTATTTTAATAATATATTTTTTAAAAATATCTTATACGTTAAAAGCTAATCAGGTCTAATACGGCCTCCCCCTGTTTTATTGAGTTATACAGCATTTTGACGTATAAGGGAGTTATAACGTATAAGGTTATATAATACATTGTTCGCACCAAACAACAGATAAGGACATGACGTATAGTATTAGCTTATACTATCATGCCTAATACGTTGTACCAAACACCCCCTAAGTGAGAAAAACTTGTAAACCACGTACAAATAACTTGGAAACCGGTGCTTAAGACTTGGAAACGAAAACGAAATGAAATAAAATTGAAAAAACGTGCTGACCATTAATGGCATTGAAGTAATTTTAATAAAATTCCAAAAAAACTCAGAAACCGAATTGTGCCAAGACCAAAACAGTTCATGTTCCTTCCTTCTTTCAATTACACATTCTCCTCTCTCCCTGAAGAACACGAACAGTGTGCTTCGCACTTCAAGCTCACGTTCAGTGTTGTCCTTCCCTCAAGTGCCACTTTGCATGAATGTGGGCCAATATCACCAACTGCCCCGGTCATTGTACGAAGTCCTTGCGTAGTATTGTAGTGGTTGTGAGAAGGAAAAACCCACGAAAGGGTTCACTGTTGCTTAACTTGTTGTATCATCACCTTGCGAGGTCTTGCAACTACATTTTGCAAGTAAGTTATGGGAAAATGCTTGGAAATGCATGTAATTATTAATTGCAAGTTGTTTTCCTATAATAAATTAGTTTAGGGGCTAGGTTACAAGGTTTGGGAACTAGGTTACAAGATTTTAGCACTGATTACAATTGTTTGTTGCCCTGGGTTTACAAGTTTTTTCGCTTGGTTTAGAGTTTTATTGCAGTTGGTTAGTTAGTAGAGGTTTACAAGTTTTTCCTATTGGTTTGCAACTTATTGTACCATGGTTTGCAAAATGTTGCAGTTTGTTTACAAGTTTCAGCACAGGATTACAAAACTTGTAAACCAAGTGCACGAGACCTATAAATCAAAACTGTGCACACAACTTGTAAACCACTATGCAAAATTTGCATACCACTCTTAAAAAACCTGTAAACCCAAAAAAGGAACTTGTAAACCTGTTTTGAAAATTGTAATGCAAGGTCTATGAATTATTAATCGTAGTTGCAGTTTATTAATACTCTCATTGCACTTGTGTGTGAAGTGGCCATGTATTTTGTAGTGGTTTACAAGTTTTGTTGAAAACAAGTTATTTTTTATTTTGTTGTGAAGTTTTTTATTGAGTTATCATGATAGTGCACCTAGAATGAGAGTTTTCTATTACTTGGTAGCCAAATTATAGCAAAATGGGGCGTACTACAAGACAAAGTGAAAAAAAAGCTGCGAATAAAGCTGAGGTGCAAGAGAAGGGAAAAAGCAGACATATGCGCAAACAACCCCACATAAAAGTGGATAAGGGGTCAAGTTCTGCAAAGCATGATGTGGTAAATTTTGTTTAGTGTGATTAATACCACCAACATCACTTGTATAGTGGTTGTTTATGTAGTTATATTTTGTTTACTTTAGCTATAAGCTTAATTTTAGCCACTTATTTGTTATTTGTTTGGAATGTGCGATGCAACAGCATTCAACACGAATTGTTCTCCAACTAAGATATTGGCACTTACAAAGAGGCTGACACTAAACCAAGCAAATATCGTTGGGGAAATGGGCTTTGGTGGACTATCCAGCATAAAGTACACCCTATAGAATAGGTTGATGATCTTAGAGCTAGTGAAGTCGTTTGATGTTAGGGAGAGGTGCATCCGAGGAAAGGACCACATTATCCCTGTGACACCTTAGTCCGTTGGAGTGGTCTTAGGACTACCTTATGCTGGTGAGTAAAGTAAAGGATCCTGTTGTTTTTTAAGTTAAAATGTCAGTAATAGTCTGTAAATATATATTTTTGTTGCAAAAGGTCGGCCGATACCTTCCTAATTAAATGAAGACCAAAATAGGATCATCAGTGATTTTAGGAAACTCACAGACAAGCAATTGGAAGATATTGTGATGGAAGGCAGGACAGATGAAAGATTCAAGTGAGCCTTCATTCTTTTGATCCTATCCACCTTCCTGTGTCCCACTTTGAAAAAATCTCCCAGTCCAAGGTTGTTGGGGGCTGCTGTTGATGTTGAGAACACCCAACAATACAACTGGAGTGAATTTGTGTTGGATTGGCTGGTTGGGTGTATAGAATCATATCAAGAAAACCAAGGCCAATTGAGGGGCATAGGAGGTTGTGTGTACTTTCTAATGGTAGGCTTTAATTTTAATTATTTGTGGTTATTGATTTTCATATATTATTTGGGAAAGACTATAGGAGATGTGATAAAGAGTTGACTTACACTAGATTATTTACATTATGTTTACACTGCATAGATCTGGTACGTGCACTGCCGATTTGGCCACCCAACCTATGGGGATGATCTTCCATTGGTGAAACACTGGGATAGTGAATCCATCCAACGGTGTTTCAGTTAAGAAAGAAGTAGCACAAAGGTACATTAGAGTAATTATGTTTGTATTTGTTCAATTTAACAAGTGAAATGAATAGGGCTTAACCTTATGCCTTATTCCACCTTCTACACAGGGGATGCTGAATACCGGGAAAGAATATGAAGATAGGGTTGTGAATGAATTTGTGAATAGAACATTCAGAAATGAGGTAATTGCCATATTGGCAAGCAATTACTTAATTTGACTTATATGAATTTGTTCATGATCTCCGATTAGTTGTTAAGTATAACATGGTCTTTGTGCAGGGAGTTAGGAAAATGGTGGCTGCCTGCATTAAAAATGGGAAGGAGCTTGATGTTGAGATTGAAGCTGCGAAGGCCACTGAGGGCCGTAGTCTGACAACCAGCCCTCCCACTCAATGCACATCACAGAGTTCACCAGTGGAAGATGAAGCAAGGGCTAGTGTGCCTGAGCAAACGCCACATGTTGCTGGTGAGACAGGAGAAGAAGCAATTGCATCTTTGCCCGAACCCCATGAAAATCCTCTTATTGCTAAAGCTGGTGAGGCCGAAAGATTAGAAAAATTGAGTGAGGATGTTCCTGGCTCCAAGCACATGGCATGGGAGGCGGTGCTAGATACGGCCCAGTATTACCTTGAGCATTCAGTTATGGTATGCGTTGATTTTGTTATTTATGAAAATATATTATTGTGTCATATCTTCCACCATATATGGCACTATTTAACACATAACTGAGCAGTATGTGTTCCAAAAACAACATTGAGGAAACCTGAAAAGATAGTTCAAATAACAAACATACTATGCCCTTAAAACTTATAAACCATCCTTAAAAAACTTGTAAACCGTGTTTAAAACATTTGTAAACCGTGTGTTTGGAAACTTGTGTAAGAAACTTGGAAACCTATGCCAAAAACTTGGAAACCACGTGTAATAAACTTGGAAACCTATGCTGAAAACTTGGAAACCATGTGTAAGAAACTTGGAAACCTGTGTAACAAACTTGGAAACCTGTGCTGAAAACTTGGAAACCAGGTTATAAAAGCTTGTACGTCATGGTTTAAAAACTTGTAACCCATGTTTAAAAAACTTGTAAATCACATTATAAAAACTTGTAAACCATGTTTAAAAACTTATAAACCAATGAGCAAAAACTTGTAAACCACGGGTAAAAAACTTGTCAACCACGAGTAAAAAACTTGTAAACCAGGTAACAAACAAACTTGTAAATGATGTTGTAAAAACTTGAATACCATGCAGCTAAAACTTGAAAACCATGGCAAATTTTGAAACCAGGTTATAAAAGCTTGTACATCATGGGTTATAACCTTGTAACCCATGTTTAAAAAACTTGTAAACCATGACAAAAAACTTGTAAACCACGTTTTAAAAAATTTTAAATCATGGTTAAAAAACTTGTAAACTATGTTACAAACACTTGCAAACATTTACGTGTAAAAACTTGATAATGATGATTGAAATGCTTGTCTTTGGAGCACAGGGGGGGAAGAGAATATGGAGTCTCATGATGTTGAAACTGAAGAAATGGTAGACAAATCTCTATCAATTGTTGAAGTTCGAGAACATCATGAGGAACCTTCTACCACTAGGCAGGTAGGAGAAGAGTGCGAGGAGGCAGTTTCCACAACTGGGACAATGGGGGAATATGAAGAAGAACTTGCTGCTACAGTCCCCATTTCTATACAGTTTCCTGATAATATTGCTAATCAAGTCTATGCCTACTGCACAAGGGATGGTACGACAATAAATGGAAAATAGGGTTGGGGAGGGTGAAGAGTAAGAACACACATCTCCTTCTTTTTTATTTTTCTTCTTAATGATGATATGTGGCCATAGTGTAATTACCTGTATGTGGGACTAAGTTGGTTGCAACCATTGGTCAGGGTGCTCATCCAAATGCTGGACAGCTTTCTAACTCGCGAAAACATGGCCACCATTGGTCCAAAAGGCAAAATAAGCAACCTGGTATATGATACTTTCATTTACTTGAGTGGGGATTTTAAACCGTGATTAATTTTTAGTGACAGGGCTTATGTGTGGTTTTTATTTAGGTTGTAACATTTGCATGTGAGTACCTCAACCAAAGGCATAGGGAAAGCCCAAATCCAGGGCGTTACTGTCTGCCATCATTTTTTGTGGTACTTACACATGCTTTGTACGGTTTCATATTTTGCATTGCCCTCCCAGTGAACCAAATTTTTTGTATATAATGTGGGTCTACAATGTAGGATTCATACAAAGCTGAAACACTACACATCAAATGGTGTGCTCAGGCCATGGGACCGTTCCATGTGGTGGCCAATGGTTGATCAAGTACTGATATCAAAGTGCAAGCTGGTATGAGTTTTGAGGTGTCTTATTGTCATTTCCCAGTCTTTACTAAACTGGTTTATGCAATTTGTAAACCCTGATATTGCATATATTTGCCCCAGCTGTGTATAAGGATCATTGGTGATGCTATGCACTTAACCTTGATGAGCAGATACTGTATGTGCTTGATTCTCTTCAGCTGGACCACATAGAAGACAGTTTGGTGCTTGACAGAATTGTTGTAAGCTGTGAATAGTTCTTTTAAGTTGATTTCCAGTTGTTATATTCAGTACATCAAGCGTGTGTCATAAACATAACTGATTTTTTTACGTTACTAGGCTGAGCGTTTCAACGAATTCGTTATCCTACTCCATCCTGGTCTAAAGGGGAAGTTTAAAGTAAAAACTGAAATTCCTAAGCTTCCAAAGCAGCCCAAGACGTAAGTAATATTCTATCATGCTTGATAAGTGTGGTTTTTTGTAATGAATTGTTAATAAGGAATTAGTAATCACTAAGTAATGTGTATGAAGGTATGATTGCAGACTATACATGATGAAATACATGCAGGATTGGGATGGTGTGCCACTGTGTGATGGAGACCAAACCATAAGTGAATGGGATTCTGTGTTCCATTTTATTGCAACGACCTTGTAATTTCACTTATGCATAAGTTGCCTTTGTCTAATTTTTTGTGTTCCCCATGGACAGGCAAAGTGTGCCCATTTTTTATATGATATCGTTGTGGAGTGGGCATTGGACGGCTGAAACGTGTGTAGGGATCATGTTTTGCAGGCTGCTCGGGTGGATGCCATGTTTGGTTGTGGAAGCTGATGATGCCGCCATTCCTCTCGAAGTCCCCACAAATGCTTACAAGAGGAAAAGAAAGCCAAAACCGAAACAAAAGACTCCATACACTTCACGCCATGTAAAGGGGAGACAAAAATGGACTTCTTGATCAACCCTTTATTTACTTGAATATACTTTGGAAGTAGCACTTGCATAGGGCTTATGTAAATATTTTTTGAATTAGCACATCGTGCAACATTGTAAATTTCAATTATATAAATACGTTTACTTGTCAACCAATGCTGAAACTTGGAAACCCTGTGTAAAAAACTAGGAAACCTATGTCGAAAACTTGAAAACCACGTGTAATAAACATGGAAACCTATGCTGAAAGCTTGGAAACCATGTGTAAAAAACTTGGAAACCTGTGCTGAAAACTTGGAAACCATGTCATGAAAACTTGTAAACCTGTGAGAAAACTTGGAAGGCATAGCTCAAAACAATAGAATTATACATGTAGACACGTACATTTTATAATGCCATTATAGATTGATCAACAATCGAGGCACAATATAACCACGGACAAGTGGTATTTTACATGTAATCCTCTCGAAACCGAAAGGGAAAAAATTTAATACAAATGTAATGGCATGGTAATAAACTTGTAAACCATGACAAAAAACTTGGAGATCATGTGTGAAAATCTTGTAAACTATTACTACAAAACTTGCAAACCAAGGGTAATAAACTTGTAAATCATGACAAAAAACTTGGAGACTATGTGTGAAAAACTTGTAAACTATTGCTACAAAACTTGCAAACCATGCGAACTAAACTTGTAAACCATGACAAAAAAACATGGAGACCATGTGTGAAAAACTTGTAAACTATTACTGCAAAACTTGCAAACCAAGGGTACTAAACTTGAAAACCATGACAAAAAACTTGGAGACCATGTGTGAAAAACTTGTAAACTATTGCTACAAAATTTGCAAACCATGCGAAATAAACTTGTAAACCATGACAAAAAACTTGAAGACCATGTGTAAAAAAGTTGTAAACTATTGCTACAAAACTTGAAAACCATGCGAAATAAACTTGTAAACCATGACAAAAAACTTGGAGACCATGTGTGAAAAACTTGTAAACTATTACTACAAAACTTGCAAACCAAGGGTAATAAACTTGTAAACCATGACAAAAAACTTGGAGACCATGTGTGAAAAACTTGTAAACCATGACTAAAACACGATAACCATGCTCACAAAACTTGAAACGTGTACAAACCTTAATTTTCAATCCCTGAACTTCCTTTCTGGTTTTCCTTTTAAGCTTATGCTGGACTTTCTCAACTTGAGAGATTTTGCTCTTGAATGCTGGTCGACCTTTACATGGTACGCACACCGGGTTGAGGATTTCAATCTCTTCATGTCCACGGCCCTCACTTATATGACCTGTCATCAGCTCATCCGTGGATGACATGTTCAATCCTCCCAAAGAAGGAGCCACAGTTTGCAAATGAGCATGTATCTTATCAAGAGTAGATTGCACCAGATTGCTGCCAGCATCAGAATCAGCAGCTACTTCGGCCACTTCATAGAAATGCTTCAACAACTTTTCAAATCTCTCCATGTTTGGTCTAACCTCAGTAGCATCGGAGCCACAATGTATGAATACCTCATTTTGATTTTTTTTGCTCCATCTTTGCAATATGTACTTCATTGGCACTTGTTTCACTCTTTTAAAAGCAAATACACACAAGCAATGTCTGCACATAATACTTTTAAATTCAAATAGCAAGCACTAGCAGAACATGTCATGATTATCACGATTGAACATGTTCGTAGGCAATGTCTGCACATAATACTTTTTTGCTCGTAGGCAGCTCTGCTCCTAGCATCTGGCCAAAATATATTCCTCACATGGAACTCATCATCTAAATCTAGGTCATACCAAAACTCTCTGTTCTGTGCCTTCATATTGGAAAAGTACTCCAACAAAGCCTTGGCATCACCTTCCTTTCTAATTGCCCGCCTTTCTTTGTGGATGTAGTTCCTCACATCCCGTTCACCAAATGGTAAATTTTCATATCCTCCACTTTCACACACAACAGTTTGGAATGACTTGGTGATCCTCACCCCTGAACAGTCACTTAATTCAATACTTCTCTTCGCATGAAGACTTAAACTCTTGTTCATATTAAACATTCGTGACTTGAAAGGGCTAAGATCATGGTTATGTTCAAGAATAACTATTTTGATACACCACTTACCATCTTCTGTCTTAGCTGTGGTAATCTTAGCATCACAATTCGCTTATATAGTCGGCAGCATTTTCAAACTTGATGGGATCTTGGATCGACAGCTTCCCTCTCGTGAGCATGCTAGGATAAAGTATTTAGGTTTTCCATCCAATCCTTTCCTTGAATTTCTAACTTTAAATGAAAAACCTTGTTTCATTGCCTAGGACTTGTAGAATGATTTCACATCTTCTTCTGAATTGAAAACCATCCCAATGGTAGACACCAACAAGTTCCAATCGCCACCATGCTCATCAAGCTCAACATCAAAATCCGCGTTTTCTTGGGTTATGTCCTCCATGCTTTGCATATACAATTCAGAATATAACCTATAACAAACAATAAAAAAATATAAACTAAAAAACAAATGGTTTACAGTGTTCACATAATTCATAACCAAATTTGAAGTATTTGTAGCCACTTCAGAACTTTGAGGTACCACATTGTGGAAACAACTTGTTTTACAAAGATTATTACACTTCCTTTGTAAGCCTTAACCAATAGTTTACAAGTTCTGTTGCACTTGATTTACAGGTTTTAAGCAATGCTATATCTTACAAATCAATTGCATTTTGTTTACATGACTTGTAAGTTAGTGCTTAAAACTTGCAAACCTTAAGCATAAAACTTGTAAACCTCCACCAAAAACGTGTAAATTTGTACCACAAAACTTGTTAACCTGTAACAAAAAACTTGTAAACATGCACCAAAAAACTTGTAAATCTATACCAAAAAACTTGTAAACCTGTACCAAAAAACTTGTCAACCTCTACCAAAATATTTGTAAACCTGTAACAAAAAACTTGTAAACCTCTACCAAAAAACTTGTAAACCTGTAACAAAAAACTTGTAAACCACCCCGCAACTGCATTTTATTGTGGACAGTGTTCATATAACATAGAATCAGATTCTAAGCATTTCCAGCGACTTCAGAACTTTGACAACCCCTTTTGTGCCAGAAACTTGGTTTACAAGTTCACAAGTTTGTGCACAAACCACTTTCCAAGTCTTGATCAAGGGATTACAAGTTGAATCCACTTGCATTACAAGTCTTTTACACTTTTTTCCAAGTTTTAAGCAAAGCTCAGATTTGCAAATTATTTGCACTTCTTTTACAATACTTGTAAACCTTCTTTAACACTTGTAAACCAAGTTAAGAAACTTGCAAACCAATGCTTAAAACTTGTAAACCACATTCTAAACCGATTTTATCATTACTTTACGAGTTATGGAGCCATTCTATGGGTCTGTTTACCAATTACATTTACCTCCAACCGTGCGAACAACAAATACAGAAACATCACATATCGAAAGAGAGGCAAGAGTGAAAATGAGTAATGGACATACCTTATGAAAAAGACGGTGGCGAAGGGTGAAGACGTGTTGTTCTAGATAGTTCAGCTGTGGGGGAGGGGGCGGGGCTTAAGCCAGAAAGAGCGTGGGAGGAGCTAAGCGAACGGGAGAAGCTGGGAGAAACAAGAGGGAGCTAGGAGAAATGAGAGAAAGAAATGTGATTGAGAAAGAGAAATGTGTTTTCATTTTTCTCTTTCCCATGCTTACCCACTGTTTTGTCATTTTCTAGTCTTCCCATACGGTGTAAATATGGTGTCGCACTATTTTGGTGTGCAACAAACATTTTCGGGGAACCACCCACCATGTTGGAGGCCATACATTTTCACTTGCTTAGGGGATCTGCTACAGGAAGGGGAGAAACTTGAGAGCAGATTGAAGAATTGCACAAATTAACATTTTAGAATTTTGTAGGAGAGTCACAAATGCCAAAGGACTAAAATGACTTTTAGGTGTATTGTGAGCGACTAAAATGACCAAGTCGAATTAAGATTACACTTCAAATGACAAGATATCAGTTAACAGTGACACATCATAACTTAACTATTGATGGTTTAACAAATGTTAACGGATTGACTCGATTGATTCACGGTGACACATCATAACTTAACTATTGATGGTTTAACAAATGTTAACGGATTGACTCAATTGAGTCACGGTGACACAACATAACTTAACTATTGATGGTTTAACAAATGTTAATAGATTGACTCAATTGATTCATGGTTGTAAATGTGAGGGACTAAACTGACTCATTTTAAAAGTAAGAGAGTAAAACGTCTCACATATAAAATGTCAAGAACTAAAGTGAGCATTAACTCTTATTTTTATATTTTTTTTAGTAGATACTCTTATTTTTATGTTTAGCTCAACGAAATAAATCCCAAAATATTTAAAGCCATTTTTCAAAGTCATTTGGTAATTGTCATTGTTGATATGTCAATTCTGCTAGCATTTATCGATGTTTTTTTTATGTAAAATGTTTAACAACGTTACTCTATAAATTTTTCAAAGCAAGAAAAAGGCCAATTGATAATGAGTTAGAGACTTAGAGTATGCTGAGCTTCTTTTTTTTTTTTTTCTTTTCCTTGCTTTCCAGTACAGTATATAGAGCTTGATGCACTAAACAAGAGTTGAAGATTCCAGATACTTATGTCAGTGAAAATAGAAACATGTTATGGATTTGCCTTTAATAATACAAGCTTCAGTACAAGATATAACTTGTTCCTGTAACCTTTTTATCTTTGATGCTGCCTCTCAAACATGAAACATCATTATCAGGTAGCACATTTGATGGGAAGTACACCTTACAAAACTACTACTATATGTCTAGCCAGGGTCGCTTGTTTTCCTCTGGCTTCAAGTATAGTCCTAGATATTTCATTGCTTGACCCAAACAGCAATTGATTTGATGTGGAATTTTCTTGCAATGTGAAGTTTCCTAAGAAGAAAGCAGGTTGTTTAGGCTCAGGAATTTCTACCCCACTTCCCAACATTAAAAGAACATCTGACATGTTTGGCCTATCTTTTGGAAGCTGTTGCACAGACAAGAGACTAACACGAATGCAACGTAATACTTCAGATACAACCCGTGAGTCTTCAATGTTTTTGTCAATCAGTTCTATTGCCCTTCCTTCCATCCAAAGAGTCCATGCCTGTGACCACACAAATTGTATATAAATACATTAAGATTGGTATAAATGAAAAAAATTATATATTTCACAAAGTCTCACACACTTACGTGACCAATAAGGTTGTGGCTTTGGAAAGAGTCATAAAACCCTCTACTTTTCTTCCCATGTATAATCTCCATCACCAAAATACCAAACTAAACACATCGGATTTAACTGAAAATAGCCCTTTAGTAATGTATTCAGGTGCCATATAACCACTGCAAAAAGCCCATTTTTTTTAACAAAATAAACGAAGAAGCTATCACATATAGATTTTGCAATTTGACTACTTTTAGGTAAAGATGACTCACTAGGTCCCCACAATTCTCCTTGTGCTTCCTTCCATTTGCTCTCCTCCAAAAGTTCTAGCTATGCCAAAATCTGATATTTTTGAATTCAATTTATCATCGAGTAAAACATTACTTGCTTTGAGATCTCTATGAATTATTCTTAATCTTGAATCTTGATGAAGGTACATGAGACCCCGAGCAACTCCAGAAATGATGTGGAAGCGCTTGGGCCAATCTAACAACTTTCATTCACTCTCATCTGATGGTTAATTACCATTATCAGTAAAATCAATTGCCCAATTGAATTACTCAAATTCAAAATTCAAGTATCATCATCATTTTACTGGCAAAAAAATTATAATTTAGTCTACCCTATACTATAAGGCTTCTTGGATTCATACCAAAAATAAAGGTGTCCAAACTGCTATTTGGCATAAATTCATAAACCAACATTTGTTCTTGTCCCTAAACGCCACAGCCAAGAAGTTTCACAAGATTCTGATGCTGAAGCTTTGCAATAAGCTTTACCTCATTCATGAACTCAGCTAGTCCTTGTCCTGAGTTACATGAGAGCCTCTTCATAGCAATAACTCTCCCATCTATTAATCTTCTCTGCATATTCAGACATTTCAGCATATTAAGGTACACATCATAACACACTTCAAAATTTGGTTCTTATTAAAGCTCATATATGGATCTACCATGTAAACAGGTCCAAATCCACCTTCACCGATTTTGTTATTCTCTGAAAAGTTATTGGTGGCACTAGCTAATGTTGAATGGCTAAACAATGGGAGATCAAGACCATCCTCAGGTCCTCCATTGTTTTGATCTCCAATTGTCAATTTCTCTGCAAAATTGAAACTAAATCCTTCTTCAACTTTTGTTTTCTTTCATGCTCAAATATACCAAATTTAGATGTTACAAGATTTTGATAGCATTTTATTAAACTTTGTGGCTTAAGTGGCTCAGCTGTTATGTTATCCTAATTGTAATCTAATGGTATATGATTGCTTGTGTTTACTGGCCTAGAGAAAAAAACCGTTCACTGTCATGTAGAAAATAATTCAAGTCCAATTAATAGTTACAAGTGAGTTAATAATAATGTATTAAGATAGAAATATATGTTTATTTAGATTCTGAATAATGTTCCATCACTTACAAATGGTGCATCTGTCCTAGCAACTTGATCAAGCAATATGTGCATGATGGCTTCGTATAATGGGCATAACTTTTGTGTTCTACCCAATTTCTTGATCTTAGCTATATATATGGTACGATTTATTTTTATGCTAACGAAGAAAATTCCCAACTGCTAAAACAGCATTCGGCAAGTAAAGTGGGCCTCCTCCAAATCTCCAGACAAATTATAAGGTTTTGAATTTCATATATTCCATAATAAATGCAGAAAAATAACTCTTGTTGAAGTCATGTTTTGCAGTACAAAAATGTCAATGATATGATGCGACCCAAAGTTTATTTATGCAGAATTTTTTAGACACTTCACAATCATGAAGACAGATTTGTTCAATAGATTAGTTTGGTTTGGAACATAAAAACATTGGGGGGATTCATTTTTAAGAGTAAAAAGGGAGCAAGTTATATTACCAGATTTGTTTTTGTGGACTTTGTAGATAGCATTGCAACCAACTATAAGCACCCCGACAACCCCAACAGTTGTGCAAGCAACTATGGTTTTCAACTTCTTTCTGTGGTTGTATTCCATCTCTTCATGGTTGAAATCAATCAAACAAAATAACTAGCCTTAATTCACACATATTGCCAGAGGGAACTTTGGTATGTTTTTCAAAGATGTAATTGAAAGTATCTGTCAACAGAAGAATCACAAATGACTAAGTAGACTAGTGTTCTACGTGTTAAGAGTTTGAAGTAAATATATAAAAGTAAAAAACAGGGGAGGAGAGGAGAATGAAAATGAAGTTGAATAGAAATGTTTAGGGCCTGTTTGGTCTCAATTTTCGGGATTTTGTGAAGAAAATGCTGAAAACTGGAAATGAAAACTTAAATTTGTACCTGTTTGATTTGAATTTTCTATTTTCAGTTTTCAAGATTTTATGAAGGAAATACTGAAAACTGAAATTTGTAGTTTTTATAATTTTCAGCATTTCTTTAATAAATTCTAAAAAACTAAAAATAAAAACTCAAAACTCAACAAACAGGTAAATGTTCACACAGTTTCTTAGAACATAAAAGAAAGTCACTTTTCATTTTTCAAAAGGTGGTTGAAATTTGTCGGGTGGAGCCTAAATGAGGAGTACAGCACTTTCACCCACACCACATTTTGTCGAACCAAGTAGATGTAAAATTGAATTTTGTTGCAGGATTTTCGTCAATTTTCACACCTAGCCGCTACTCAAGCAAACAAAGCTACGGTGGCAAGGATGAGTCTACCTAATTCCGAAGCAACCACTCGAACATAGAAGTATTGCTCATCAGATCCCACCTTTCTAATATCAATTAGATCACCAAACCACATGACACAACCACTCCCTTTCCCACTGATATCTGAATTTGTATAGGCCATACAAGAACAGTTGTTCAAGCACTTAGCTCTGCATTCGTCCAGACCAATTGTCTCATCCATCCAAGTATGCGTAGCATCCGGCACTTTCAATCCCACCATTTTCACAAATCCATCCGTGAGTTTGTCCTTGCAGCTTAACGGTGTTATGATATCATCAGAGTCGGGTACACCCCAAGTGTAATAAACTCTTTACGGAGGAAGCGCGCCCTAATTGAAGAGATGGAAAAATGGAGTACGGTGAATAGTAATTCACAGTGGGGCCCACATCACTATTTATGTGAATAGTACTATGTAGTGGGACCCGCTTCACTATTTATGAATAGTACTCGTTACTGTTCACACCAACAAACTAGATCAAGATAACTGCACACCAATATTTTAAAGTGGAAAACCCTCCTGTAATTTTGAGGGAAAAACCACGGGCCAAACTCCGAAAAATATTCCACTATATTTAAAGAGTAATTACAATATAATGTATTCCCAATGAGACTTTCTTCTACTACAATTAGTAGTATTACAGAGATCTAGAGAATATATCCAAAACCCCCAGTGTATACTCACACTACACTCTTGGAATTTTCTAACACACACACTCTCTATTTTTCTCTCACTACAAGAAGCCTACACTGCTTTTTTCTATACAATTGAGGAAATGCTTCTCAGTTTGGGATGCTCTTCACCGTTTGCATCCCCTCTATTTATAGAGTTTATAAGAGTTACTGTGCATGTTACTGTACACAATGCGGTGATACAACTGTGCATTTAGTGCAATAGCTTTCGGTGGCATCCTTTGTTGACTACTGTGGCAAAAAGTCAAGCTACATTTCTAACAATTCTCCACCTTGGCTTACATTTTGCAACAGCTTTCAACCTCTGCAAATATTGACCAAGTCCAAGCAATGTTTAAACTTGTCAATCGGCAATGGTTTCGTCATATCAGCTGGATTCTCAGCCGTGGCTATCTTCTGAACTGCAATAGTACCATTATTGATACTTTCTCTGAAAAAATGAAGTCTGACATCAATGTGCTTTGTCCTCTCATGATAGACTGGATTTTTAGCCAGATGAATGACACTTTGAATATCACAATGTATAATTGGTACATGTTGATTCAACCCAAAACTATCCAAAAGACCTTGCACCCAAATGCTCTCTTTAACAGCCTCAGTCAATGCCATATACTCAGCTTCAATAGTTGACAATGCCACTATAGATTGAAATGTCGTCTTCCAGCTAATAGTACATCTAAAGACTGTAAAGATATGGCACATCAATGACCTCCTTTTATCCAAATCACCTGCATAATCAGAATCTACATAACCTACAACTCCACGATTCTTCTGACCTTCAAATACCAAAAAGACATCAATGGAACCTTTCAAGTACCGCATGATCCATTTCACAGCTTCCCAGTGTGTCTTTCCAGGTTTGCTCATAAATCTGCTTACCACACTCACTACATATGAAATGTCTGGTCTAGTGCACACCATGGCATACATGAGACTGCCAACTGCACTAGAGTAAGGTATATGAGACATGTGCTCCACCTCTTCCTCAGTTCTCGGACATTCCTTCAAAGATAACTTAAAATGTGCAGCCAACGGAGTGCCAACTGGTTTGGATTGATCCATATTGAAGTGTTGTAGCACTTTTATAATATAATTTTGTTGTGTTAAACACAACTTGCCACTATGTCGCTCCCTATGAATCTCCATTCCAAGAATCTTCCTTGCCGCACCTAAGTCCTTCATCTCAAACTTTTTTCCCAACTGAGTTTTCAACATACTAATTTCAGCCTTATTACGAGCTGCAATTAGCATATCATCTACATACAACAACAAATAAATCTTTGAACCATCTGGAAGCTCCTTAGAGTAGATGCAATTATCATATTAGTTTGTACTATATCCAGTACCAATCATAAATGCATCAAATCTTTTGTACCACTGCCTTGGAGACTGCTTCAAGCCATATAATGACTTCTTCAATAGGCAAACATGATTTTCCTTACCAAGACTTATGAACCCCTCTGGTTGACTTATGTAGATCTGCTCCTCTAGCTCACCATGTAAGAACGCTGTCTTCACATCAAAATGTTCTAGCTCTTAGTCAAACGTACTCACAATAGCTAATAGGATCCGAATAGAGCTATGTTTCACCACAGAAGAGAATACTTTATGGAAGTCAACACCCTTCTTCTGAGTATAGCCCTTTGCTACTAGTCTCGCTTTGAACCTTGAAAACTCAATGCCAGGGATTCCTTCTTTCCTTTTGTAAACCCATTTACAGCCAACTACTCTTTTCCCCTTTGAAAGTTGTACCAGCTCCCACGTCTGATTTTTCTGAAGAGAATCAATCTCCTCATTCATTGTTATCAGCCACTCCTTCGACTCCTTATTTTCTACTGCATCACGGTAGGTACATGGTTCATCTCCAACTGCACCATCCGCCATAACCAAAGCAAAGGCTATAGGATCTGCATATAATGAGTCAAGTGCACAAGCAGCAGAATCCAGATATCTTTTTGGTTTCTGGATTTCTCATCTTTCTACGCCAAGAGTAACATCTTGTATGGCTCTGCTTCTCTGGTTGGTTCACCAGTTTTCTGATAGTCAGGCTCATCTTGTTGTTCTACTTCAGGTTGAGCAATCCTTGAAGTATTTGGCTGATTCATTACATCATTTTCTTGCTTCACCTTCCCATAGTCAATCTCTAGCTCCACCTGCTTCTTAGCACCATGATCTGTCTCTGCCTCATCTAAGTTAGACTCCTTATTCTGATTTAGCATTGCCGCCTCGTCAAAAGTGACATCTCTACTGATAATGATTTTAGGTGAACTTGCCTTCTCTATACACCACAGTTTGTAGCCTTTCACCCCTCGTGCATATCCTAGAAATATACACCTTCTTGCCCTTGCCTCAAGTTTACCATCACTCACATGGGCATATACAGGACAACTAAATATCTTCAAATCAGAATAGTTTACAGTTCGACCAGACTATACCTCTTGTGGAATCTTCAGATTAATAGTAGTTTATGGAGATCTATTTACCAGATATACAGCTATATTGACTGCCTCAGCCCAAAATGATTTGGGAAGTGTTGCATTGATTCGCATGCATCTTGCACGCTCTAAAAGTGTTCTATTCATCCGTTCTGCTACTCCATTTTGCTGTGGTGTTCCTGGTACAGTATGGTGCCTCACTATACCAGCATTTCTACAAAACTCCTCAAATTCTTTGTTGCAAAATTCTTTGCCATTGTCAGTTCTTAGTCTCTTGACTGACCGCCCGGTTTGCTTCTCGACTATGGCCTTCCATTGCTTGAATTTGTCGAACACCTCTTCCTTTTTCTTCAGGAAATAAATCTAGACTTTTCTGGAATAATCATCTATCAGAGTAAGAAAATAGCGAGCTCCACCTAAGAAGTTAACAGGGGCTGGGCCCCAAACATCTAAGTGAACATACTCTAATATCCCCTTGCTATTGTGTTTGCCAGAATTAAACTTCACCTATTTCTGCTTTCCAAATACACAGTTTTCACAGAAACCAAGTTTGCAATTCTTCAATCCTTTCAATAGGCCTTTGCCAGCAAGTATGGTCATTCCTTTCTCACTCATATGACCAAGCCGCATGTGCCACAATCGTGTACCATCATCCTTTCTTTCAGATGATAGAACAACAGCAGTCCCATCGATTGTGCTTCTAAACAAAAGATAGATTCCACCTTGTAGCTTTCCTTTCAATACCACCATTGAGCCTTTGAATACCTTCAAGAAACCACCCTCTCTAGTGAATTTGTACCCTCGATTGTCAAGGGCACTCAATGAGATCAGATTTCTACCCAATTCTGGTACATGCCATGCATGAAACGTCCTTTTAGTACCATCATCCAAATTCACTTGCACATCTCCTTCACCAATAATCGGAATAATTCTATTATCTCCCAATCTAACTTTTCCCTCCCGTTTTTTATAGGATGAGAAGAAGTTTCGATTAGGCGTCATATGAAAAGATGCTCCAGAATCTAGGATCCACTCATTTCTGGTGTCACCTGTGAATACTGTCAAAGCCGAACCAGCATCAGCATCACTATCTTCAGAACTTTCAATTGTTATGTTGGCAGAATCTCCTGATTTTGCCTTTCTCTCTGGGCAATTTCTTCTGACATGTCCCGTCTGGTGACAATGAAAGCACTTCACAGATTTATGCTTTCTAGACTTTGATCTTCTTTTGCTTTTGTTTCCCGATCCTCTTTCTTGACTACGCCCTCTCGTCACGAACAATCCATCTGCAGGACCTTCGACATTGGATCTGGCTACTAACTTCTGATGTTCCTTTATTATAAGTGATTCTTTAACATTTTTCACTGAGATATCGAATCTACCATAAAGTATGGTATCACAGAAATTATCATAAGACGGAGGTAGTGAAGTCAACAAGACCATAGCTTGATCAACATCTTCAACTTTAATTCCTGCAGCTCCAACATCAGAGATCATCCGGTTGAAGTCATCTATATGCTCTTGCATTGATTTTCCTCCTGAATATTTGAATGTGTACAGTCACTTTCGCTGATAAAGCTTATTGGACAAGGTCTTTACAGAATATTTTTCTTCCAAAGCCTTCCATAGTGAATCAGCAGTTTTTTCATCCATGACTTCTCGTAGAACATTGTCTGCAAGACTCAACTGTATTGTACTCAGTGCTTTGATCATCATCTCCTTCTTCTTGTCATTAGGTAATGATTCTGGGTCCTCCAACATCTCTGCAAGACCTTGCTGACCTAGCAATGCCTGCACTTTCAGTTTCCATAGCCTGAATTCATTGGACCCATCAAATTTCTCTACTTCAAATTTTGGCATCGACATCTTGGATCTTAGTCAGAACCTTATACTGTTAACCGTGTATTGGAATAGTGCAAATTAACTATAAATCGCGCACCAAGAGGGTTCCCAGGAAAGAGAGGTGGGTTACAATGAACACGCTTAAATACCAAGTCTTTCCTTAGCCAGAACCTCTTCAAACTGCACTCTCACAGTATCACTGCTTGTCTTCCAAAGAACGGCAACCAAAAGGTGATCCTCAAGTATTAGGGAGAAACTCTTTTCTAATGTGGAAGATCGGACTAAACTGCAACCACAGAGCATACTAAGAATAAATCCCACCGATCCAAAGGAGCTCTGATACCACTTGTTATGATATCATCAGAGTCGGGTACACCCTAAGTGTAATAAACACTTTACGGATGTGAGCGGAAGCGCACCCAAATTGAAGAGATAGAACAATGGAGTAGGGTGAATAGTAATTCACAGTGGGGCCACGTCACTATTTACATGAATAGTACTATATAGTGGGACCCACTTCACTATTTATGAATAGTACTCATTACTGTTCACACCAACAAAATAAATCAAGATAACTGCACACCAATATTTTAACGTGGAAACCCCTCCTGTAATTTTGAGGGAAAAACCACGGGCCAAACTCCGAAAAATACTCCACAATATTTAAAGAGTAATTACAATATAGTGTATTCCCAATGAGACTCTCTTCTACTACAATTAGTAGTATTACAGAGATCTAGAGAATATATCCAAAACCCCCAGTGTATACTCACACTACACTCTTGGAATTTTCTTACACACACACTCTCTATTTTTCTCTCACTACAAGAAGCCTACACTGCTTTTTTCTATACAACTGAGGAAATGCTTCTCAGTTTGGGATGCTCTTTACCGTTTGCATCCCCTCTATTTATAGAGTTTATAAGAGTTACTGTGCATATTACTGTACACAATGCGGTAATACAACTGTGCATTTAGTGCAATAGCTTTCGGTGGCATCCTTTGTTGACTACTGTGGCAAAAAGTCAAGCCACATTTCTAACAAACTGTTTATCGCGAACACATCCTTGGGACCATCCTAGTGAGCTCCATGCCTGTGGTGACTTAGGCCTGAACCCTTTCAAACATTGACAAACTGGCGTCTCAGTGATGATACAATTCCCATTGGCACCACACAGGCCATAATGGTCACAGTCGTCCAATGGCTTCGATGAATAAACCATCCAACTTTGGTCAGATTCCACCCACACGAATCGATAGCGAGTATAATCAGTTTGGTTCATCACTAATCTTGAGATGACAGAATTATTTGTGAGGTGGTATGTGTAGGAGAACTCATCTTTATTGCTCACAAAATTCAAACTATAGATAGAGTTGCTCTTCATTTGTGGAGAACCACTTGACCAGAGGCCATTCCATGGTCCGAATCGGCAATACTTTTCTGCTCCCTTCATTAGATATCCCTCAGGGTAGGCACTTTGAGAAGTGATGTAAGTAAAGTCTCCTGGTGCAGGATCATTGGGACTCTTCCAAGCAGATAGTGTCCAATTTAGGCCTTTTTTAAGGTTCCATCCAAGTTTCATCCCTGGCAACATTGTATCAGATGGATAATCAAAGCTTTGCCACAAGTATAACTCTTCTTGATTTGCTTCTTTCCCATCCCATACCACAAAATTTCCAGAATCCAAGAGCTTAGCAATAGGATTATTTGGTTGTTTTTGAGAGAAAATTGTGGTATACCAAACCACAGTACCATTCTAGCTAAGCACAAGACTGCCAATGCTGTTCACTGTCAAGGTGCCAGATGTGTCATTGATTGGATTGAGGCGGTTTGCAACCCAAACAACTGTCTTACCTGGGATGTTCTTGTACCAAATTCCCAAGTAGCACTTGTTGGAATTCCCAGGGTTGAAGAAACCAAGTTCAAAGGTTCTACCTGGAGAAACCAAGGTCATGCCATCACTTATGGACTTAGAATGAGCAATGGAATCACCTGCCACAGAAACTATGAGAGAAAAAGTTACAAGTATAAAAGCAATGATGTTCACAAAATGAAGAGAATCCATTGAAGAAGTAAGGGAAGCTTTTTGCATCACCCTCCTTGTTTCTTTGGCTATGTGTGATGCTGCAAGTGGAACATAACTTCAGATTCAATTATTTGCACCCCCCACTAACCTAATGTCCTTTATGTCAAGAATGGTAGTGTTGCCTGGTGGGGTTTAACCCAAAGTCCAAAAAAATAGAAGTTTTGCTAGTATTTTGACCTATAAATATGGTTTTGGTTATTTGAGTTTGTTATCCTCCAAAACTGGAAGTAATCCATATTGGTAGTTTTTAAGAGTTGTTCATATGATGAAATATTTGTAAAGATAGTTTGTAATTTCAGTCGTTCAAAAATTGTAGATAGTGAAAGATTTGGAACTCCTTATAGGGGTCGTGGATGTAGGTAGTTAAGGCCGAACCATGTTAAATTTTGTCTCTTTTATATCATTTTTTCTTCTTGCATTGTTTCTTTTATTGAGAGAGAGTTTGTTTTTTGTATTTTGTAGCTTCGGCCGCCCAACATTGCCTTCATAGTGTGACCGTGGACCAGCTCCTAAGGAAGTCAAAAAGTGATCAAACGAAAGTAGAGTACAAGCAGCCTGCAGATATTTTATTCCATCAAGTATGACCAAAAGAAAAGAAAGTACGACAGAATAGTGGCATAGGGTGGGTCTCAATGGACGATAAGCGGTAAGATATCTATCTTGTGATTGAGAAGTCACGGGGAAAAAATTTGCTTGAGAGGGTATAAGGCTTGTTGTGTATATTTACCCCACAAGGCTCCTAACATATGCGAGTCTCGTGCAATGTTAGGCCTTTTTTGATGATTGGAAGAGTGGTCAATTTTTATTCCAAAGATGCAACAGGATAACGTGGGCAACGGATAATGTCTTTTGAACCATTACATTGTTCTTCATCTATTTTCGCTGGATGTTATATTAAGGGTCTAGATTTAAAGATTAAAATAATTATATGAAATTATAAAATAAAATAATAATATTTAAATTAAAAATAATAATTTCAAATTACGAAATTAACCTTTTCTCGATTCTCAATATTTCTTTCGACCATTTACCCTCGTCGTCTTTCATCTCACCTCACCATCGCCTCTCTTCTCCAATAGATCTAGCTTCTTCTCCCCGACGAGTTCAACACCTACCCACAAATGGGCGATTTTTAGGCACAAGGTTAAAGGGATCAGAGTCTATAAAGTGGTGGACCTGAGATAAATTTTGAGACCCTAAGCTTTCAAAGTCATGTGTCAAGTATCGAACACATGTGAAGATGAACAACACACTTTTGATACACAAATTAATCATGAAGAATGCCATGCCTTTTCATAGCCTCTGTAACTTGAAGTAAACACAAAAAGACTTATGAGATTAATTGTTGAGTAGTGACCGTGCTTGAAGCTTAGCCAAATGAATCTTTTAATTTTAAAAGAATGGAAAAAAAAAAGGGAGGGTGTCTCCACATTTAGATTCTTTTGTTTTTTAGGGGATGAATTTATTCCTATGCTACCATGAACTAACAGAACTGCCCTTCTATTCTTTAGATCTAGAGTTCCTAACTGAGTTATTGTGCGTGTCACTCCTCCTGATTGTCTTGCGTTCCTTCCCTGCCGACCACGATAATTTCAACTCTGCGGTCCTGTTGAAGGATGCGTCGTGATACTTGCAGCTTTGCAATCAAGTTGAAGAAAAGGCTTCTAGAGCAGCAAACCATTGTGGCTGAAATGGAGGTGGGATGGTCAATGACGGCGATGAGTGGTTGAGCGGTGGGTAGTGTGAAAAGGATGATTTGGTCCCATACTATTAAATGCGTTCTCCTGGCCAACTCCTTCTTCCTCACGAAGCAATGGTCTCAGGTTTGAACCCCGTGAAAAACATGTATTAGAAGAGTCATGCGCCTTCTATAAAATCTTAAATGGTCAAATAGAATTGCTTCTTACGGAAGGCCTCTAAGAAAAAACACATTCTCTTGCTTAATATTTGTTTGGAATATATGTTAAACTTGTCTGTGGAAAACATTTTTATATAATTTAATTGAAGACATTCTGTTTGATTTCAGGTGGTGTCTCGATCAAGTTTTTATGAATTTTGGCTGGTACCTCCAATTTAATGCTCGATTGGTATGTATCTATATTCTATCTATCTATCTATCTTATATATTAGTTCTCCCACTGAAGTTGCCACATGGCAATCACTCCTAAATTAGATAATTATAATTTTTTATGTAATTTTTATTTTCTTTATGACTTTTCATTCATCCGTCCTACTCCATTTTGTAATTATTATTCATTCTAGTGTATAATTATTAAATTATAATTAATTGGTGAATTCACTGTAATAATATAATTTAAAATTACTACAATAATGTGGCAAAATTAATCTTTCTACAATTGCAAACAACAATATTAATTTTTCATCATTGAATTTAATTAATTAATTAATTAATTATGTTAATCTGTTAACTCATTATAATATAATTTTTTGTTTTAAATTTTAGAATTATTCTGTTTAAAATTTTTAGAGAATATGAAAATAAATTTATTTCAATAGTGGCAAAATGAAATTTTTTATTTTATATTATTTAGCAGTATTTTGACATAATAAATGACCTTGAAGTTATAATCAAAATTTAAACAATATTTCAGTGATATTTTATTTGGTTGTACATAAAAATATTAATATGTTAACTCATGATAACATAGATTTTGTGATTCTAAATTTGATAATTAATTTTTTTAAAACTTTAAATAATATTTAAAATTAAATTTATTTTAAATAGAAAATAAATTTTTCTGTGAAATCATTTAATTAATTTGTCAAGATTGCGATGCTTTTTTTTTCAGAAAACAATGTGCAACATTAAGATCCTACAAATTGTAATACATGAAAAAGTAATGCTATATGATTCATTGATAGTGTATAATTATTTAATATTTTGGGACACGATAATACCATTTTTATAGATAAAAACTGAAATAATTATATTAATTTATTAACTAATGATAATGTAAATTTTTGTGATTTTGATTTTAAAAAATATGCTTAAAACTTTAAAAAGTGTAAAATTAAAATAAAATTTAAAATAGAAAAAAAAGTTGCTTCTAATTTATACAATAGTGAAATTTAAAGGAAGAAAAGACTTTAACATCATCATCAAGAAAATTTAGTTTCACGTGATACTTTATATAATTGTACATCATAATATTAACATTTGTATCTAAATTTGATAAAGATAAAATGGAAATAATTACATTAATATTTTTTTTAGGATATATAGTCTTTGTAATTTTTTAGAAGTCATTCGCTGAAAATTTTAAAAAATTTCAATTAGATTTATGTTTAAATTACTTAATAATGCATTTTTAATTCTAGAAAATAATTTATAACTATATATAATATGGGTATAAGTTACATTACATATCAGATTAAAAAAATATAATATGATCAAATGGCCATTAATCTTAACATATCAATTCCTCTCTTATGATAAGTATCACATAAAGTGAGCTCATATAGGATTCTTATAGTGAGCTTATGTTAGAATTCTTATAGTTAACAATCTTTTTGGTCCTAATATTTTCAATTTGATACCAATTAGATTTTGTTCTAGACAACATTTTGGGAGTCTGATCGGCCAAATACTATATTTGGCTAATTGATCCTTTTGCTCGATGTGGTTTAAACCTTATTAATATTGAAGTATTGAAACCAAGCTTGGAACATGTCTCTCTTAAGCAACTGTCTCACATTTAATAAGGGTTGGTTAAAGGTTATCGAAATGAATTGTTATCATGGAAGAGAAAATTGGACCGGACGGCCAGTCTAACCGGAAACCGATCATTTGGCCAGTTTGGTTAAGCTTAAAAAATTGGGGGAAGTCAAAACCGGTTAGACCGGTTAGGAACTTTTGTTTTTGGGTTTTTTTAAAGCTTAAATACTGATATCTTGTGGCAACTACGGAATAAAAATGGAACAAAAGAAGGGCACTAATAGAGATTGTTGGGTTGTTCTTCTTCTCTCTCTGTCAATCACAGGTTGCTGACTATAGACCTCGTTGGTCACCAACAAATATTGTTTTCAAATGCTTTGTAATCATACTGTGATATTGAGACTAGAGAAATGTTATATAAATTATGTTTATTTTTATAGACCTATGAATATATATAATTTTTTGTATTGATTATGTTAATATTAATGTTTAATATATTTTTTTTTATATTCTAACTAATCATATGTGTGTATATGTGTGTGTGTGTGTGTGTGTGTGTATATATTCCGATTGAGCTCTAGTTGAATCGATTGGATCTCTAAACCTTTGAACCAGTACCTTGACCGGTTCGATACCTGTCTGGTTTTCTCTTCCTTGACTACTGTAAAGTGCTCTAAATATGCCAACCAGACAATGAAAGCACTGTTCCAACTTCCAATAATGATAGCGCCGATTGGCATTCAAAGGAAGGAATGTTTACAAGAAAAATACTCCGATTGGTCCAAAATATATGATGTATGGTTCATAAGCCCATTGATTATAATTCAAAAGTATTTTTGACCTAATAAGCAAAAAGTTTTTCTCAATACAAGCCAAGGAGAATTGGAAGATCATAACATAAAGATGTGATAACCAAGAGTTTTTCTAACCATGTTAAAAGGACACTATCAATTGGAATAGTTTCAACAGAGGTGCCCGATGATAACCCGATCAGTTATCATCTAACCATATAAATATTTCTCTAAGAGCTAGCATCCAATCCTTAGAGAACATGACACTCTTGCAATGACAGCAAGAAAATCCAATCAGAAAAATTATAACTATAGATATGACTATCAGAATTTTCCTAATCATGTTAAATCAATGCTATTGAACCCTCCAATCAGAATATTTCTAACTTCAAAACATTTCGACCTTAACATTCTTATTCCAATGTTGTCATTGAACCAATAACTAAGTCTAAAATTCTATGGATTAATAAATTTTACGAAAAAGAATGAAATTCTTTTGTAATACAAGCAAATTTCTAACGAAATGATTACTAGAGTTTTTTCTTACCATGTTCAACCAATACTGTCGAATATTCCAATCAGAATAAATCTGATAGCCGAATATTCCGATCATCAGATTTCTAAACTAATGTTATTGGATTGTATATATATCAATGTAAGGAGAATTTTCTCAAAATGCACGCAAATTTCACTTGGTTAATTGTTGATGATAATTTTTATTAGCAAATTCTTTCAATGGGCGATCGGAGTTTTTGGTGGAAAGTAACTCTTCATCTAAGCATCAATCGAAATATCATCTTTATAGGAAGAGTTGTATTATTTGTACTCATATGATGTGAGACACTGTGCCGACTCACACCTCATCTACCATTAGATGGAGTGTGGATCTCATTTAAGTATAATCCACGCCTCATTCAAGAGTGGATGAGGTGTGAGTAGACATAATATCCCACAATCTATTAGTACAATTAACATTTCTGTTTCGGACAAAGTTTTAGGAGTCTGATCAGCCAAATATTAGGCTTGATCCATCGGTCCTCTTGCTTAGAGTGGTCTAAGCCTTTTTGATATTGAGGTATTGAAACTAAGCTTGGAGCATGCCTCTCATAATCAATTGTCTCGCATTTTATGAAGGCTAATAGAGGGTTATAAAAGCGAACGGTCAAACAAGCCATAAAGTCCTCTAAATCTGCCATTTGGACGATTAAGATACCGTTCTCTAATGATAGTGCCGACTAGACATTTTAAAGAGATGTTCACTATTCACAGGGCAGTTACAAATGGAAATACTTATGGGATTTTTGTCCAATTAGCTCAGAATGCTACGTATGGTTCATAAGCCCCCTGCTTATAAGTCAAAAGTAATTTGACTTAATGAGCAAAATGTTTTTTGCAATACAAGCAAAGTAGGACTAAAATATCATAACTCAAAAGAAATGCTAGTCTGCGTTTTTAAACCATGCTAAACTAACACTATCACATTGTTCAATTGGAATAATGTGAACTAAGGTGCCCCATCAATTATCGTCTAACTGTAAAAAACTTCCTCAGAGAAATATTTACCTAAGAGTTAATATTTGATCCATAGAAAACACGACATTCTCAAATGACAGCAAAACATTTTGATCGGAAAAATTATAACTATAAACATAACTATCAAAAATTTCCTAACCATGCTAAGTCAATGCTATTGATACTGCATCGGAATATTTCTGACTTCAAAATATTCCAACCTTAATATTTCTAACCCAATGTTGTTGAACCAATAGTTGAGTCCAAAATTGTATGATAGAGAATGAAACTCTTTCAAGCGAATTGCTAACCAAATGATTATTGGAGTGTTTCTTTTCTTTTCTTTTGATAACCATGTTCAACTAATACGGTTGATTATTCCAATCGAAATAAATCTAACTGCAAAATATTCAGATCGGAATATTGCATTTACAAGGGCGTTAATAATGACTGGTCGAAATATCGCCTTTTAAGGCATGTTAATCAAGAGCACTTGAAAGGTGTGTCGAAGATGACCAATTGGAATATTGTCTCATAAGGGGTCTTAATGACAAGCTCTTGTAAACCAAATGGGGCATCACCTTATAATGTATAGAAGACTACGAATTTACACACGGTTCTATTGAAATGCTTTGTCAACTAACTTGGACCTCATTTTCCTTAATCTCTCTTATTTTGCCAGTCAAACATTGTTTGTAATGCTATTCAATTGGAATTTTGTTGCATATCTTGCGGGTGTAAACAATATGACCACTTCTTCTACATGTAAAGATTGTGACCACCTATTCTAGGTATCACGGTCAAGAAACTTTTAGTGTTATTTGATTGGAATTTAACACATTGATATAAATATGATGACCACCACTTTTAGGTGTTAGGATTGAAAATTTTTCAAAGTTGATGACTGGAATTTTTTAATACCTCTTCTAGATATGATAACTACCTCTTTTAGGTGTCACAATTGAAAATTTTCCAAAACTTGGCAATATTTCCCATGATCTGAACTTTTTAAGAATTTTTCATCACAAAATTGATGATCGAAATTTTTAACAGACCCAGATTGGGTAGATATACTCAAATAGGAACTTCTAATCGAGAATAATCAATTTACCCCGTTTGGCTGGATCTCCCGCTATAGGAACTTCTGATCGGAAATTATCAGTCGACACCCCGTTTGGTTGGATCTCCTCCTATATATAGGAACTTCCAATAAAAAATTATCAGTCGACACTTCGTTTGGGTGGATATTCTCCCATAGGAGCTTTCGATCGAGAATTATTAGATGACACGCCGTTTAGGTGGATCTCCTCGTATAGGAGTTTTCGATTGGGAATTATTAGTTAGCACACCATTTTGGTGGATCTCCTCATATAGGAGTTTTCGATTGAGAATTATTAGTGACACCTTGTTTAGGTGGATCTCCTTGTATAGGAGGATCTCCTTGTATACCCGATTGAAAATTATCAGTTAGCACCCCATTTTGGTTGATCTCCTCGTATAGGAGTTTTCCAATAGGGAATTATCAGTCAACACCTTGTTTGGGTAGATCTCCCCATATAGGAGCTTCCGATCGAGAATTATTTTTATTGACACCCCATTTAGGTGGATCTCCTCTTATAGGAATTTTCAATCAGACATATTTGTTGGGTAACTCTTATAGATATTGGTGCATGGTAAAGTTTCCACCTTCAAAACAGAACATCAAATAATAATGGAATAATAAAATATTGTGTTAGCTCTTCAGTGTCAAAGTTCGTATCAGTTATAATCAATTATAATTAAAACTGACAAATAATATAAATTATAATCAATGATAATTAAGAGTAGCGAATAAACCATATGAATGGTACTTCAAATCAGCAAATTCTATCAATTATAATCAATGTTAACTAAAAACAATTATCAATAGCAATTATAAGTAAATGAATAGATATTGACATAACATAATGCACAAAAATGTTGGCAAAAAAAAATGTTATATTTAAACATATCAATGCATAAATCAATCGAGCATAAAATTGATCCGTTATAATCAATTGATAAAATTTTGAATGTGTAAAAATGAAATACTAAATTGTAATTGAATGTTAATATGCATACTCACTATTATAACAATTGAAAGCCTAACAAGTGTGTTTTGTAAGATATTTGCAATTGGATTAAAAATAGTAAATTGTAAATGTTTTTCTTTTACAATTTTCCACTCAAATGGACTCCGTTTGTGATCGCAGTGTGTGCATAATACTGAAGTCCTTCCATTCTACAAATCGGCTAGTAATAGTAGCCTAGGCTTGTTAGAGTGTGAAAAGTATCTTACAAATACAATATATTGTTAATGGTACTTAAATTTACCATCAATAATTATTAAAAATACAATTAAATTACTCACTAGTCAAGAGTTTGTTCGAAAACCCTTCCAAAAACCGAAAACCCTTCCTCTAAACTCCCTTCCTCCCCTTTTCTCTTATCCCGCTCCAATCTTCATCATCTAAGCTTCAAAGGTATGTAATGTTGTTCGATTTTGTTCCCATCCTCTTCATCCTTTCATGATCTTAGGTTGGGCTTTGTTATTTCTCTCATTATTGTCAATCGAGGTGCTCTCCCAATGTTGTTAGTGTATGTTTAGAGCAATCTAGACCTTCCCATAGGTTGTTTATGAGTTTTGTTATTTCAATGGTAGATACTGGTGCCATTCCTCGTCCCCGGAGTCCCCGTGGTGTTCGTACTTCATAGTCTACCCCTCCAGGTGAGTGACTTTGATCTCATGGCCTTATTTTAGTCATTTTATAATTAATTTATAACATTATAAAACATTTAGAGAGATTTATACTTGATTTTGGACATGGATCAAAACTTATATGTTTTTGCAATGACTAGCATGAAAATCTATGTTTATAAAAATGCATGGGACCATATTTGATAAGTAGTTACTACTGTTTAATTTATGCCATGATTTAAATTTGCTTCATGATGAGGAAATATTATATTTTATTTATGAGAAGCAAGAGTAGTTGAACTTAAAATAAATAGAATTCCCTTTTTATGATTGCTATTGGTCTTAGATTAGAGAGTTACTGAGGGAAACAAAACTGTGAGTTAACGGCAGTTACTTCGTTAACCTTGATATACCAAGGGCCGCCAGGGGCATGCTATGCTTGTTTTAGATCAGTCTATCAGGGACACGGTTTATCAGAGACCGTTAAGATCTCTTTTAGATAGGGGATCTATTTCGCCAGGGACTGAGCACCCTCCTTACAATGATGGATAGTTTGTTCTCTTTGTAATTCTTGAGAAAATAAAGAAGATTTATGTGTTTACGACAAATTTTATGATTTAGTAGTTATTATACAATTGATATATAAATGATTTATGAGATTGCATTATGATTTATGTATTATTCCTTCCTGTCCATGTATAGTTATGAGTGAGGATCTACTCACTGAGTTTTGATATAAAACTACCCATCTTTTCCTCCTTTTTCTCACAGATACTGATATAGTTTTAGATCCTCCACTCCTTCCTCCTCAGTAGCATTAGATTTTTAGTTTGGGTGAGCTTCACATCGTTGTGAAGTATTTATTTTGTATAGAGTGCTCCAGTAACATTGCAGTCAAGGTCCCGGACCATGCATTTATTACATTTTGTATATCATGATTCTTTTGTATTAAATGGTTTAGCATTCATAGGTTATTTTGTAAATGAGCAAGTTAGCTTGAATTATATTATACCTATAGTTTCAGATTTTATTTATGAGAAAAGAGTTATTCAGGTTTATTATGAGATTTGATTTACGATTTAAAACAAATTTTATGAATAAAATATTCACATAGTACGGTGCAGCGATCATGAGGCTTATGTGGGGATAGAAATCCTCACGTGCTGGTCATGATCCAAATCGAGTCGTGACAAAAAGGATCCACCATGTGATCCTAAATCAAGATAGTCAAGATGCACCAAGGCTAACACTTATTGTCGTTAACTACAGATCCTGTCAGAAATTCTCCCCAAAACATATATTAAAGTCTATTCACAGCTTACTAATTCAATTTTCAACATTTCAGAAGGTGGCTCATGCCCACAATTCTTGTGTCCTTTCTCAAATCCATAACAAAGACAAAATTAATTTCAAATATTGTAAATCTGACTTCCAACCTTTCTTTGTGCAATACACATTTTCCAAATCAAAATCATATCATTTCATGTCTCATTTTGATTTTATAAACATAAGCTAGCATAATATATTTAATTTCATCAAATGTTTATAATGTTTCCAAATAATTAAATTTTTAGTGTCAAAATATTAAAATACATTTAGAACCAATATAGTATGAATAAAACAATTATAGACATCATGTCTACTCACAAACTAGTTCCAAGGAATCGAAGACCAACTTTCAAGTATCACCAATCCAAAGGTTGATGCTCAATTGCTCAATAACTCTAGGAATAAGACAACAACAATTTTTATGTGTTAACGGAGCCAAAAATTTCATAATCTAGCTCACTAATATAAAACTCCCAAATCTCATAACCTAGGTTCCACATTTGAGCTCTAATCCTATACCCACAACATGACTTAGCTAACCCATTAAATTGAAAGTAAGATTGAACTCCATTATACCTTGGATAGCTAAAGGAAGGAAGAGAAAGGAGTGGGTGTTGCCGCCTCCTATAGAACTTGGAGCAACAGCCCTTGAACCACCAAGGAGAGGGAAGGGACGCTGCAATTTGCATCCACAAAGAGCAGGAAAGCGATCTTGAAGCGTCAGTGGTGAAAGGCAGGAGAGGCGACAATGGTTACTGGAGATAGAGAGAGAGAGACAACGGTTACTGGAGAGAGAGAGAGAGAGAGAGAGAGAGAGAGAGAGGGAGGAAGGAAAGGGAGGTCGCGACCTCTGTTCTATTTTACGAAAACAAAGAGGAAGAAATAAGCGAGGGTGAAGTGGGTGTATTTGGGTTATATTAGAAAGTGTTGTGTGTTGTATCACTTAATGTCCTAATTTATTATACTATCCATTAACTTTAAAAAATAAATGTAAACAAGAAAGTACCCCCTATTTGGATTCAAATAAAATATCATAAAAATTAAAATATCAATCAATTAGAATCCAAATTTTGGGTTTTAGTTTAAATTCATGAATTTCTAAGATTTTATAAACTTGTAGGTTAAAAACAAAAGGCTTAAAAGTTTTCTAAAATTCATTAAAAATCGTCTTTTAACTTATTTTCATATTGGGAACAATTACCAAAACTTTTAAATTCAAGAAAATGAGTATATCATATAGCCCTCTAAGGACGTGTATGGTCCAAATTTAGTGAAATTCGGAACCCGAAACGAGAGATAAGGGTAACTGTCACCTTTCCTAGTTCAGAAAATTTTCTTCTAGCATTTTTAATTAAAACTAGAGTATTACAATTTTGGTCTATGAATTATAATCACATTAAATGTATTCATAAAAAAAGAGTAGCTTACAGCAATATTTACATTTTGCAGCAATTTTGAATTCAAAATATTAATAGAAGTAATAATTGAGAATAAATTTCATACCTTGCAAATCATTAGTCACAGGTTTATATATATTAAGAAATATAGCATCAATTTCGGTTTAAAATAATTTTTTCCCATTATTAATACTTATTATCACCAATGAAAATTGAAATTGAGAATACCAAAGGAAATTTCTAAGAGAAATAGATGGTAATTAAAACATCAAAATGCCTATTTATTGTGTATTCATAACCTTAGCAATAATAACTATTTATCGTATACTTATATATTATGAATTAACAAAATACCTCACTGTACGAGGTATCTGTTTTTTAACAATAAATATTCTTGCCACAACAAATTTAGTCTAAAAAATTATTAAAAGTTCATTTTTTCAATTATATACAGCGCGTAGTGAGAATGAAAAAGAAAACCTTGTATCATTAGCATTAGATTTGCCACATCATAAGTTGTATAAGCAGAATAAAAAAGCTTGTTACCTTTTTTTATTTTCAACAAAATGTGATTTGCAACATTAGCATTAGATTTGTCACATATGTTACTAGAATGCAAAGACGTAACTGATGCTATCATCATTTCGTTGTGATTATAAAAACCTTGCGACTTCTTTTTTCTTTTTCTTTTTTTATCATTTTGTGTCATCCGATTGGAGGAAAAAAAAAGAGAAATCACCTGCGTGCTATCCGATCAGAACATACTACGGAAGTTGTGTGCGTGCTTTCTGACCGGAGAAAAAAAAAGTTTTACTAGAAATTACTTGCGTGCTTCCGTTATGAAACAGGAAAAATAAATTTCCAATATCAACCTCTGCACAAATCAAATAAACAAGCACGACATGAAGAAACTAAGATCAACACACTAAAAGAATCTGCAAGAAAGACAGTTGTGTAATAAAGATTTAAGTAAACCAATGGTGAGAGTTGGAATGGACTTATCAATCTAGCTGTGTTGAGGATCATAGCTTTGTATGTGAAGTGGGCAACATTTTACCGATTCCCCACAGACGGCGCCAGATGTTCCAGACAAAGTTTTTGGAGGCCAATTAGCCAAATATTAGGTTTGATCCATCAGTTCTTTTGCTCATAGTGGTCTAAGCCTTTTTTATATCGAGGTATTGAAACTAAGCTTGGAATATGCCTCTCATAACCAATCGTCCTGCATTTTATAAAGACTGATAAAAGGTTATAAAAACGAACGGTCAAACAAGCCATAAAGTCCTCTAAATCCGTCATTTGGACGATTAAGATAATGTTTTCTAATGGTAGTGTCGACTGGATAATTTAAAGAGTTGTTCACTATTCACAGGGCAGTTATGGGTAGAAATACTTATGGGATTTTGTCCAATTGGCCCAAAATGCTACCTATGGTTCAATTTCTCTTCTAGGAATATTAGTGACGATCACATGTAAAGACGTGTTTAAATATGTATCTTATTGGAGTATCGCATTTACAAAGGTGTTAATGAACTTTTAAAGGTGAGTTAATAATGATTGATCGGAGTATTGCCTTTTAAGGCTTGTTAGTGAAGAGCACCTAAGAAGGGTGTGTTGATAGTGACAAATTGTAATATTGCCTTTTAAGGCTTGTTCATGACGAGCTCCTCTAAAAGTGTTTAAATGACAACTGATTGAAATATCACCTTATAATGTATAGAAGGCTAGGAATTTTACACAGTTGTATTGAAATGCTTTGTTAGCTAACACGGACCATCTTTTCTTTAATCGTTCCTATTTTTTCAGTTTTACTTGATCAAAATTTAACACCAAGATGAAAATATGAAGACCACCTCTTCTAGGTGTTACCACTAAAAATTTTCTAAAATTGGCAATCGAAATTTTTAATCCCCTTCTAAGTGTCATGATTGAAATTTTTCAAAAATTATTCTGACACACTTAGTTTGGATAAATCTTCTTGAGTAAGAGCTTCTGATCAATTGACACCCCGTTTGGGTGGATCTCCTTGTATAGGAGCTTTCGATTAGAACTAATTACTTGACGCCTAGTTTGGGTGGATCTCCTTATATAAGAGCTTTTGATCGAGAATACTCAGTCGACACCCTGTTTGGGTGAATGTCCTCATAAAGCAGCTTCCGATCAGGAACAATCAGTGGATGCCCCATTTGGGTGGATCTCCTCGTATAGGAGCATCCGATCGGGAATACTCAGTTGACACCTATTTGGGTGGATCTCCTTGTATAGGAGCTTTAGATTGGGAATAATCTGTCGACACCCCATTTGGGTGGGTCTCCTTGTATAGGAGCTTCTGATCGGGAATAACCTGTTGACACCCCATTGGTCTCCTTGTATATAAGCTTGCAATTGGGACTAATCAATGGACCCCTTATTTGGGTGGATCTCCTCATATAAAAACTTTCGATTGGGAATCCTCATATAAAAACTTCCTATCGGGAATACTCAGCCAGCACCCCATTTTGGTGGATCTCCTTGTATAGGAGCTATCAACTGGGAATAATCAGTGAACACCCCGTTTGGGTGGATCTCCTCGTGCAGGAGCTTCTAATCAGAAATAATCAATGGATGCTCCGTTTGCGTGGATCTCCTCATATATTAGCTTCCAATCAGGAATACTCAGTCATCCTCGTATAGAAGCTACCGATCAAGAATAATCAGTGGACACCCCCATTTGGGTGGATCTCCTTGTGTAGGAGTTGCCAATCGGCTAAGAATAATCAGTTGACACCTAGTTTGGGTGGTTCTCCTCATGTTGGAGCGCTTCCAATCGGGAATATTTGCTGGATCATTCTTCTAAATATTGGTACACGAGAGAAACTTTATACTTTGCTTGTCACCTTCCAAATAGAAAATTATTTAATAATAGAATAATAAAATATCTCAAAAGATGGTATCAATGGTAATCAATTATAATTTAAAACCAATAAACAATATTAATTATAGAAAAGGTGTTTAACTTCCCTGCTGATCTTTCCCTGTGGTGACTTTGGGCTTTCGAGCGGTATTGTATGTCTTTATTCTCATGTGCCGGGCAGATGCTGTGTAGTTGATAAAGCAAAGTTTGGGAGATTTTATTGTGAGACATTTGAACTGCTTTTGAATGTTAAAACTAGGGGAGAGGACACTGTTCCATGACCCAAAGTAACTTAATCACATTGAAATCATAGACAGAAATTAAAAAAAATAAATGAAAATTTTAATATGGTCTATCTTGAATAAGAAATATATATTGATCTTGTCTACCTTTAACAGGATTAAATATGATTATATCATTTTTCATGACTATCGTAAATAATTCTTATGCTTGAATAGAGTTAATATTCATTTTAGTCCCTCATTTTTTATTTGAGTCATTTTGGTCCCTAACTTTTAAAATAAGTCAAATTAGTCCCCGACATTACAAAATATGAGTCATATTATTCCCTCAACCCACTCTTACTTAATATTCTATAATTAAATGGTAATAAGTAATCTTAAGTGATGCCTTAACATACCATATGTCATCTAAAGTAAAATCAAATTTAAAATGACTCATTTTTATGTTTGAAACTATACAAAATGAGTCATTTAAATATTTATTCTAAACCATAAAATGACTCATTTTGTGCAATTTTATATACGAAAATAAGTTATTTTAAACTGTATTCTGCTTTAGGTGACATATGGTATGATAAGATATTACTTAATATTACAAATAATCATTTAATTGATAAAATGTTAAACAAAAGTGGAATAAGGGACAAACTTGACTCATATTTTGTAATATAAGGGACTAATTTCACTCATTTTAAAAGTCAGGGACTAAAATGACTCACGAGTAAAATGTCAAGGACTAAAATGATTATTAACTCGCTTAAATAATTCTCTAGAGGATATGAACAAATAATGCTCACAAAAACATGATCAGTGCTACCAAATATTGATTGAATAACGATAATATATTTATGTCTAATAAAACCATGAGTCATAATGTTTAATATAATTGCTTATTCAACTTGTAATTTCATATGGTAGTATCAAAGATAATCAATTGTAATTAAAAACAATAAATAAATCATAATCAATAATAACTAAGAGGAACCAATAAACCACATGAATGGTAATTAACAATTTGTACGAATTATAATCAATCTTAATTACTTACCGAAAAAAATTAATTAAAAACAACAATCCTGTTTATGTTAAAGGAGAGAATGAACTATAATTAAAATAATATCGTTTGATAAAAAAAACACCCGAAAAAGAATATACTTATTCTCAATATTTTATTATATATATATTTTATACTAAATTATAGATTTAGTTGCACCTTTTGAAATTTATTACATCCTTTTTGCTTTTTAAATTGTAAGAATATTGGAAACAGTATTTGAAAATATTGTACTTGTCATGCTTTTATTTACCTTTTTATTACTACTATTTGTTACAATAAAATATTTTGAGATAATATAAATCAATTGTAGTTATAAATGGATTAGTGAATTGATAGGCACTTGTGTGCCTCCCAATTCACATTTTTTTAAAAGAAATTAAAATATATATTTTTTTATTTTTTTTACTTTTTTAAAAATTTATTATTTTTTTTAACATTTTATAACTTGCTTCATTTGTTTTAACTTCCCTTAACTTCTATATTATGGGCATTCTGAAAAATTTAAAATTTGGACACCAAATGAGAAGAATTTCCTTTATATATAGTATAGATAACTGAAAGTCATGCAAATGTTTTCATGAAATGAATATTAAAAGACAGTGCATAAGATAAGATGTTAACCTTTCAAACTCTACTAACCGTAACAGCAATAATATTATATAAAAATGTATTAATGGATTTGAAAAATGGAATAATTCCACATGTAAGTTACAATAAGTCGTGAATGAATTGTACTATTATAAAAGTTATTAACATCCTCATAACATAAATATTTCGGAGTGATATATCGACTTAATATCAGTGGCAAAGAAATTGCCAACTACAATAATATCTATAAATACTTAACAAAACTTCCACACGTAAGAAATCAATATCGATTACCAAAATCAAATATTTTCTGCAAAATCGATGCACCGTTCGAAATTTTTTTAAAGAAATAAACAGGAAACTGATCTCAATTCGCTCACTTTTATGCCGTTCGGAAATTTTCAAAGAAATAAAACAGGAAAAAGCCAATCTATCTGATCTATTTGCTTACATTTATACAGTTCGGAAATTTTTAGAGGGCGTTTGCTTTAAAATTTGAAATTAGATTCCCATGAATTGCATTCCTAGGAATGATATTATTGGGAATGTTGTTCCCAGGTATTTTTAAAAAAACTATTTGTTTAGTATTAAATATTATGGGATTATTTCTTAAGATTTCTGAGAATAAATTTAAAACTTGTTTATTTTATAACCCATATTCATGATAATATATGTCATAATTTCCAAATACCCTTAACACAATCATAAAAAGAGAAAAAGTCAAATAATTAAAGGATGATTTAGTAATTATGCTTAATAATTATGATTCCCAAGTCATGAGAATATTTATTTCCCACCTTTTCAAGTTGGGAATGAGATTTCACTAAATTATAGGAAAATATTTTTCTATAGAATAATTAATACCTGAGAAAAATTTTGTAAAACTTGTAACAAACGTAGAAATTCATCATTCCAAACTATTTATTCCCAAAAATAATTAAATATATCCCGAAACAAACGTCCCGTTAAAGAAAAATTCCTGAATTTTATGATCTTGAATATTCACTTCATTTTCATTAAATAATCAAATGCACTTTTTTGCTCGTTGTAATTTGTTGTTGTCTTTGGTTTCTAACTTTGATTTCTATTGAGATCGTATAAATTGTATTTTGCAATTTGTGTGTTCGGTAAAAAGTTGATGATAGTATAAGTAGCAATTCGATTTTGAAATAAAACATTAACAGACCGATCGAAAGCATTAAAAAAAATTGATAAAACAAAAGAGAAGTCTTCGATCAGAATTTAATTATGGAATTTTTTTTAATATTAGGATAACGTCATTAGTGTATGTAAATGACATAATAAAATGAAAGTGAAGGGCCAACCAACATCATTGCACATAAGTGATTTTAAACCATTCAGTTCAACTAAAAATGTCGTCATTGAGGGGAGAGAGTTCCCTGTTGACCCGTATTATTGATAGGCTCCAGGACTCAGGACACGCGGATGGAAAACGTTTTACCAACAAAGTTTTGGAAGTCCGATTGGTCAAATATTTGCTTGGCTAATCGGTTCTCTTGCTTGATGTGGTTTAAGCCTTATTGATATCGAAGTATTGAAACTAAGCTTGGAACTATGTCTCACTTAAGCAATTGTCTCGCATGTTATCAAGGTTGGTTAAGGGTTATTGAATCATATATAGCATTTTGGGCCGATCAGATAAAAATTCTAGAAGTATTTCTACCCGTAACCACCATGTGAATAGTAAACAGCTCTTTAAATTGTCCAATCGGCACTGTCATTAGATATTGTTGTCTTAATTATCCAAACAGCACATTTAGAGGACTTTATGGCTTGTTTGATTGTTCACCTCTATAACTCTCTACCAACCCTTATAAAATACGAGACGATGGTTAAAAGAGGCATGTTTCAAGCTTAGTTTATCTTGATATTAAAAAGGTTTAGATCACTCTGAGTAAAAGGACCGATGGGCCAAGCCTAATATTTGGCCAATTGGACTCCCATAACTTTGTCTGGAACATCTAGCACCATCTGTGGGGAATTGGTAAAATTTTGCCCACTCCACTCACAAAGCTATGATCCTTGACATAGCTAGATTGATAAGTCCATTCCAACTCACACCATTGATTTATTTAAATCTTTATTACACATCTGTCTTTCTTGCGGATTATTTTAGTATGTTGATCGTAGTTTCTTCATGTCATGCTTGTTTATTTGATTTGTGCATAGGCTAATATTGGAAATTTATTTTTCCTCTTTCATAACAAAAGCATGCAAGTAATTTCTGGTAAAAAAAATTTCTCTGGTCGGAAAGCACGCACACAACTTCCGTAGTTGTTCCGATCAGATAGCACGCAGGTCATTTCTGTTTTTTTTTTCCTCCTCCGATCGGATGATACAAAATGATAAAAAAAAAAAGTCACAAGGTTTTTTATAATCACAATGAAATGATGATAGCATCAGTTACGTCTTTGCATTCTAGTAACATATGTGACAAATCTAATGCTAATGTTGCAAATCACATTTTGTTGAAAAAAAAAGGTAACAAGGTTTCTTATTCTGCTTATATAACTTACGATGTGGCAAATCTAATGCTAATGATACAAGGTTTTCTTTTTCATTCTCACTACGCGCCGTATATAATTTTAAAAAAAATGAACTTTTAATAGTTTTTTGAACTAAATTTGTTGTGGCAAGAATATTTATTGTTAAAAAAAATGTTATGTTGTACATTGAGGTATTTTGTTAAATTCATAATATATAAATATATGGTAAATAGTTATTATTGCTAAGGTTATGAATAAACAATAAATAGGCATTTTGATGTTTTAATTACCATCTATTTCTCTTAGAAATTTCCTTTGTATTCTCAATTTCAATTTTCATAGGTGATAATAAGTATTAATTATGGGAAAAAAATTATTTTAAAGCGAAAATAATGTTATGTTTCTTAATATATATAAACCTGTGACTAATGATCTGCAAGGTATGAAATTTATTCTCAATTATTACTTCTATTAATATTTTGAATTTCAAATTGTTGCAAAATGTAAATATTGTTGTTAGCTGCTCTTATTTTATGAATACTGTGACTATAATTCATAGACCGAAATTATATCTCATTATTGTACATTCATATCTCATATAAAATATAAATAATGAAATTCTTGCTAGTATTTTCAAACTTTTCATCGATTTCATTTATTGTTCCTTTTAGTAACGCACTATTTCAATAAATTGGCTAATTCTTACCAATTACTTCAATCCATTAGTTTCATTTCATAAATTGTAGTGTTTTATCTAACACTATTCTGTTAATATTTCATTATTATTATGGATCAAAGAATAAAAAAATTATATAATTTATATTTTTATTTTTAAATGATTAACTCCTATGTTGTGTATTAAAAAATAATAATAATCTTATATTTGGTGCAAAGTTTGTTAAAACTTTTTACAATTTCGAACAAACTCTTGACCAGTAAGTAATTTAATTGTATTTTTAATAATTATTGATGATAAATTTAAGGACCATTAATAATATCCTGTATTTGTAAGACACTTCTCACACTCTAATAAGCCTAGACTACTATTACTAATCGATTTGTAAAATGGAATGACTTCAGTATTATGCACACTCTGCAATTATAAACGGAGTTCATTTGAATGGAAAATTGTAAAGAAACATTTACAATTCACTATTTTTAATCCAACTGCAAATGTCTTACAAAACACATTTGTTGAGCTTTCAATTGTTATAATAGTGAGTATACATATTAACATTCAATTACAATTTAGTATTTCATTTTCACAGATTCAAAACATTATCAGTTGATAATAATAGATCAATTTTCATGCATGATTGATTTATACATTGATATAATTAATATAACATTTTTTTTACCAACATTTTTGTGCATTATTATGTTATGTGTCAATATCTATTCATTTACTTATATTGTTATTGACAATTATTTTTAATTAACATTGATTATAATTGATAGAATTTGTTGATTTGAATTACCATTCATATGGTTTATTCGCTACTCTTAATTACCATTCATTATAATTTAGATTACTTGTCGATTTTAATTAAAATTGATTATCACTAATACTAACTTTGATACTGAAGAGTTAGCACAATATTTTATTATTCTATTATTATTTGATGTTCTATTTTGAAGGCAGCAAGCAAAATGTAAAGCTTTACCCATACACCAATATTTAGAAGAGTTACTAACAAACATGTCCGATCGAAAACTCCTATAAGAAGAGATTCACCTAAACAAGGTGTTGACAGATAATTTTCGATCAGGAAACTCCTATACGAGGAGATCCATCCAAACAGGGTGTTAACTGATAATTCCCAATTTCGAAACTCCTATATGAGGATATCCACCAAAATGGGGTGCTAACTGATAATTCCCGATCGAAAACTCATGTACGAGGAGATCCACCTAAGTGGGGTGTCATCTAATAATTTCTGATCGGAAGCTCCTATATGAGGAGATCCACCTAAATGGGGTGTCAACTAATAAATCCTAATCAGACACTCCTGTACGATCCCAAACAGAGTGTTGCCTGATAATCCCCCGTTGGAAAGTCCTATAGGAAGAGATCCAGCCAAATGGAGTGTTGAATGATAATTTTGATCGGAAGTTCTTGTAGGAGGAAATCCACCTAAATGGGGTGTCGACTGATAATTTTTTATCAGAAGTTCCTATATGAGAAGATCTACCTAAATGTGGTGTTAATTGATTATTCTTGATTAAAAGTTCGTATTTGAGTATATCTACCTAATCTAGGTGTGTTAAAAATTTCAATCATCAATAGTGCTATGGAGAATCCTTAAAACATTCAGATCATGAGAAATACTGCCAAGTTTTGGAAAATTTTCAATTGTGACACCTAAAAGAGGTAGTTATCATATTTACACCTAAAAGAGGTATTAAAAAATTCCGATCATCAAGTTTAAAAAATTTTCAATCATAACACCTAAAAGAGGTGGTCATCATATTTATATCAAGGTGTTAAAGTCCAATCAGGTAAAACTAAAAGTTTCTTTACCATGATACCTAGAATAGTGGTCACAATCTTTACACCTAGAAGAAGTGGTCATATTGTATATACACCTACAAGACATGCAACAAAATTCCAATTGAATAGCATTACAAACAATGTTTGATTGGCAAAATAAGAAAGATTAAGGAAAAGGAGATCCAAGTTAGTTTACGAAGCATTTCAATAGAATCGTGTGTAAATTCATAGTCTTCTATGCATTATAAGGTGATATTCCAATTGGTTTATAAGAGCTTGTCATTAAGACCCCTTATAATAAGACAATATTCCAATTGGTCGTCATCAACACACCTTTCAAGTGCCCTTGATTAACATGCGTTAAAAGGCAATATTTCAATCAATCATTATTAACACCTTTGTAAATGTGATGTTTCGATCTAAATATTCAGCAATTAGATTTATTTCGATCAGAATAATCAACCGTATTGGTTGAACATTGTTATAAAAAAGAAAAGAAAAGAAAAGGTGCAGTAATCATTTCATTAGAAATTCGCTTGAAAGAGTTTCATTCTCTATCATACAATTTTAGACTCAACTGTTGGTTCAACAACATTGGGCTAGAAATATTAAGGTTGAAATATTTTGAAGTCATAAATATTCTGATTGGAATATTCAATAGCACTGATTTAGCATGGTTAGGAAAATTCTGATTGTTATATCTATAGTTATAATTTTTCCCATTGAAATGTTTTGCTATTATTTTGAGAGGATTATGTTTTCTATGGATAAAATATTATAGTCGGACAATAATTGATCGAGCACCTCAATTCACATTTTTCCAATCAAACAATGTGATAGTGTTAGTTTAGAATGGTTTAAAAACTTTGACCATCATTTCTTTTGAGTTATGATATTTCAGTCCTACTTTGCTTGTACTGTAAAAAACATTTCGCTCATTAAGTCAAATTGCTTTTGACTTATAAGCAGAGGAGCTTATGAACAATACATAGCATTTTGGGCCGATCACACAAAAGTCCCATAAGTATTTCCACTTGTAACCATCCTATGCATAGTGAACGGCTCTTTAAATTGTCCAATTGGCACTATCATTGGAGGACATTATCTTAATTGTCCAAATGACGCATTTAGAAGACTTTTTGGCTTTTTTGACCATTCACTTCTAAAGCTCTCTACTAGTCTTTATAAAATGTAGAACGATTGGTTATAAGAGGCATGTTTCAAGTTTAGTTTCAATATCTCGATATAAAAAAGGCTTATACCACTATAAGCAAAATTGGTCGACCGGACTCCCAAAACTTTGTCTGGAACATAATCAAATGCATTTTTTTTCTCGTTGTAATTTGTTGTCTTCGATTTCTAACTTCCATTTCTATCGACATCGTATAAATTGTATTTTGCAATGTGTGTGTGTTCGGTAAAAAGTTGATGATAGTATAACTAGCAATTCGATTTTGAAATCCGATTGAAAGCATTCAAAGAAATTGATAAAACAAAAAAGAAGTCTTCGATCAGAATTTAATTATAGATTTTTTTTTATATTAGGATAACGTCTATTAGTGTATGTAAATAAAATAATAAAATGAAAGTGAAGGGCCAACCTGCATCATTGCATATAAGTGACTTTAAAGTTTAAACAATTCAGTTCAACTAAAAAAAATGTGGTCATTGAGGGTAGAGAGTTCCTTGTTGAGCTGTATTATTGATAGGCTCCATCGCTCAGGACATGCGGATGGAAAACATTTTACCGACAAAGTTTCTGAGAGTTCGATCGGTCAAATATTATACTTGGCTAATCGGTTCTCTTGCTCGATGTAGTTTAAGCCTTATTGATATCAAAATATTGAAACTAAACTTGAAATGTGTCTCACTTAAGCAATTGTCTCACATTTTATTGGGGTTGGTTAATGGTTATAGAAGTGAATGGTCAGATAAGTTATAAAGTACTCTAAATACGCTAACCGGACAATGAAAGCACCGTTCCAACGTCCAACAATGATAGCGCTGATCAGCCTTCAAAGGAAGGAATAGTTACAAGAAGAAAAAGATTATGATCGGTCCAAAATATAAGATGTATGGCTCAGATTTTAATTTTTATGTACTAATAATATAAATTTTTTTTATATTATTATCCAATCATGTATTACCATATTAGTAAAAGCAGTTAAGTTTCACATTCATTAATTAAAAAGTTATACAAATGAGATAATTTGATTGGATGACTGTATATAACTTTTTTACATGGTCAGTGTATAAAAATTAAATTCAATCAATTTTATCCTAATAAAATTTTTTATATTAATTTGATTCTAACAAAATTTTGAAATAAATTTATTTTTAATTCAAACATTAATTTAATCCTAACATTTTTTATTTTGACATCAATTTAGTCATTTTATCAAAGTGAAAATTCAATAAAATGACTAAATTAATGTCAAAATTCAAAATGTTAGGATTAAATTTATAACAAAAATAGGAATAAAAATTTTAGACCAAATTCCAAATGCACTATACGGAAATGCTATAAACAACAAATATATGTATATATATTGTCATTTCCTATTTTTTATTAATATTACATAATTCTTAAAAGGATATTTTTATTAAAATAATTTAAAAATATATTAATAAATCTGTGCAATGCATTGGAATTATTCCCAGTAATGGTATAAAATTTGATAGTGTAAAATTTGATAAAATTTTAATATGATATCATTTTTTTTCTGACGGTAATATTATATCATATTTAGTATAAAATTATATGAATAAAAAACCACTTGATAAAATTTGATAAGAGTATTGTTTACGAAAATATTTTCCATAAAATTCTACAAATATTTTAAAACATTTTTATTGAAATAAAATCTGCTCCTATATGAAGTTCAAATTAATGATGGACTACTCAATAAACCTTCATAATTTAAAAATGGTGAAGGAAATATTAACTACTGGTCACTTTTATTGATCATTGCGCAGAGTTAAATAGGAGGTTTTGAAAGGATCCTTTTTAGCTATTTGAAGAAAAAAATGATTTTATGATAAGCACTCCATATAAACTAGAAAATACAAATGGACAATTGGATAAGGTAAAAGAAATAACTAATTGAAGCAAAAATTAAAAGACAAGAATAGTGTGCGAATAACGAAGCTGGAAAATTAAACAAAAGAACAAGCTCACCAAAACAACAAAGACAAAAATTTACCCTTTTTATTTTTTTTTATCATTTTTTTAATTTTTGTTTAAATTTTAATATTTTCATCATAAAAAGAACAAACTTGGTAATAATAAAACCCATTATTTCAAGATAAAGAACATTTGGGGTTTTCCATAAAAAATTGAGTTTCGTTTTGTCGTTAACATTGGATTTTAAAACACACTAAAACAATGCCAAAGAATGGTTAAAAAAAATCCCATTACCAAAACACAGTCCAAAAAGAACAAGCATCACCGAAAAGCAAACCATCACAATTCACAACAAAAAATAAGGGAAAAGAAAAACAAATGTTTGTCTAAGTGCGGCTCTCATGGAATAAAAAAAATATGTTCAAAAACCAAAAAAAAAAAGGTAAGTTTTGTAGTTAGTCATGAGTTTTTCAAGTTTTTAAGATAGTGGAAATTTTGAAAACTTTAAAAAATGACTTTTTTTTTTGTTATTCTTTAACAAATAAGGACACTTGTTAGGAGAAAAAAAAAAAAGTGTTCCCTAAAATATGGATCTGCTTGATTTTAGAAAATAATTTTTATTTTTAGATTTCAGCTAGCTTACTAAGTGGAAATAATTTTTATTTTTATTCTTATTCCCTAAAGTGTTCCCTAAAAAATAATTTTTATTTCCATCACAAAATTATGGAAATAAGAAAATTTTCATTTTCAGTTTTCAATAATTTATTATAAAGTGGATTTTTGTAGTTTTCATTGTTTGAATCACAAAATCAATAGGAAGTAAGCTAAAGACAAAAAAACGTTGAAAATTATCTTCCAAAACTAAACAAACCTTGTGTATGTGAGGAAAAGGCTTTAAGAGCATGATAGACATCCGTGGCGGCATAGAACGTGAATAGCAAAGGAGGCAACGGCAGCAACGATGCTAGCATGGTTGGTGGCAGCCGTCAGCCAATTGAAGGTGGGTTCTTCTGTTTTCTAGATTTTCATTATTGTTGTTGTATTTTTTTAAAATTGATTTGTGGTTTGAGAGTTTGAAATATTGGATTGTGCTTTAGAATACGGAAGCTTAAATTTGTATTATAAATGTTAGTGCTCTAGTTTTGAGCTTTGATGAAAAGGATAAAAAGTGATAAACACTCACACAACATGAAAATAATAATAAGAAAACAAAATTCTCAATAGACTAGCCATAATACCTCAGTATAGACATCCCAATAGAACCACGAATGACCTTTAACATTGTCCTTAGGACCACATTCTAATTCCCATATATGTTGGGTGTAAATCGAGATATAAATTTATTTTGAGACATAGCTTTGTTCTCATATTATCAAACATAATCTATGTCTAGTATTTTGCACATATCTTGAGGTATAGATGATCGATTGACGTGATTTGTTTGGCATTAGAAAGCTAACTCAATTCTCTACATGTATTATTACTATACTTGAGGCCAAATTAAACTTTAATCGTATAAAGAGTTACAGATGAATTAAGTTGCAACATGCATGCTGTCACACATGCACTTGCTTTAGCAAGTCAATTTGAGCCAAATAACTCATTGTTGGGTGCATGCTTGCTATAGCAAGTCTTAAGGTCGCTATAGCGAGTCCTTGATGTCAGAAAGTCATAGAAGCACGTCTTTATGTGTTTTAATCCTTCCCCACTATAAATATACATGTCATAACACTCCTAAACACTTTTGGATGAACCTTAATCCTATACGCGAATTTCCAAGAATCCCCAAGCAATTTTAAGCGATTCCAATAGATTTCTACTAACTAAATCCTTTTGGTAAGTGTGTTCATATTCCTAACCCCATTCTTAAGAGTAGTTGTTATTGGAGTTCTCATGGTTTAGTTTTATTTTCCCTAATATTTTCAAATCAGTTCTAATAGTGTATCAATGATTTTTTGTTGTTGTTGGAATTGTCATTTGAAGTTCCTAGGATCACTAAGCAGTGGTCCAACACTCCTAGTAGTGAACATTGAGTGGATTTAAGCTCATAACCCTATTTTTCACTATTATAAATAGTTTCCATGCATTGTACATATTTTTGATGAAGTTAAACTTGTAAGAGAAGATGTAGCACAAGAAGGGGGAGTTGAGTCATGCTTCTCAACTTTTTTTAATTTCTGAAACTCAAACAAAATCTATCAAGCATTTAAATTTAAAGACAACAGAAAACACAAGTTAGTGAACTTCAGAAAGTTATTTTATGAAGTTGTTAGAAACTCAACAAGCTTCAGAAATTAATATTAAATAACTTTGAAAGATCACATAGTAGAAATTAAATCAGACAAGAAACTTATAAAGGGATAAAGATAGAGATATCACTAGATAATTTTTATACTAGTTTAGTCAAACATTGCCTATATCTAGTTCTCAACAAATATGTTAAGTTCCACTAATCACCACTTTTTCAACCCAAGAAAATAAGATATTTTTTGAATAGCTTTCTCAAGCTAACTAAAGTGAGTAGTAGTTACACTTTACTCTCACTCATAAGTAGTTTTGTTCTAGCATCTCCAAGTTATTCTCACTTGATCACCACTAAATTAGAGTACAAAGAATGATAAGGTTTGGTATGGAACACTCCAATGAAAAACACTCAAGTCTCCTAAGATAATACAATGTTTAAGGAAATGACTTGAGAGACATCTTTCTAATCTTCCTAAGAAGAATGTTTGCTATGACAATACAAGAAAGAAAATTTTCTTTTTAGAAACTAACTTCAAAGTAGAAGAGAATTTCAGAAAGTCTAAGAGAGCTTTATGTTTTTAGTGCAAAGTTCCTTCAAATTTGAAGCTTTCTTCCTCTTATACTTGGATTTTGAAATGAACCTTTATCCTTTGATCTTCTCTCCTCTTGACAAATGTTGATCATCCCTTTTGTCTCCTAGGATCTATCTTCTAGAAATATAGACTGAGTTGTGTCAGTACTATCCTTGTTAGTTTAGAATCCATTGACAATGATTTTTGAATAATGCTTCAGAAACTACGTACTTCTTCATTATGAGTGTGGTTTCTAAACTTATCTTCATGTGAAGATCTTCTAGAAGGTTGTGAATATCCAAGAAAAAAGTTGATATGTTTCTTTCGTTACTTTCTAAGAGTTGAGTTCATTGAAATTCAAATGAAGCACATGTGCCAAGTGTAGTTTCGTATGTGCATGTGCTTTTTGATTTAGTTCTACACTTTTCCTTATGAGGATTCGAATTGTGCACCAAGAGGAACAAGGCGCATGTACACACCACTAGGCTAGCTTGCCTCTTATTATATAATATGCCAATAATTAAATATACTGTATACCTAATATATTTTTTATATAAATTAATTCAAAACTTCCCCCAGGGATCGAACCATGTACTAGGGGCATAAATGGCAATGCACATACCACCAAGCCAACTTGCTCTTTATTCATTAATTGCGAATAATTATATAAATCACATACTTAATATATTTTTATATATTTATTTAATTAAATCCGGTTCAACCCATGACCCATCGGTTGAACTAGTGACCTAGTGACCCGATGGTGTGGCAGAGTCGATTACTCGTTCGAGTTTAAAAGCTATGCTTGAAATGATCATGAGAAGTTACTTTCTCAGCTAGGTATAGCACATTCTGAGCATACAAATCACTTTTTGAAGGCTCAAACTTATTTTCTGATGCTCTATTTCACTTTATCATGTCTCTTACAAATTGTATACATGATACATGATATAAAAGTGTTTTATTTTTTTTGGCTTGAGATTACATAAACAAGTCCAAATGAAAGAAAAGAAGGAAATACATTTATTCTTGTAGGAAGCAGATCCTATTAAGTCTTGTTTCATATTCATTAACATGACAATAATAAACCTTAATGGTACCAGGCTAGAAGGAACTTGGCATGGTGTCAAGCTAATAGTCTGGTGTAATGGCAGTCTAGTATGACTGTGTTTTGGCACAATAGCAGTGTAAAAATTTAAGTCCGACATGGTAGTGCCTTATGGGAATGATAGCATGCATAAGAGATTTTTTTCCCAGAGACTTGAAAAAGGGAGACTTAGAGGAGTTGGGAGAAACAGGAGAAGGAATAGTAAAAGCAATGAAAGTGAAAATAGACTGAAATGGAGACTGATGGCGCATGAATCTAGAGAAAAGTTAGGGTTAGTTAAATAAGAATTGTAATTGAATAAAAATAATATTATGCACAGTTTTACAAGGAAGAAGTGTTGGTTTAGCAGTAATGGTGCAACTTGATAATTTTAAAAATAACACAACATATATATAGGGGTAAATTACATTCACTTCCCTTGAGATTTGCTGAAATGTAATAGAAATCCCTTTATTTGTCCACCTAAAATTTACCTCCCCTGAGCTAAATAAAAACAAACAAAGCTTTAACAGTGTTATTAACTGAGAAAGAAAAATTACTTTTATACCCTTTACTAATTTATCAACCCAAAACCCTACAAACCTAAAACTACTCTCTTCGTTACCCTCACCAACCACACACACCCACGTACCCCACTACCGAAGGCATTAGTGGCAGCGACAACAATCTTGCCCAATTGCCATCGTTGTGCACCCTCTCCAATCATCCTTTTCGTTCATCCTTTCCATTCTTTGCCTTCAACAACCATTTTTGGTTGTAAAAGAAATCGCAAAAGAGGAAAGAAATCGTTCAGGCACAGGTCTCGATGGAGGTTCTTCTAGACCTGTAACTTCACAACAGAGGTTCGACTTTCCTTCTAGAATGATATGTCTTGTTGCTGTGACTTTCCTTCTAAAACCCTTTCCTATTGCTACAAAAGGAAGGTTGATTGATTTTTTTTTTCTAAAGGGACATGGCAGAGCTTACACATTTGGATGCTGCTGATGGAGGCTGTTGCATACCTCCTCAAATTAAAAATTTATTTTAGTGCTAAGTTGCACAAAAAATGTAGCAAAGGGCACAACCTAGGTCGTCTCTCAAGGAGGCCTTATCATTTACTTGAGAAATCTACTCATGCAAAAAAATCTACTCTTCCATCTCTGGAGGATTACAATAATGAAGATAAAAGAGAACCTGAAAATAATGGCAACAATTTTTGCCATAATTTCCAAGACAAAGCACCTTCACTAATAGAACCCCTAAAAGAAAGAGGAATAACGAAGATGTAGAGAGAAGATAAAGAGAGAGAATAATAGCAACCTAAAATTTGTTGACTAAGCTGAATCAAAAACTAGGGTAAACATATGTGTCAATCCTTTATATACTGCTCTTTAAAATAGGCCAAAGTGGGGCCTAAAAAAATAAGGAACTATTCTGCCATCATTGCACCAGTGCTTTCCAAATAGTGTTGCTCCGCTTAATCCTAGAAGTCCTTCTGCTATTACAGTGCACACTCGAGAGCAAGCTTTTACGACTTTTATTCCTTTTTGCTCCAAGCCTCTTCTAGAGAGTTTCCAGCCTTGTTCTTGACACTTTGTACTTAATTCAAAGCTCTTGTGCACATTTTCTTTTCCAGCTAGCTAGTAGCCTAGCACATTTAACTGCAATAGCAAGTGGGCCTCTTTGAATGAACTTATCTTTCACAAATTCCACAACTTGATGCATTATATCAAATAATTCAATAAAATTAAAGGGACAAGTAATTTTACTGCTCATAAGTCATGACATTAATAAGTGTGGAGATGTACCTTTTTCTCTATAGCTTTTTTCTAGTTTTGCAGTCATAACATTAATAATCTAACTTTTTTCCTCTCACAAATCATCAAGTTCTGTAGCTTTTTTTCTCCTTCTCATAAACAATATCCACCATCAACTAAAGATTAAACAATTCATCATAGATGTGGGAGTCTTATAGTCACTAAATTGGACAAATTTCATAACCATATTACACAAATTGCATAAATATATCAAATTGTATAAATCAAGTCTTTAAGTTACATAGTCATATTGCACAAACAATTCTCAAGAGGAGAGGTTAGTGTAATTGCATTCACTTTCCTGTATTTCCAACAAAAATCATTATATCGAACATCAAATTAATGCCATTGACACTAGCAACAATAGCTTTAGGAATTCTATTGAGCGTTGCCTCTTGATCAATTGTTTTCTCACCTTCACAAAATCTTTCTCATAATCACTTTGTGCATTTGACTTCATCATGGTAACTTTATCCATTTCTTCCTCATCATTGTAGGCTTGTATCGGATAAACATGTTAATATTGATTAGGTTGCACTAATCAAACAAGTCACACATTCCTTCTTGACAAGTATAGAATAGCATATTTGGATTTTTTTATTTTGGTGTTTGATACTTTGATAGCAGCTATCCTCCTACATTTATAGTTCCTATTCATGACTCTCAAGCTTAATTCTCCTCCATTTTCACTTATGCTTAAAGCCATTATGATTCTAGCTAGCAAACAATAATGTATAGATTAAAATTTTGTGTGCCATTTTAACAAACACTATGTGTGCAATAGGAAAGCATTTCAAAAGACACGGCAAGAATGAAGTCACAATGAAGAAGGAAATTCGAAACGAAGAAAGAATTTACCGATCTTGAAGAAGCTATGCAATTCGTTATTCTCCGAGTTTGGATTTTCTCCTTCTGCAGTTTCTTTCACGATTGAATGCGGTTATGCTTGTGGTGACGAAAGCAATGGTGAACGGAGAAGCTGAACGGTGGCCATCGTGAAGTTGTAGGTGTAGAAGAACCTCCATCGTGACTGATGGCTGAACGGTTCTTTCCCCTTTTGCAGTTGTTTCACGACCAAAAATGGTTGTTAGAGGTGGAGAATGGAGACGGTGAACGAAGAGGATGAATGGAAAGGGTGCATGGCGGTGGTCGTTAGAGTTAGGATTGTTGCTACTATAGGTAGGAAAGCACACAAGAATGGGGGTTGAATCGTGCTTTGCCTTTTCTTTCTTTCTTAACTTCTGAAAAACTTAAACAAGATACTATCAAACGTTGAGCTTGAAGTGTAGTGGAAATAGTATTAGGTACTTCAGAAAGTATCTTTCTAAACCACAATGTAAATAATAATGTGAATAAGATAGATTTTCAGAAAAATATGGAATAATAAGCAAAGAGCGGTGAATGTAAAAGAGTTAACGGAGAAGGAGATACCTCACAAACATTTTTATACTGGTTCGGCCAACCTGTCTACATTCAGTTCTCAACCACTATTGAGTTCTACTAAAACCTTTTTCAACCCAAGAAAGAAACAAGATAGTCTTTGTAGTAGCCTTTCCAATCTCTTACCTGTGACTAGTAGTAATCTCTGCTATCACAAACTAAGTAGTCTTTCACTAGTCTTTCCAAGTTGAATCAGTGACCAGCTAGAATGCTCTGTTGTCACAACTTAAGTAGTCTTTAACCAGTCTTTCTAAACTAAACCGAGTAGTCTTTCACTAGCCTCTTCAAGCTAAATCATGTTCAGTAGAATACTTTTAATGTCGTGTTGCAAGTAGTTTTTGACTAGCCTCTCCAAGCTAATGCACACCGATCACTACTGGATCAAGGATACAAAGTTTGTGTTTAGGTTTGCCACTCAAACTAACCTACACTCAAGTCTCCGTAAGATATACAATGATAGACTTGGGAAAAACTTGAATGACTTCTTTCTAACGATTCATTCTAGGAAGAACGTATGATCTATTAATAACGTAGAAATAAGATTTTTATAAACAAGGAAATTGATTACAAGATGTAATGAACTTTAAAAGAGATGAGGAAAAATTTTCTCAGAGTTTTAGTACGTACTTATGCAATGTCTAGATATTTTTCTTTGAAAGCACAATATCTCTATTTATAGATAGTTTTCATTTATGACTGTTGCCCTTGATCAGTTGTCCAAGTTACATGTGTTGATAATCTATTTGTGTCTTGGAAATGCAGTCTAGAGGATTAACTCATCTTTTATCAGAGCTATTGCATAAGCCATTGTGAAATAGAGATTTATGAGGTCACCTTCAGAAATTACTTTTTGCTTTCTGAACGAAATTTCTGAACTCTTCCTACTAGAAGCTGGGATAGTTGACCAAGTTGGCAGAAGAGATGACACACTAATCTGTAACTAGGTTTGGCTTTAAATTTGAAATTCAAATTTCTCTCCTTTTTCTGTAGAGTGCATCATTTCACTGTGAAGTGAATTTTCTAAAGTGCAGTAAAATATGATCTTCCAGGCTTCAATCAGAGCATGTAGATGATGAATTGATTGCAATGATGATGATTGAAGGTTGTAGAACACACTTTCTTCAGAGCTGATTTGAAATTTGCATATGAAGTGTACTTTTGAAGTTGCATCCTACTTTTTGAAGATCCATGCCTTGTTTTCTTGTACACAATGATACTCTTCAATCCGTTAGGCATGTATACGTTTATTTCACAATATAATTTTCACTTCTTTTAAATTCCTATCTCTTTAAACGAGATAAATCATATTTGTACATGTAGAGTGAAATTATTTTAGCTTCAAGAAACGTGCTATGCAAATGAAAGATCCTGTTTGCTATTTCAAGAAACTTCAGGAAAAATATTAATCATTTTTCAAAATATTTTCTCTAAATTTATTGTGTCATCACTGAAAACATATTACATTAATGCTTTTCGAAGGGTTTTGGAGCTAACAACTATCACCACTAATGCCTTTGATAGTGGGCTGGGTGGGTACAGACTGATGAGGGTAATAAAGAGAGTAATTTTGGGTTTTTTAGTGAAGAGCATATAAGTAATTTTACTTTCTCAATTAATAACATAGTTATGGCTCTGTTTGTTTTTATTTAGCTCAGGGGTGGTAAATGTCATATGGACAAATAAAAGAGGTGTCTGTTACATTTCAATAAACCTTAGCAGAAGTGAGTGTAATTTACCCTATGTATAGAAGTAGTTGAACAAGCCTTGGCTTGGCCTTATAAAGTAATCAAGTTTATTAATTAGCCTTAGCTTGAAATTATATTAGACAAGCCAAGCCATATGAACTCCTAGTTTGATGTGAATGAACATTCGAAGATTTATGAGGATCAACATTGGAACATAAACATTGATCACAAGATAATCATGTGGGTGAACATTAGAAGATTTATTCTCCTAGTTTGATGGAGCAGTCAAAGCATTGTTCAAACATTAGAACATAAACTTTGATCACAAGATAATCATGTGAATGAACATTACAAGATTTATTCTCTTAGTTTGATGGAGCAGTCAAAGCATTGTTCAAAGATAGTAAAGATGAGACATTCATCCTCAGAAGGGCAAATGTGTCAATACACAAACCTCATCCTCCCGCCTTCCTTCTTTCCTCCCACAACCCCACACACCCACACGCACAGTTCGAGTAGCATCTCTTAACACCAACACAACACATTCCCCTTCAAAATGACATAAAATATCTCACACCCAAAAAAAAAAACTCCTTAACAAAAACAAACTTCGATTTCTCGCACAACACACTTCCCCGAAGCACCTGCTTCCATGTCCAACAACTAAACCTTATTATCCCCACCCAGACTCCAACCCCTCAATGGCGACCATCTCCACATGTCTCACTATCACACTCAATTCGCGCCTCTTCTCCCACTCCCGCCCGCTCTCCTCCTCCCCGGGCCCGCCCAGAAGCCCGTCGCTCTTCCCGCAAAGCCCGGGCTTCCTCCGGGCAGTTCCCAGAAAAGTTTGGGATTCTAGGGTTTCGCTGCCGGCCGTGAGGGCGGGCATCGACGTCGGCCGGGTTATCCGGCCCGGCGGCGCCGTCGAAACTGATAAGCTGCCGTCCGATGTGAGGAAGCGGACGATGGAGGCGGTTGATGCATGTGGCGGGAGGGTGACGGTTGGGGATGTTGCTAGCAAGGCTGGCCTCAAGTTGAATGAGGCTCAGAAGGCTCTGCAAGCACTTGCTGCTGACACTGATGGGTTCTTAGAGGTAGTTTTTCTTTTAATTTTCCTTGCTAGTTTAAGTAAATTGGTTTATGAAATGAATTTTGATGATATAGGGTTTAGTTGTGTACAAATCGCATGTGTTGAAATTTGTGATGGTAGTCGATGGTTTTTTGGCATTAGGGGGTTAGTTAATTTGTTTGCCTGTGGGTTTGTTAGTTGAGTGGTGTTATTATAGACTCAGGTTCGCGGTGAAATTGGCGCGTGGTAATGCGTTATAGATTATGCTTTTGGTGCATGTCAACGCGTTGTAGACGATGATTTTGGCACCAAACGCGTGGTGATGTGTTATATAGACTATGATTTTGACTGGGAATTATTTTTTTCTTTTTGTGATTGGTAATGCCTTGTAGACTATGATTTTGAAGAGAAATTGATTTTTGTTATTTGTAATTGCTCATGTGATTTTGGGTTATTTGTAAAGGCTTGGTAAGGCCTATTTTTAAAGTGTTGATTCTAGGATTCAAAATCTAACTTTTCAAGTAAATTTTTCAGTTCATTTATATTGTGACCAACCGCTTTTCAGTATTATGACTAGGAGGTATGGATAAATGGATGTTATAAAATTCAGTCTGTGGATACTTAAATATGTTGATGTGAATAGAGTTTACTGTGAATCTGAATCTTAGTAACAAAATTCTTGTTTGTTACTTCTTTTTTATCTTGTTTTTGATTACGGGAGAACAATTGTGCCAAGATGGTCTCTGCAGGTTTCTGAGGAAGGTGACGTTCTGTATGTGTTTCCGAGAGATTATCGGTCAAAGCTCAGCGCCAAGTCATTTAGGATTAAAACTGAACCCTTTTTTGAAAAGGCTAAGGTATCTAGATAGTTGTATAGCCGGCTAGTAGTTTTTGATGATATTGTGTTTCTTGGGTGTGGTTGTTGTATGACCTTTGACTTTGACAGGCGGCAGGAGAATACTTGATAAGGGTTTCTTTTGGGACAGCACTTATTGCATCGATTGTCATTGTTTACACTGCCATCATTGCTCTTGTTACTAGTAGCCGAAGGTACTTGACAACTTTGATATGAACTCACTCAAATGCTTGTCGATCTATGTCATGTGAAATTGCAACAATTCAAATATAGTTTATGCTGAAAACTCTTGTGATGCTAACAATGTGGTTCAATTGCAGTGAAGAGGACAGTCGTGGAAGACGCGGAGGCAGATCATATGATTCAGGAGTCACTTTCTACTTTAATCCAGTAGACTTATTTTGGTAATTATAAACTGTATTTTTTCTTTTTTCTTGTGGGGCCCCTCTGTTATTGTGTAGGAATTTCATTTCATAGCAAACAAATAGCTTGAATACTTTTTTTCCTGGTTCAAGTGATTTTTTGGTAATCAAAATTTTGAAAACTTATATGTTTCTTGTTACCAACTAAGTTTTGATTCTTCTTTTTGGAGTTCTATGCGTGCCTGATAAAAGAAGGTGAAAGAAAAGTAGGACAAGAGAGAAGGAGATAAGGAAGATGCAGAATAGGGAAGAGAGATTTAAAGGAATTGGTTTGGTCAGCATATGGCCATATATGCATATCTTATTTGTCTAGTGCTAGTGCAATGTACTTAAATTGAGTTCCCATTTCCTACTTATTTTCTTCCACACAACTTTTGATTCAGTTTTCGGATTTGAATTTTGATGCATTATGTGCAAGCTATATTATTTAATTATCTATGTTGATTCAAGAAAATCAGTCATTTAATACAAGAGTGTTCGTGTTTATCTTCTCATTTGCACTAAAAGCATGTCCTATGAAGTTGCATGATACTATACATTTAGAGACACATTTTACTGAGGCTGAGTGTATTAACGTGAAATTGTAGGGAAAGTTGAATTGCTACTGTTTAAACTTTAAATTGAATTAGATAAATTCTTGCTCCTCTACAGTTTATAACTCAGTTTGTAGCATGCTTATCTAGTTTCATGAAACTAAAATACCAGTTGTTTTGAGAGAAACCGTGACATATAATCTATCTTACACCATGGTAGGTACTGGGATCCATATTATTATAGGAGGCGAAGGATGCAAACTGATGATGACAAGATGAACTTCATTGAATCGGTGTGATGCAAATGAGTGACATTTGTCTTCTCTCTTGTAGTTTTTGTTTTCCCATTTTTAACAAAGAACAAGGATTTTGATTTTGTTGTTTTTGATAGGTCTTCTCCTTTGTATTTGGAGATGGTGATCCCAATCAAGGAATTGAAGAAGAGAGATGGAAGTTGGTAATAATTGAGGACTAAATTCAGTGGTCCGTTGACTTTGATGATTGAGTTTTTTCTTTGTTTCCTTTTTGGTTCCTTTTGCCAATATATGTTGTTGGTTCTCTCCCTTGTCAAGGTTCAAAAAATTATATCTCTCTCACACACACCCATCCATAATGTCACTGCAAAGCTACCCTATTTATATTCTCTTTTATTATTCCACTATCATTTTGTCATCCAGCTAACCATTTTTATTTCCTCTGATTGTTGGTCTACTTTGATTGTTTTATGTGCAGATTGGGCAATACATATCATCTAACGGTGGTGTTGTTGCAGCTGAAGAACTTGCTCCGTATCTTGATATCGATTCTAGGCAAGGACTTAAGGTAATTTATATGTTTAACATTGATAAGAACTGAAGTTTTTCTAGACACAAAATGGAGACTGGATCCTTGATTGTGGAGGTAGTGCTCTGGAATACATGAGAAAAGCTGCAGAAACCCATAAATACAAAGCAGCAATTAAGATAAAGCCAGAGAGAATATGCCCCTGCTTCCTCTCCTTGGTCCGTACCTCTAAATCAGAGATTAATGCTTCTTCCTATCTCCCCTCTCTAACCTTTCCCCACTTTCCTAATCATGTCCCTCATTCTGGTGTGATACCAGTATTTCCTTCTCCATTGTCATTGTGCCAGCTGTCCCATTAAGCAACAAACTACTCTGTTGTCAATCCCTCCATATATGGTGTGATGTCTCCACCCTTCCATTCATTTCTTCTTTTGTAAAACCTGTTGCTCCTTCGTCCTTGGCTCATTCACTCGGCCCACTGTACCGCCTCCTCCTGTAATAAACTTGCGATATGGTTATAACAAACAGGATTTTTTTTTAAATTAATAATTTTTCAAATTTCATGTTAGTGCTTGAGACTTAGACAGTGAAGCCTGTTATTTGCTTTTGAAGTTAGCTTATTTTGTCTGCAAACTTCATGTAATGCATTTTAAGTTGATCAACTTTCCTTGGTTTGCATGAGGGTGGCTAGATTCCCAACTGCATCTTGAGTAATTGAATTAAAATGAAGGAGAGAAAGGTTGACCTTGTGATCTACTGTATTTCTTATTCATTGTTTTTCTGTTTTTATTGCTTCCTGAATTCTTATTTCATCTTTTCTGATATTATGTTACACTTTGTTTCTTTTGTTGTCCAATCTTTGACCTTGTGTCTTTGGTTGGTTCCAGGATGATGAATCCTATATCTTACCTGTGCTTTTATGTTTTGATGGTCAGCCTGAGGTTGATGAGGAGGTATTTTGAGACAATATAGTGGATTATAGCACAATTCCTGATTCATTTATGCCCTTCCTTTTTTGGTTAATGTGATGATGTTTACAAGATTGTGCATTGTACTTTTGTCCTTAAATTAAAAATGCTTCTTGTTGTCACCCTCAATTATAATCTATGTTGTGCCAATACGGGTACGAGTTTCCGGTATCGTACTAGCACAGTACAGGGATACAGCATTTTCTTAAAAAATAAGATTATGGAAGGATATGGCACATATTTTGTATATAATATAATCTAATATAATAAAAACATGTAAAATAAATATAAAATTATTATAAGAATTTATAAAATGCCAGTTTAGATAATCTAAAATCTTAATTACATGTTGGAAAAATATCTATAAAATATTTCTAGGTACAAAAGAAATAATTTAGTGGCTAGTGGGATGAAAATATTTAAATAACGTTTCACAAGACATGTAACTTATTTCTTTGTTGTGCAGCAGATAGAAATAAAAGAACGAACAATGAGTAAAAAAAAAAATGATAAAAAAAAGGCATGACTAGTAAAAGATAATAATAAAAACTAGGATTTTGTAATTTTGAAGCGCACCGTTTGCAATCCCATGCTGGAATGTTTGGGCAACGGGAACAGCTGGCATTTGGCCATTCCGTGCATCATACGTTATAATGCACCATGCGATTTTACTATTCATTTTTGCTTTGCATAAAGCATTCAGTTCTTGCTTTGGTAATAATGCGTTTTGCAACTCATGTATAAAATAAAATAAAATAAAATTTGGGAATGATTAACCTTTGTGTACTTTGTCTTTTTATACTTACTTGCAGATTACTTGTTATGCAGGGAAATATCCTATATAGATTTCCATCTCTGCAGAGGACAGCATCTCAAAAGAGTAGGCGGAAAGAATATGTTGGAAGAAGATGGGCAGATTGGGTTGGAGGAGTTGAGAAGTTTTTTGAGGAGAAAAGATGGCAATTCAGGTCTTTACTTTCATTATTATTATCATTATTATTTTTGCAACTATTGGTAGCCTTCTCTTATTGAATCATAACATGAACAAATGTTCTATTGCAGTAAAACTAAGTCATCGGAGAGGGCAATGGTCATTGGTCTGGGTGGCCTTAATCTGTTTGGAGTCATTATTCTTGGAACCATGTTGAAGTATGTTCTTCACATGATATATTAGTTAGTTTTTCTCTTATGCTGTTTCAGTGCCCTCACTTGTGTTTTTCATTGATCCAAAGAGATACGACAGTTGTGCCAAGTAGCTTCATTAAATTTGTAGCTGACATATTTCCTCTTCTTCAGGTATGACTAGTATTTTCATTTTGAAACAAATAAGTTCTTCAACTTAAACAAAGGAATTGCAAGTTATCATATTGAAGGAACGTTAGATTTATGATGTTGGATGAGGATGTTGCATTGTGAGGATGTTGTGTTTGATGAGTGAACACACTAGACAATAGGATTAGGAGTGAGTGTAGTAGAGAGAGTTGAGGTGGAGACTATTGTGGAAAAGATGGTAGAATCTCGCTTAGGTGGTATGGGCATGTTTGGAGAAGGTTTATAGAAGCAATTGTAATGAGAGTGGATTAAATGGGTTAGGGGTTAAACCAGCCATAACTAGAGGTAGAGGAAGACTTACTAAAATCATAGGTGAAAATATTAAAAGAGATCTAGATTTTAATGGGTTAAATGTACACATGATTTTTGTAAGAATACTATGGCGTCATGTGATCCAACATAGTTTAGTTATTGTTGTTTTGATTTATAATGTTGCTGATTTTTTTAGAATTTGATGGTAATTTGTTGCTGTGAATTTAAGATATAATTTCATGATTTGACGTGTTGCTTAGAGAAACATGTTTTGAATTCGAATTGAAGTTGAGGGTTCAACATTAAAACTGATAGTCTTAGGTCTGGACTGTGGTGCAAATCAGTGTTGCTGGGTAACCGTTACTTAATGCTTCTCTTGCCTTGCTATAGCCATCAAATGAGATAAAATGAGATTAATGATAAATTTGAAATTATTAACAAAATATGCTGATAGTTTGGTGGCTGTTATTGCACTAATATTCAATGCTTTCTGATTAAGGAGGGTGCATTGTTCTTTTTATATCTAGTAACACTGATTTAGCTTTGTTGTCTTCATACATTGATTATATTTGCAGGTTTATGCTGGTTCCTTCTTTGCAATTCCTCTTGTTCGATGGTTTTTTATTCGGAAAAGGAATGCCGACATTGAAAAGAGAAATAAGGTTAGGCGGCAGTGTGCACGAGTACTTGAATTGCCTGACCCTTCATTGAGACAGAAGGTATGGTTATCCATTTTGTTCCCATGAAAATTGGAAAATTCTTAGCATGATTTATGAAACTATCCTCTTTTCCCAATGGTATATACAGCATTGTCCCTGTAAATTTCTTTGCTATAAAATCGAAATGTTCCTGAAAGCTTATGAAGGAGACATTGTACCTGTTAGTGGAAAAATAAATAAGAATAAAAGAAATGTTGGACCTATTTTAGATCTTGTTTAACTTCTCTTATTTCTTGTTTTCTATACTTACATAACAATTGGCTATAGTTTATAACAATAAGTGAATCAGTACCATATGCTCTGTTCTGATAATTTTTTTTATGTGCCTTTTCTAGGTCTATTATCCCGTCTTTGATCCATGTCATAAGGATTCAAAATTTTTTTTACATTGGCTATCGATGGCCTAACACAACCCTTTGTTTTCAGGCTTGGGACTGGTTATGCAAGCTTTGCAATAAAACTTAACATATCCTCTTTGAGTGTCCATGGATTGGGTTGGTTGGGTTAAGCGAATTTTCAATTCAATCCAACCCAACCTATTGATGAGTGAGTTAGGTTGGGCTTAACCCGTGGGTCATAAAAAAATTTTCCATCAATATATATAATTGAATATTTATCTTTTGACAAATATAATAATGATATAATAATTCTCAACATGTATAACTTTAAAAGGACATACATAACATGGGTCCATTGGAACATTGGATTGACAAAACATGGTGTTATTTTGACCAAAAAAAATAAAAATAAGAAATGAATGCTGGTTACTTGTTTCTCATTGGCCCATTTACATCTTATCTAGAAAAAAACCTATAGAAGACATATTGCAACAAACTATGAACAACATGTGCAATTTTTTTTCATAGAAAACATGGGTTCCCCATGCCCCCTCCCCCTCTCTTCTCTCTCTTCCTCTCTTAAAATTGGGTGGCTGGGTGGGTTGAAAATGTGCAAACCCACAACCAAGCCCATACCCTTGTGGTTGGAATTTTTCAACCCAACCCGACCTATGAACCCAATCTAGCTCGTATTTTTTGGGTTGGGTTGGGTCAAAACCCTTGGGTTCATGGGTTGGTCCGACCCGACGGACACCCCTAATCTATCCCATCTTGTTATTGTTGTTGTTCTGGCTATAACTTTGTCTTGTCTGAGGAAGGGGATGAAGTTTGGATTAGGATATTGTAGAATGATATTTGCTCCCTGATACAATTCTCCTTTCTGGCTTTCAGCTTTCCAGTGCGCGGGACATGGCCCAAAAGACAGTCATCGGACAGGATCAAATTGTATATAGCACTGACAAGGATTTACTTGAGCAAGAGTATGAGTCACGTGAATGGGATAAAAAATTCCGGGAGCTAGAGAGATCTGATTGAAATGGATTAACTGTAGTACAGGTAAATTTTCTACTATATGAATGTATTGGTTGTTTAGATGGTAATTGGCTATAGTAGAATATTGCTGTTTGCTGATTGGTTCATAGTTGCATTGAAATTTCAGGGCCTCGGGCTCACATTTTGCCATTGATGAATTACCAACTGTATCACAGCATCTATAGGCCGCCTTCTGAGAAAGCATTTGATGTGTCCCTGGTGAAACAGCAGCATCTGGTATATTGTGATCTATTCTGTGTTGATCATTACAAAAGCAAAGATGCTGATGAAATCTGCTATGATGATATTGCAGCATTGGTTGCTTTATTCATCATTTCTTTTAGATGCAATAACTTGCGTCTTAATTAATATAACATAATTGTGAAGGATTTTTTAGGTCAAACATAAATCACGACTTAATAGGCTTACCCTTTGTATTTATGGAATATGATTTTATACATCAGAGTTGATGTTTCTTGCTGCCCAAGTTGAACATAATCAACTTGTAGTCTTGTATCATAAAGGAGAACCCAATTGAAAAAGCATGTAGCAAGACTGACAACAGTGAATGAGACCTTAATGACCTGGTTGGGGCTCGTGCTGTAACTACTCAAAAGTGTTGCCTCTTTTTTGTGATGCAGCCGCACTGTAGTCTTGGGTGTAACCACCATCTTCAACACCCCTCATCGCACTGTCAATGAACAATCACCCAGCCATTGTAGAATCCGCCCGATTCCGTTTGCTTCTATCTTAACCCCAGGTAGTAGAAAGTGGTGTTACATATCGGTTTTGTTGAGATTTGGTCGGCTGAGGTGCGGGCGAATCACGTTGAAGAAGGGCAGCACAGGGTGGTGGCTGATTAAATTTCCAAAATTATCCTCACCTTTCTCTCTCTTTTTTTTCCATTAATGATGATTCACAAAATTCATCTGATTAAAAAATAAAACAAAAATAAAAATTCACAAACACTTCAAACAAAAAAAAAAGTGAAAAAACACAATATTGTTGTGATACATTCGTTTTCCCAAACGCGTCGGTTTTGGATATTTCAAAGAAAGAAATTTCATTCTGGTTTTTCAATTTCGTAATTGACATGTGATTATGTTCTGGGACAGTCTTGATCTTTCTTTGATTACTTCGCCAAGCTTCCCTTGCGGTGGTGGCCACTGGACTATGAAGTATGGATACTTTATTTTTACAAACGTATATGTACCGTGTATTTTTCGGTACGCATGGGTATGGTTGGATATGTATCTGATGACTATTTTTGGAAAAAAAAAAAGCTTTTCAAAATTTTTCATACTCTATATCCGTATCCATGCAACACAGTTTGCTGATCTTGTGTTGATTTGGAAATCAAACAAGAACCAAATTTGAGAAAAAATGTTAGTGATGTTTCTGAGCAGAGAATGGAAATTTGCAGTGCCAGAAACATGACAAACCAAATCTAAAGAACAAAGAACCAATGCCGGCATCTTGTGGATGTGAGATGGATTTGAAGTGGCCTAGGGTTTCTTCAAAGTTATCTACTTTCAACAAAAATAGAAGTTTTGTTTAGAGTAAATGCTCAAATTGCTCTCTAATAATTTTATTAATGGATAAATTAGTCTCTGACAAAAAATATTAGTATTGACTGTTAATGTCCCTCACAATTGTAAAAATAGGACACTATAGGTCTATGACAATTTAATTGATGAACAAATTGGTCCCTAATAAAAAATATTAGTGGTGAAGTCTTTTATAATTGTAAAAATATAATATTATAGGTCTCACTTAGTTGCAACCCACTAAATACTGAGATGGATTTTAATTGATTTATGTGGTACCTACTAATTCAATCATCATTAATTTACTAAAATACATTGTTTCATTTATGCAAATCCCCTCCTCAAATATTCTAAAATTTAACAGAGCACACTATCCTCCATAACATTCTTCTTCCATTCCTTCCTTTGTACACAGCACCCCTCCCCCAAATTTTATTTATACCTGAAAACAGCCTTTCAATTTCCATAGAATAAGATGGACCTTCATTATTTTCTCATAATCCATATCTTGTTATTCTCATGATTCATCAAAAACATAATGTTTTAGTGTATTTGTGTTCATTTAATGATTTGGTAGAGGAATTAATTTAATCCATTGTTAGGAACTTGGAACTCCACTATTCTATAAATAAGTTTTTGATAGAAAATCATGCACTGTAGTATTGTGTTATTTTATAATATGTAATCACTGTGCTCTGGAAGGTAACTCTTTTGCAAAAATGATTATGAATTTATGATATTGATATCATAATATCTTAGAAAAAGGTGGCAGTAAAGTACAAGGAATTTGATTCCAAATCTAATTCTTTTCTTAGAATGACAATCTGGGGCTAGTGGTTTCTTTTTTTATAATAGATACGATGAAATATTAGAACGTTTAGGGAGGAATTTGCAAAAAGGAAAAAAAAATATAAAAGGGTATATTTCAGCTAGTGTTGATTTGGATTAGTATGTATCACATAAATCAATAATTAATGTTTACATCATCATTTAACAAGTTGCAAGTGAGCCGAGAACCTATATATCCTATTTTTACAATTTCTTGGGACCTTCACGCTAATTTTTTATTGTTAGAGACCACTTTGTCCATTAATAAAATTGTTAAGCACTTATAGTGTTAAAAGTAAAAATATATTTCAAAAAGTAAACTAAATTATTTAAATTAGTATTGAATTAATTCCAAAATATTTTAATTTATTTATCTTGATGGGCATGTTTTCAAATAAAATATATAATTTTAAAATATCCACCTATTATTTATGATTGACATCATTGTGATAGATTATATTAATTACAAATTGATAATTACATATTGATTGAGAACTATCATATAAGTTAATTTCAAATTATGCATTCATTGATAATATATAAATTATGTGTTCCATATAGAACTATAAAATAAACCATGACTATATATTAATAAGCCAAATAATTTTTTGATAAATAAGCCAAATAAGATAATCATAAAAAAATAATTTGAAATATTTTAGAATGAAAAAAAATACTATTTCATAAATTTAAAATATAGAATAAAAATTTGCAAAGTAAACCAACAAAATTTTTTAACAAAATGATATTACAGTATCTGATAATGGGTTTTGAAATTAGGTTGTGAAGTGGGACTGAGATTATTATTTATAATTGATATCTCATAATTAATAATTAATTATGATTAATTTGATTGATATTTATCAATTAAGTGTAAGGAATATAGATTAAGAATTCAAATTCCAAATGAAAATTGTGGACCCTAAATCATTCTAGAATCGACACATGTAAAAGTTTACCTTATAGGAGTCTAAAATATTAGTATTATAGATAGATTATAGATTGTTGTTATGCGTTTGGATGAACATGCTTGAGGTTTGTGTAAGGTGCTAATGTAGTTGATTGTTGGAGCTCTGAAATTGGGGCAAGGACGGGGAGGAGGGTATTTTGTAAGGATAACTTAGGAAATTTATAAATTATTTTAATAGAAATTAAGAAAACATATTTTAAGGGAGATAAGTGTAATTCAAGAGAAGGTAAATGTAATATTAATTGATTTCAAGGGAGATTACTATAATTTGCCCTTATTAATACTCTTTTGAACACAAAAATTTATTTTTAAAAAATATCCTCACTTTTATTTATTTATTTCTCTTAATCCCTTCTTATCTCTCATTCTCTCCTCCTCGTACTATCCTTCCTTTTTTCTTGGTCAGTTAACAAAATCTCATAGTAGACCATCTAACATAAACTCAAGTCCCAAAAAACACCCCTTTTGCTTTCTTCAGTCTCCTTCCAAAAATTAGTCAAAAGGGTAAGCATTCAAATTAGTCATTGACAATTTGATTAATAGATAAATTGATTCCTAATAAGAAATATCAGTGTTAAGATCCCTCATACTTTAATTACTATGATATATTTATTTTGAGTTAAATTCAAAAAAATTTCTTTATTTAATGCTTGAGTATTTTTTATAAACTCACATATACTCTATTATTATTTAATTTTAATACGAAATTTTCAAGTTTGGAGGTTATTCAATTATTTTAAATGGAATTTGTGAGGTTTTTTAGGGTTTTCAATATGGTTTGAATATGATATTCTCTTTGTTTAGTTATATTCAAATTACATTTAAATATGATAATCAACGGTTGAATACTTTAATTTTATATAATTGAATATTTATATAAAATATCTTTTTACATTAGCACTGGATTAAAATTAAATCTTTGGAACAATATACTACAAAAATTAATGAGATACATATCTTTTAATCATAATCTATGTTAGCTTTGGATAGGTCTGTGAATTTAGAGAAAGGATGCCAAATCAATATTATTGAGTCAAAATTAAATTCATACTATCATTGACATAATAGTTATGTTAATTTAAAATTATTATATTAATTAAATTCACAGAAAATATTATCATGGTTAACAAATTATAACTAAAAATTTAATACCACAAATTAACATAAAAATATCATCAATCACTTACTCTTTAATTAATCAATCACTCTCAAATTTAAATTCAAATTTTAAAGAATAACATCAATTACATATCATTTTATTTTTTCATGTCAGATGTAATTAGTATAATATATAATTTATTAAAAAAATTATAATATGTAAAATTTGCCACATTATATTATAATGATATTGATAATAAAAACATAATAATAAGTTTTGATATTTTAATAAAACTTAATATCATAGTTGACGTAATTTCAAATGATTTAATATAATCTATAATCTATTATAATACTAATAATTAATATTCAATATATGGACAGTTTTCCATGTATCATTCATAGAGAAAATTATGTCCTACCATTTTAATAGTCTTAATATTTAAAGTAAGTTTTTGGATTTAATTTACCTTCTAATTATTAATTATTTTTTCCAATCATACCTTCATATCTCTCTTCATAAAAATAATTTAACAAAATAGTTCAATCAAAATTATTTTGCAAATAACAAATAATATAAACAAAATAATAATTGAATATATTATACCATTAAAATTTCAAATACATAATTATAGTATTAAAGATAATGGACTATTATAATTACATTGCCAAAAAAATTATAATTAATGATTATAATTATAGTATTAATGATAATAAAACTATTATAATTATAATAATTAATGATAACCATAAAGTCTTAGTGCACCTTTATTTTTTAATTATCTTTATCAGATTAAAATTGCATCATATATATATTTTTATTTTTAATTTGAATTATGTTGCATTAGTTGTATTTGTAATTATGGATATTTGTATTTCAAATTTTGAAGTATTTTGAAATTTTTTTAATAAACCTATAAATACCAGTAGGGATTCTTATCTCGATGGAGAATGAGAAATGGAATTCCATAATGAGGATGAGAATGGGGATAAAAGACGAAATTCTAAATGAGAACGAGATCAGGGAGGGGGAAATTCTAACTTCAAATGTAGAACTTTTGAAAATCATAATATATATATATATATATATATATATATATATATATATATATATATATATCTATCCGTCTCACTATATATTTAATTTTTTACAACAAAAAACATTCCAACATATCAATTTCACAATTGTTTCATATTAATTTTATTGAAAAATAAGACTTCAATTTTTCAATATTAAAATATTTAAAAAAATCAATCCCACAGTTTATACTTTTTTGATAATGATACTAATTATTTATTAAGTATTTAAAAAAATTAAATAATTACATCACTTTTTTTATTGAAAATAATTGTGCAATTAATATACTACTCTAATAATTGAGATGACATAAATTAGGATTATATGTGATTTTTTTTACTAATTATAACATATCAATTATAACATATTTTAAAATTAATATTTTAATTTATTAAAAGTATGTACAAGGGAAAGGGATGTAATTGAAATCACATGAATTAAATTTATTAATTATTTTTATTAATTAGGAAATATATTTTTTTATGTTTTTATAAATAAATTTTTTAACTTATTAAAAAGATGTAAATGAGTGGGTATGAGTAGAGCTGGGTATATGGATCACGCCATGACCAACCCGCTTAACTCAAGAACTTCGCATTGAAATGGACCAAAAATTTTTAACCCGCTAACCTGTGGACTTTTTTGATCCGCTCCGCCAAGCCCGCGGGCTAAATGGGCCTGGCCTGCGGGGTCTGCAGACCAGCCCACTTAACCCGCATACTGTAGACACAAAGACTAAGGTCCAAGTCCAGCCTCTAGTCCACAAAATTTTACTACTAGGCCACAAAAAAAAAAAAAAACACCTTAACTGAAGCCCACTAACTTAACCCGCTTGTCTTGTGTACCTAAGCCTGTAGCCGTCTCGCTCACTCTCCTGTTTGAGTGTTCGGCTGTTCCTGTACCAAAGATTAAAGAAAGACTCAAAAGACTAGAGTCTGAAAAGTGAAAAGATACAATCATACAAACTCAAAGAAAAGAAGCTAGGGGTTCTCTACTTGTCTATTGAAGCAAAGCGGTGCCCCCATCTCTCTCTCAAGCTCAGATTCAGGCGCTCAGTCGCTCAGCCAGACAGCCACCGTCGCTGCCACTCATGGCCTCACAGGCAGTCGCGCTCGAGTCAACCGCGTCGCACCTAGGCTCGCGATTTGCGTCAACCACTCCGCACCTGGGCTCGCACTGGCGTCAACCGCCATTGCACCTCGCTATGCGTTTGGCGTCAATCGCTCACTGGGCTCGTGATTCGCATCAATCGCGCCTCTGCTCACCGCTGTTCCTCTTCTTGCGGCTGTGCTCCTTCGTTCCTTTGGTCGCCGCTCGCCTCAGGTAGCTCTTAACTCACCGTCGTTCCTCTTCTCGCCTCCGGTCGCTCTCAGCTTGCCGCGCGCTTCTGCCTCTGCCTACCACTTCCAGCCACCAGGTAAGCTTTTATGCTTTTAGCTACCTAACTCAAATGCCATTCCTGTATTTCTCATTTATGGTGTAGTGCTGATTGCTGAAGCTAGGTTGATTTGGAATTTTGATTCATAAGTTTCAATGTACTAGATATGAATTAATTCACAAACACCAAAGGAATTAAAGATTGATTTGTTTAAAATCAGTTTTTGCTTGGACTAAGTGTTTAAGTGCATGTTTAATGAGTTGAATCTTACAATCCTGATTTTAATTTGTCCTTTTTGGTACACAATTTTGATTTTAATTAAAATTGTGTTTAGTCTTCTAATATTATGGTCTATTGGGGTGAGCAACAAGATGACTATTGAAGGTTTTAAATCTGATTGAGAAATGAAAACACAAAACTTACCATGACATTAGGATATTAGGTAAACGGCTGATGCGAATAGCTTCCATCATCAATAAGCCTCATTTTTTCTGTCACTATGTCCTTGTCTTCCTTAGATAATTAATGTGTCAATATAAAAATGCCACTATCTAATCGAAATTTGGTTTATTGATTTTAAAACTGATTTGTTGTTTATAGATAATTAATTTGTTGTTTAAAAATGCCATTGCCCTTGTCTTCCTTAGTTATTTTGGGATGTTGGAAAAGTGGAAATGCTTGAAATTCATGCTGAAGATTTTTGTTCTAAAATTTTATATGAGATGATGAGATTGATGATGTTGGAGAATTTGAGTTTTAAGGGAAATTTCTTATGTTATATCATTAGGATTTTATGTCTTGATTTTATTTTACTTGAAATTTGCCTTTGTACTTTGTTATTTATTATTGTATATGGTTTAAGAGTTTAATTTAAAATGTTTTTATTATGATTGTCTTGTGTGATTTAGATTGAAAGCAAAATATGAATGTGTCAAAGTCAATTGGGGGTTCTTCTACTGCTGAAGCAAGTCTTACAAATTATAATCAACATGTTGCTATTGGTGTTAGTAGTGATAGTGGGATGGGTGATGATAGTTAATCTTCACTCCCTGTTGACTCTGAAGCAACCAATCCAAATAAGAGAGCTAGAAATGTTACTTCTAGATCTAGTGTTTGGCAACATTATGATAAAATTGGGGTTGGTGATGATGGAAAAGGGAGAGCAAAGTGCAAAGCTTGTGGGAATGAGTATGTTTGTTGTGGTACTAGGTATGGAACTTCAACATTGTTGCGTCATTTGAATAAATGTGAGAAAACACCTAGGTTTCCAGATAGTGAGGTTGGAAAATTAATTATTGATCAAGCTGGAAAACTAAGATCTAGAAAGGTTGATAACAAACTTGTGCGTGACATGGTTGCTATGTGTATCATAGAGCATGATCTTCCATTTAATTTTGTTGAATATAGGAGGGTTAGGGAGTTGTTGAACTATCTAAATCCTGAAGCCAAGGTTTACTCTAGGCGTATGGTAACTTTGGATGTGATTAATATGTATGAAAGTGAGAAGAAAAAGTTGAAGGAAGTGTTGTCTCACATTCCAAGTAGGGTATGCTTGACTTCTAATGTTTGGACTTCTTGTACAACTGAGGGCTATATCACATTGACAGCTCATTTGGTTGCTGAGAATTGGAAGCTTAATAGTAAAATTCTTAATTTCTCTCATATGCCTCCTCCTCACACTGGACGTGAATTATCTAAGGTTGTGTTAAATTTTTTGCAAGAGTGGGGTATTGGTGGAAAAGTTTTTTCATTAACTTTGGATAATGCTAGCTCTAATGATAATATGCAAGAAGTGTTGAAAGATAGGCTTCATGATATGCCTAATGGTTTGCTATGTGGTGGTGAGTTTTTTCACATCTGATGTTGTGCTCATATTTTAAACTTAATTGTTCAAGAGGGTTTGAAAGCTACTAGTACTGCTTTACACAAAATTAGAGAGAGCATCAAGTTTGTCAAGGGATCAGAGGCAAGAATGAATGCTTTCAATGAAATTGTAAAAAAATATGGTGGTGCTAGTGTAGGCTTGCATTTAGATGTATCTACTAGGTGGAACTCCACTTTTCTTATGCTTAAAAGTGCACTTCCTTATCGGCATTCCTTTTGGCAATATGCTTTGAATGAACCAAACTATAAACATTGCCCTTCTGAGGAAGAATGGATAAGAGCTGGAAAAATGTGTGAATTTTTGCGTCCCTTTTATGTGATCACTAACTTGATATCTGGATCATCCTATCCAACATCAAATCTGTATTTCAAACAAGTGTGGAGGATTGAATGTTTGCTCATTCAAAATGTGAGTAATGAGGATGTAGTCATTAGGGATATGGCTTCTAGGATGAAAGTGAAGTTTGACAAGTATTGGAGTGATTACAGTATCATGTTTGCACTTGGATCTGTTCTTGATCCTCGCATGAAGTTCACATTTTTGGAGTTTTGCTACCGAAAGCTTGGTCTTGACCCGATAGCTTGTCAAGAAAGGTTGAGCTTTGTGAAAGATAAATTGACTACTCTTTTTAATGAGTATGTGCAAATGTCTTCTGGAGAGTTGAATAATTCTCAAGTTCAAAGTAGCCAACCTCATGCTAATCAATTAACAAGTGGAAATGTTATTGGAGGTTCATCTATTTCACCATGGATTGATATGGATGTAAGTTTCTTTTTTTTTTTTTTGGTACAAGTAAGTTTCTATTTTTTACTTGTTATGTTTTCATTTTTTTGTTTGCGTATTAGAATTATTATTGTTATTATAATTTGAAAATGATATAGGAGTTTATTGAATATGAGAATCAAAATGTTACTGAAGTTGGAAAGTCACAATTGGATGTTTATTTGGATGAGCAAAAAATGGAGTTTCAATCTCATCAAAATCTTGATGTGTTGCTTTATTGGAAGGACAATAGACATCGATTTCCAGATTTAGCATTGATGGCTTGTGATATTTTGAGCATTCCTATAACAACTGTGGCATCTGAATCTGCATTTAGTATTGGTTCTCATGTTCTCAACAAATACAGAAGTTCTCTTCTTTCCAAAAATGTGCAAGCATTGATATGTACTAGAAATTGGTTGCTTGGCTTTGATGTGCAAGGTAAATAATATATTTTCAATTCTTGTTTTTTTCCTATTGTAATATTTTGAATAAATGTTATGGTAATTATTTTGTATTGTTTGTGTTGTGAGTTGTAGAGCAAGAAGGAGATTCAAGTTCAGATGAAGAAGGCACTAATTCAAAAGTACCTAATAGTGGAGTTTCAATGGAATAGAGAATAATGATTTGCAATAGTTTTAAATTTTTTGTGGACTTTGGAAATATTTATGTTCTTTATCGTTCCTTTTTATGGATGGACTTTGGTCTTTGGACTTTGTAAGAACATTATATTTTTATTTGTATTTTTATGGATGGACTTTATTTATGTGCTTGATGGTGATAGATAGATTTTGTAATAATTTAAATTTGATGTGTTAAGACTTGAGACTTTTGTTTTGGTAAGTTGGTTTATTTTAAAATTTTTGGTATTTGATTTGCTTATATTTGATATTTGATAGTTAGGAGTTGTTAATTTATATTTTTTAGTAATTTCAATATTTTATATGATTGGATGAGTTATACATATTTGATTGATTTGTAACTTGTATGTTATTTTGAAAAAATTAACAATTGAATTTTAATATTTGCAGTATTTAGTAATTAATATTGTTATTTATTTAAAATTTAAATTAAATTTTGTCAAAAAAATGTGTATATATATATTTTGTAAGGTAAAATATATAGTATAAATATAATTATATAAATATATAACATAGAGTACTAAAAAAAGTATAAAAAAATATGAAAAGGAAAAAAAAAAATAGTCTCATGGGCTTGGTTGTGGTCGGTCAAATAATTGGTGTGCGGGCTCCTTATTAGGCCAAAAATGCGGACCGGTCCGCGAACTTGCGGGTTTATGCGGACCTGGCCTGGACTAGGCAAAAGGCTAGTCCGTATATAAAACGGACTGGTCCGGTCCGGTTTGTTTAAAATTGGTCCGTCGCGGACCGGGCCAGTCCGTTTACCCAGCTCTAGGTATGAGTGGGATGGGATTATCCCCATCAGAGATAGGAATAGGGAAATATTTTGTCTTCATAGAGGTGGAGTCCCTGTTTGTTAAATGGGACAGGAACAGGGATAACACATCTGTATTTTTTCAATTATCTATATTGAATTTGCATTATGTATATATTTTTTATATTTTAATTTGAATTATATTACATTACTAATATTTGTTATTATTGATATTTATGTTTTGAATTTCAAAATATTCAAAAAAAAATTCTTTTTGGAATTCTTTTAATAAATTTGTGAATATGTGCAGGGATTCAAATTCTCACGAGAAATGAGGAATGGGGACCTGTGACGGTGATAAGGAAGAGGGATAAGACACAAAATTCTAAATGGAGATGGGGGTACGAGACATGTCCTATCTGTCATGGATATCATTGTTATTCCTATCAATGGCTCATGATAAAATAAAAGTATCCACCTATTCTCTTTTATTATTCAACAATTTTAACTTTAGAAATGTGTAAATTTTTCATAAAATAGGCTCTTTATTCTTAGGTCATCCATCGAGATTTTTTTAACCTTATAAACATGATATTCAAAATAAGATATAAAATAAAATGACATATTTATATTTATCAATTTATTTAATTATTTAACTATTAATTTATTTTCAAAATAAATCTATATGCTCAATTTTCTATAAGATTTGTTTAAATAAATATTTATTTTTAATAATAACTAACAAACTATTTTTATTATTACCTTGTGCATTGCATGGGTCAAACAAGTAGTTTCGTAAACTATTGACTCATTAATGTATGCAACTTCAATTCTCAAAGCACCACCATTCATTTATCCTCATTATTTTGGTTGTCACCTTTTATGTTACGGCTAAAAACTTCCACACGCATCTATGCTCATTATTTTGGTTGTTACGACTAAAAACTTCCACGCGCATCCACAGATGGAAACTTCGAGAAATATTTAGGTGCACCGAGAGTAAGATACCATTTACTCATATTCATTTATTATTAAGACATAAGTTTTGTGGGTCATTATAATCTCTCATCTTCTCTATATTTCTATTGCAATAGCTGATTTGTCAATCAATAAATGAAATAGAGTAAATATTTTATTTTACTTTAAAATCACCTATGAATTTCTGGGCAACTTCTTACTCCAAGTTGATTCCCATTAATGTCCGTTCTTCAATTCTCGAAGCACCACCATTTATTATTTATCCTTTTTTTGTGTTTTTCTTATAAACTTTCATTTATCCATCTTAGTTTACGTAAACGGTATGCACAAGTTTAGTGGATGAGTTTAATTAGCTTGTACCTTGACTATAAAAACCATTGATAGTGGGGGTTCTTGCATAGTTGCATGTCACTATTAATGTCCCCTCAAGTCTTTGGCTTTATTATACATTTCAATACTTGAAATATTCCTCCTATATGAGTGTTCGTATTTCCAATTGTTTTTTTTTTATCGAAAAATAAAAACAACACATATTAAGTATAACATAAATTTATATAAGTGAACAAAATAATCCCTTTTAAAATATAAAAGTAAGTAAATAAATACTTCTTTAGTTGCACTCCATCCATAAATTTTTTTAAGATTATTTTATTTTAAAATATCTATTTATTTATCATATCAAGAAAATATTATTTTTTTTTACCAATACTACTCTTAGTATAATTCATCCAAAAGCATAACGACAATACTTAAAAATGCAGCAAGCAAACTTTTCCTCCCATCTCTGCCATGTCACCGTCACCAACATCAAAGAAAAGGAAGATCAACAACAACAACAGCAATAAGAGGACGAAAGAAAGAATGGGTGGAATTACATTAACCCTTTTTTTCTTTTTAACATTTTCTTCCATGGCAGCCTTTGGATCTTGAAATCTAGGTGGGGGAGAAGGAGTTGGTGGCGCTGGTGTGATGTAGGGATTTGGTATAGGTGATGTAGTAATTTTTTAATTTTAAAAAATTTAAAATTTATGATTATGACGGTTATTATATTAAAATTAAATAAATCAAGAGAGGTATATGTCTATTTTTTTGGTAGTTTTTTTTTTGGGTAGATATTTTTATTTACTAAATTATTTGATTTTAATAATTTTTAATTTTGAGCTATTTTTTTATTAATGGTGCATTTGGATAAACCTTTTTTAAAGTCAAAATCATTTTTTTCACCTAAAAAAAATACCACTTTTTATATATTTGGATAATGTGAGAAAAGAATAAATTTTTTAATTAATATACAATCTCGCAAAATTGTAATAACCTGATAGGGAAAATATCCAAATAATATTCACTTTTAGATGTATAAATAATAACATTATTTATATACTGATTAAACAGGTCAAATATAAAAACTGTTAAAATAGAATAAGTGAGGACCGCTATAACATATGTATAATAATATTCATTTTTAAAATATTAAAATAATATTTTTTAATATTGAGCTGCCTATTTTTACTGTTAAAATAATATTTTTATATTCTATATTCATTGAATAATGAGGGAGAATGTGATTCCATAGTAAATGTGGTTTACTCATGTACCAAAAAAAAAAAGTGGTTTACTCATTTGTTTACTCGTTACGCGGACTATGATACCATCAAATTAACTGCAGCTCTCAGCATCAACTTTACTATCTGGTCTCCACCCTCACCTCTCATGTCACTCTCTCCTTTCGGTGGTTGCCTATCCCCTCTGCCCACTTCCCTCTTCTCAACCCTTTCACTCATCTCTGTGCCATCTTAGCTTTCACCCCTTTCTGGATTTCAGTATACTTCGCCTCCACCACCCCCTGCAGCGTGCAAAACTCAAAATCTCTTCATCAGTAACAGTCGCTCGCGGAGGACGAAGATTAAAAGACTTCATACAAGGCAGCATCATTTGTACACACACAAGAAGCAGCGAAGATCTTGCACTAGATTGGGGTAAGAGGAGAAAGCCTCTCCATATTGATTTGAATTTGTTAGGCATGTTCAGTTGTGAAATTAAAATGGCAGTGAAAGAGTAGGTTACGGAGTTCTTTTTTTTTTTTTTTCCCCTCTTCCTACTTGATATTTCTTTTGATTTTCAATAGGGTGGAAATAAAGTTAAACTAGGGTTTGATCATTTAATTTTTAAATAGACTTGGCTTATTTTTTCAAGAAATAACTCAACATGGATCTATATATTACTGGAGTTGATATAGGATTCGGTTATTGTCTTGGCGCGCATCACCTTGTTAAAAATCTGATCTAACTTGAAGGCCTACTTGAAAACATTTTTTTTTTCTCTAAAATAAATCAAACCATCTATTTTGATTTTTTTTTTTTTTTTTAGCTTGGGGAACCATCTACTCTTGAATATACGTTGAAATACTTTTAAAATTTGTAAAAAAAGCACACATATTTTTTAACTAGCCTAAAAGGCTTCTTAAATAGGGGGAAAAATTCATTTTTAAGCTAAACAAAATATTTCTATTACCATTAGTTTTCTAAATGGTAATAATAAGCCAATCTATTAGATCGAAGAAGCTTATTACATGTAACTTAACCTATTTAGCTAAAATAGTTTTTTAAAATGCTTTAATCTAACTTATTTATTATATAGGCTAAATCAAATTAGGCACAACACATATTAAATCAAAGGCTCCTAAGTGTTCTAACCTATTTTTAGCCCTACTTCCAATTTATGATACATTTAACCTGAACTGATTTTCTGAATTGGGATAATTCCTTTTCTCTTACTAGCATCCTTGATGTTTGTGAGTTGATTCGGTTAGTTACTTATCAGTTTTGAAAGCTTAGATTGTTTGATTATATGAATTAGTGTTGATTTTTTTTAAAAATCTTTTAAAAGTTTAATTTATATATGCATTGATAGTGTCTAACAGTTTTACATTGTCAACGAAAAAAAAAGACAAAATGACAAATGAAGATGATGATTATAATAGTGGGTAATTATTTTCTATAATTTATCATTTTTATGAAATTTTAATAATTAAATAATTTATTGTTTTACATTGTCATCGCTGCATATAAATTATTGTTTTTTAAATTAAAAACCAAATAACAAGAGCAATTAGAATCAATCCGGTTTGAATAATTGGTTGTGCAAAGAAAATATGAATAAATGACATTTTACACAAAATGGTTCCGATTGGAATTTCCAGCCAAAACCAAATCAAACGAACGAACCTGAACACATTCAATGTTTCAACTATGTGGAATTGTTTATCAATTATTTGTCAAATGATGAAAAAAAAAGGGTAATTAACCCCTTACTTTTTCACTTTAACACTTTAAACAAGCCAAATTCCCTTAATCGGTTTGTAATTAAATCCTTAAAATTTTGGAGATTTAACAGTATCACAGTAAAATTTGTTAGTTAAAACAAATAAACGGAAAATACTATATATTTAGAATTTTTTCCAGAAAATAAACACAATAATGATGTGGCATAATTGATGGATGGATTCTATGATTACATTTAATCAAATCACCATTAAATATTTTGTACAAATTTCTGGTTATATTATTTTAGCTATATAGCTAGCATTTCTCTAAATAAATTAGTACACTAAACAAACTGACACATGATCACTCTAAAGCGAATGGGAGATTCATCTTCAGTTTTGTAACGTTTCGATTTTTCCTGTTTAGCAAAAATGATTAAAATACTGCTAGGTCATTTTTATGAGAGAATCAAGGCCGGTCAAATCCGATCACCCCTAAAAGGGTGTTTTAATATTAGGAGTAGGTTATATAAGGTTTAGAGAGCAATCTGTGTAAAAATCGCAATCCGTGATTTTTTTCACGTAAAAATGACTAAAATGCCCCTGAGGTCATTTTTACCCGGAATTCGAGGATAGAAGACCCGAATCATCCTCGAGGGGTTAGTTTGATGATTGAAGGGGATTAGATGCCTTGGATATAATAGCGGAGGTGAAAATCTCGTTTTTAGAACTTTCAGCACAAAATAACGAAAATGCCCATGCGGCATTTTTTCACGAAATTTAGTGTCGACTAAGTCAGAAAGAGTTCCCGGGAGTTTGAAATGTCGTTTTTATGTCATGCATGATAATTGTTTAAGTCCGGGTGGTCCCGGACAGTGTTTATGTAAAATTACCATTTTGCCCCTGAAAATGTGTTTTACCGGCCTAATGACGTGATTAAGGAAACCTAAGCAATATTAGGCTCTAATTGAAGATTAATTAATTTTGATAATTAATCTAAACTCAAAATAATTTATTGAGGTTAATTAGAACCTAAGATTGCTTAGATAAACTTAAAACTCTTTCTTGAAGTCAAGATTCCATGTTTAGGGAATCTTGAATAGTATTTTTTCCCTCCAATTCCTTAAATTAAGGAGTTATGTTTATGAATGAGTACATTATAAAATGAGTTTTGATTTCACCAATGAAGCAAGATCACTCCCTAATCATGTCTTGACACCTCTAATTACCCATTATTTTACCTAAACACTTACTTACAAACTCTTAATCAAAGATACACCTAAACACACCTCTAAACCACATTTAGATGAAACAATTTCCCTCCCCTTGGCTGCATGAAACCAACGCCATTCTCCCCCTCACATTCATCACATGTTTAATTATTTTGCACACAAAAGACCCTGCTTTGAGCCATACCTTGGACTATGCGTTACACCATACCTAACCATACCTTAAATCATACCTATGAATGACATTTTGAGGAGATATTTTCCATCCCAAAGAGCCAAGGAAGCTGCTGCCTTCCCCACAAAAGCCACCATATTTATTCATTTTTCAACCCAAAAATCTCATTCTTTACCACTTATTTTTTTGGCCAAGACTTGGTGTCAAAAAAAGAACTTTTACAATCCTCTCAACTCAAGTTTTCTTTTCTTCTCTTCCACCTTAAAGAAAGTTTCTTCCTCCATCACAAACCACCACAAAACAACCTTGAATCACTACACCGCCATCTCAAACCACCTTCTAAATACACAATCTTTCCACCTCTAAGCTCAAATTCTCAAGAAAACTCATCATTTCCTTTTCTTCTCTCAAGGCCGAACCCACATAGCCACATAGAAGAGATTTTATCTTCTCATTTCAACTCCAAGAACCAAGCTTTCTTCCTCCTTGCTCAAGACTACACTCTGGTAGGGTTTTTGTTTTCAAAAACTTTATCTTTTACTTGATGTTTTAATATGAAAAGTTCTAATTTCTCTTGGTTTAAGCTCTTTTCCTCTCCTTTTATTTTTGTTCATGAAGCTTGATTTTGAAAGGAAGATTTTAGCTTGATGATGAGGATTCAAGATAATGATCATATAGTTATCATTTGAGAAACATCTAAAGCTTGAAACTTGGTCTTGATCTTAATATATTTCGATTTTTCCTTTCCTTTTCTTTTACTATGGTTTCGGTTCTCCTTTCTTTTCCTTTGTATGGAGTTCGGTTTTTCTTCTTCCTTTTTCCTTGTTTTGATTTTGGTTCTCAAGAAATGTTATTATTTGTTTTGTTCTCTTGATTCATTTCCTTGAGCTTGATAATGATGTTCACACCATAAGGTTCCTTTGAAACCTTGGTACAAAGAATTCTAAAGCTCACTTTATCTTGCTAAGATAAGTTAGGGGTTGAGATATATAGTCCTTTAAAGTCTTGAATGAGCTCTAGAAAAGATAAAAATGACCTTGCACTCATGTTTACTTTCCATGTCAATACTAAAATCTCAAGAATAAAGAAATGAACTTGCATTCTCATGTTTATATTTCAAGTCCTCACCTAAACTTCAAAGATAAGAATGAACTTGCATCTCATATTTACTTTAAAGCTCTCACTTTATCTTTTTGCTATAATGAAGAATAAAATAAAGTGCATAGCATGTTTAAGTTTTTACCATCTCCTAAAGATCCTAGAGCTCAAAGACTTGCCCTTCTTATCTCAAGTAAAAGTGTGGACAATGGAAGCATTCCATGAATGCATGATTTGGCCTTGTGATGATGATGGACTTAGTATAAATTTCATCTAGTCCCAAAGGCCAACAAAACTATGTCTTAAGATTTTTTTTTTAAGCATAAGAATGTCCAAAGAACACTATAAGTATGATTTTAGGAATTAAAACTCATTTAATAATGATCTAAAATAGCTACTGCCCAATTAGTGTATCTTTAAGATTTTAATAAAATATATTAGTTTTCAAAGAGTTTTAGAAGTTCTAAAATGATTCCGAGAGAAACTAGTAACTTATATGTATTGAAAATGTGATTTTATGTGTTATTTTGAGATAAACATTTTGGTTACTGTCTTGTTATGATGGCTGCTGTATGATGCTATTTTAACATGTTAGAATGTGCAAAAATTATGTTTGGGTGAAGCAAAATTTATTTTATGAGTGTTAGGAAAAACTAGTAACTAGAAAGGATCAAGAATATGAGTTTTAGAATCCTCAGAAGTCAAAATTATAGCTACTGTTTTAGGATGATTAATTTTGAGATAAAATTATTTTAGAAGTGTTTAGGAGTGTAGGAGTAATTTCTAAAAGTAGCAATAACCAATTTTAGTATCTTAGGAAAAACCGAAACTTAGAAAGGGCCAAAGACGTGACTTCTAGAAACCCGTAATTGAAGTGTAGAAATTCTGCCCAAGCTACCTAAGGCTGTTTGGTATTGATCATGAGCATAAAATTTAGTAAGAAATATTAGTTGTGATCCCTTAGGTGCATAAAATATGTGTATCGGATGATGGGTTAACTGGATCGTAAGTTAAGACCCGAAAAGATCAAAAGCATAAGATACTATAAGATAGAGGAGGTAATGAGAGTTAAAATTTCAATTGAGTGCATGTTTATTTGTGAATTGTTGAGAGCATAGCATATGCATTAGCTGAGCCCGGTCCCTGATTCCGGCACACTGGTTAGGAGCATGTTTATTCTCTTTACAACGGAATTGAGATTTTTATGTGATGATGCATGTGCTAGGAGGAGATGTTTATATGATTTCAATAGCTTGTTATGCTCATGGATTAATGTTGAAGTGTATGAATTATGAGTTTTAAAGTGATAATATGATGCATGGAAATGATCCCCTAGACTCCCCGAATTAAAGGTTATGGGGGGTGATCTGCTAAAAGACTTAAGGTGACATAAGACACATGGAAATGTTCCTCTAGACTCCCCGAATTAAAGATTATGCGAGGTGATCCAATAAGGAAGTGATGTTTTACCCCCTCTATTACCCTATATTAAATCTAGCGACGGCTAGTTAGGTTGAGCTCATCCTAGGTGATTGGTGAGGTGGAGTTTTGGTGGCTATTATAAAATCGCCGGGAAAGGCGAGATGATTGGCTTAGCATGGTTACTTAAGAGGGTGACATTATGAAAAGAACTTAAGAGTTCAGTTATGAGAAAGTAAAGTAAAGGTGCACATGCATATTTTATCTCATTATCCCAGCAGTGCATTTAATCATGTGATATGTGTCAAGTGACTCTATTCCTCTAACTTTCCTCCTGCTTATATACTTAGCATTATGTTGAGTTATAAATTTATATGCTTGTGTTACTTATGCTCCTAAGGTATTGTCATGCATACATGAGATAATTGTTGCATTCATGACATTAAGACATATGCTAAAAGACACCCACTTCGGATAAACAGATTTGAGAAGTTTAAAATTGAACATTATGCATGTACACCTCTTTCATAATGAAAATCGAAGTGGCTAGGGACGATGACGATGACACTTGTGTTGGAGTTGGGAAACCCTACTGAGAATCTTGAATAAGTTTTTCATCCCTCTGTTTTATCCCGTGTCGTCTCCAGACGAGGATGATGGCGTTGTTCATGGCTTTCCCTGAGACACGGACGTGGGCGATACGCTACGAGCTGGATCAGAGGTCGCAGTGGAAGCATGGAGATAACTTTCCCTTGGGCATTAGTTCTAGAGATATTATACTTTTACGTAGCCCAGTTTTGCTATAGTCATGTTTAGCTTTAGTCCATTGTATGTTCCACCTTCATTGGTGGGCATAGAATCTTTGGACGTCCTTTATGTATATGGAACGTCACTACTATGTTATGGATATGATATGTTAATTTGATATATGTTATGTGATGCTATGACTTGTATATATATTATGATGAGGTTTATATGATTGCTACTATTACGCGTGTATTTACCGATATGTACATATAGGTGTGGCTCGCATTTTGATTTTAAAGTTAAAAAAAAATTATTAGTCGTATTTTTGTTACTCGTCTTTTAAAGAGGAATAAGTCAACTTCTGAAACAAAGGCGTAACAACTAATAATTAACCAGAATGAGACTCTAGTGTATTGGGTTAAAAATTAGGGTGTTACAAGTTTCCTTTACTGCTTTCCAACTCTCTTCACTCACTTTTTAGAGACCTTCCAAAATAGAAATGTGCTTTGAACCCCCATTATTTTAGGATCACCTTATATTATATCCGAAAGAGAAAAGAGGAGAGTTTGAGAGAGAAATCAGAGGAAAAAAAGATGAAGTTATGGATTTCACATTTGGGTCTTTTGTTATTTTTTTTAATCTTGAGGGTTGGGTGTCTTGAATTTTATGAGATTCAAATAATTTCGTTGGTTTCAAAATTACTTGTCTGCGCTTTTTGATTCTTCTCCGTGGACTTCTTCATATTAAATATTTGAATTTTCTTTTTCAAAACAAGGCCAGGTCTTAAACAGTAGATCTGGTAGAGACGTTATTCAGAAATTCTTTGTGAATTAGAATGCTTTCTACGATCCCACATCTTTTTAAATTTTGCTTGTTTCTTTTATTTTTTTTCTTTTATTGCAATATTTGATGTATTTTATCAAAATTGTTATGGATTTGTTTCAATTGTGAGCGGTTGTAACTAATGAGTTTTATTTCATGTCATCAATGATAATCTCTTCTTCTTCTTATATTGTCATTGGGTATATGCTTTCCCTTTATTTTCTTTTCAGTTAACTCTTTATCTCCTTGTCTTTTTCCTTTTCAGGATGTCTTTGTAGACATGTAATTTATGAAGAAGACTAAGATAGACTTCTGTGGATGAACCAATGAAGTGAATTTGTAGAATATTTTGTTTGCTTGATTCTACATATGGCAACTTCTCTGTCTTCCTTTCCCTCATCCCATGCTTCTCAAATAAAATATGATGTCTTCATTAGTTTTAGAGGCTCAGACACTCGTCGTGGTTTCCTTAGCCATTTGCTTAAGGCATTAACTCAGAAAAATATTGAAGCATATGTGGATAACAAACTTAAAGAGGGAGATGAGTTATTGCCAGCACTCTTTACAGCGATTGAGAAATCACAAATTGCATTGATCATACTCTCAGAAGACTACGCCTCTTCAAAATGGTGCTTGGAAGAGCTTGTCAAAATAACTGAATGCATGATGACAAAAGGACAGATTGTGGTGCCTATCTTTTACAAAGTAGATCCATCAGAAGTACGACATCAAAAGGGGTGCTACAAAAATGCATTTGATGAACATGAAAAATTGCTCAAGGACAACATAATGAATGTAGAGAAATGGAGAGCTACTTTAAAGAAAGTTGCCAACTTATCAGGATTTCATTCTATAAATTTTGGGTTAGTGTATCTTCTTCTTGAACATTAGAACTTCATTTTTAATTGAACTTTGAATTTTCCTTTGGGATTTTTATTTATCACTTTGCTTGTTATCTAATAATCAAATAGAACACTAATTCATTCACTAATTTAGGCTTATTATACACAACAAAATGCAAGTCATGACTTATTGTTGAGTTTCATGTATATGCCTGCAAATCGTTTGTTTTCCTTAATCCATAAACCAAAACCCATTAATATATTTGCTTTTAGTTAAAGATTCCCAATATCATGTACTAATGGGATGTCGGACTGTGAGAATAGAGTTACAATAGATTATAGGTAGGTCAAATGATAATCTTCCATCTTTTATGCCAAAATGTTTCATCTTCCTAGAAAGAAAAATAGCTTCCTTTTCTATTTTATAGAACTGAAGCTAAGCTAATTGAAGTTGTCGTCCAGCGTATGTTGACAAGGTTGAATCATATGTATCAAGTGGATTTCAAAGGCCTTGTTGGAATTGATAAACCAATTGCAGATCTTCAGTCATTGATATTGCGAAACATATCAAAAGATGTTCATATTATAGGAATTTGCGGCATGGGTGGTATTGGTAAGACAACTATTGTCGATGCATTATTTAGCATATTATGTTCTGAATATGAAGATTGCTATTTTCTAGCAAATGTGAGAGAACGATCCGAGAAGAATGGAATAATTTAGTTACGGGAAAAACTTCTTTCCATATTATTAGAGGAAAAATATCTAAACATTGATGTTCTTGATGGAACACTACCAGCTCATGTTCTAAGAAGACTTCATCGCAAAAAGGTTCTTCTTGTTCTTGATGATGTCAATAGTCTAGATCACATTACAAGCTTAGTTGGAGGACATGATTGGTTCGCTCCAGGTAGTAGAATCATTGTCACAACTAGAGATAAGCATGTGCTTTGTAAAGAAGCTGATGATATATACGAAGTTAAGGCGTTAGGAGATCAAAATTCTCTACAACTTCTAAATTTGCATGCCTTTAATGGAGAATGCCTCCAAATAAATTGGCATAATCTGATGCATAAAGTGGTTGCATATGCTAAAGGCATCCCGTAAGCTTTGAGAGTTTTGGGTTCTTTTCTTTATGGCAAAAGTGTTGATGAATGGGAAAGCTTATTGCAGAAACTTCATAAAATGCCATTTCCAGAAATTCAGATATTTTGAGATTGAGTTATGAAAGACTAGATTGGGAAGAGAGGAGTATATTTTTATACATTGCTTGTTTCTTCCACCATGATGGACAATATCGTATCAAAAGTTTACTAGATGCATGTGGTTACTCAATGACTATTGCTTTTAAAACTCTTCAAGATAAATCTCTTGTGACTATTTCAAGATTTGGAAATATACATGACTTGATTAGAGAAATGGGTCGAGAAATTGTTCGAGATCAAAGTATTGAAAATCCTGGAGAATGGCGTCATTTATGGGATTCTAACGACATTTGTCGTGTGCTAGAAAATGATGAGGTAAGAAACTATAAATAAATTTCCATTGTAAAATCATATTTTGTTTTTGCTTTTTGAGATATTCTTTTAGCTTAAATTTGATTTGCTATTTATAAAGTATTTTAATTTATACCATCACTAGATAATGGAAACAACATCTTTGTAATAATTCACTTAATTTTATGAAATGTATATGACAATTTCTTTCTTGATAGAAATGTTATGACATGATTATTTTGATATTATAACACATTCTTAACCTTGTAGTATCAGTTCATCAAAAATATTTATTTTTATTGCAGAATTTAATTGTAATATGCTTTTAACACTAAAATTCCAATTATATAGTATCATAAATGTATTTAATTTTATAACAATTACCTTTAACTTTTGTAAAAATTACCTTTTTATAATAATTTTTAGAAGTAAATAATTTTTATGTAATCAAATGGCAATATAAAAATATTTTACTTTAATAATATATCAAAATTAACTTTTTATCTAATAGCTAATATATTGTTTTTGAATAAAACCATTCTTCTTCGTAAACTATTCACCTTTTTATTTTTGTTGGATAGGGCACTCAGCATATTGAAAGCATAACCTTGAACATGAGAGGATTTGGTGACCTGAGCATAAGTCCATGCTCCTTTGCTAGAATGGTCAATCTAAAGTTTTTAAGAATTCATAATTCACATACACATATCAATGTGAATCATTCCCAATGACATTCAATGCAATGTACCTTGTTGAACTTTGCATGCCAAATAGTCATGTCAATAAACTTTGGAATGGTGCACCGGTACGTAGAAATTATATTTTAGCTTTCTTCCTTATTGGTTGTATGGATTGGTGTGCAAATATTAATATCAATGCTATATAGTGTTACATATGCAAGGAAAATGAGAGATTTCTTGTTCTTAGTACACCTAAGTATTTCTCAACAATATTAACCCATAAAATTGATGTGTTATTTATTAAATAAAAGAGAATAAATATATTCTCTCACTCTCAGAGCATATTAGTATTTCTCAAAATATAATAAATGAGTGTTTTCCTTTCTTAAAGAGAATCCATCCATATTCCTAGAGTAAAAGAAAGCTAAAAGATGAAATTAAGGCTAATAATTTTTCTTCTCTACTCATCCATTCTAAAAGTTATATTTATAATTGTTTTGAGAATTCTATATCCTTCCATCCTTATATAAACTATTAATTCCACACATATCTCTTTACGTATGTCATTATTATATACTCGTTCTAAAATATTTTTATTAGTTATTCTTCTCTATCATTGCCATTCCCATGATATCATCAGTCATGTCCTCAAGATTGTTAAAAAAAAAATTTTTGCCTAAAATTTATAACCGCTACTGTAACTAATTATTTTTGTGATTTTTTTATTAAGTAAATGTAAAATAGAATTTTCTAGGATCCAGTTATTAAATGGGGCTGACAAAAAAATTGGTTTGAAGCCCTTGAAAAAGAATATTGTACAGCCCCTTGATCCATCGATGTTAGATCTGAAGGAGATTTGACCCCATCAGGATTAAAAATAATTAATGAAATTGTAATATGATATATTTTTTCAAATAATATAGAATTAACATCATAAGAGAAAATAAAGTCAAGTATTACATACTAATCCATGGATAGCTAACAAGCATGAGTAGCTGAGTAGCATATATATATATATATATATATGTAAGGGATGACTCTAGTAGGAGGAGTGATTTACTATGAGTTTACTATGAGAGTGTGAGAAGTAAATCTACACTACATAACCATATATGGAGGGTCATGATTAAAATTTATTAATAATAATTAATGATCATGTGATCATCTAAAAATATTATGTAATTTTATGTTTTAATCTTGATCATTATTCATGTAAGATCCAACCATTCAAATTTGCTCATTTCAATCTCACAATAACTCACCCCTCTTACTTGAGTCGTTCCCTATATACACACACACACACACACAGTTGGTAATCTATTTATATTTAATTTGGTGTAAGTCTTATACATTTATATCTTTCAATAATTTTTTATAAAAATTAAATTTAATTGATCTGACGGTTAAATTATGTGATATTATACTAATCATCAAGCATGTCAAATTTCAAAAAAATTAGATAATAGTAGACATGTGTCGTTAAGATTGATATTTACTTGTATTTTCAAAAGTATATTATCCATCAAAATAAAATGGTGTGATAAAATATCAAATTATTTTTAAATTAGATGAAATTTGATATATTTAATCTGTTTATTTAATAAGAATTTTAAATCCAATTTTTGAATTGATAAAATTTTATACCTGTATATGAGTGTGTATATATTTCGACGGTATATTTGAGAATGGGCAACATGACAGATTTTCTTGATACAGAATCTGGCAAATCTGAAAAGCATTAACCTTCGTGGATCCAAGCAATTGATTGAAGTTCCCGATTTTTCTAAAGCCACAAGTCTTGAAACCGTGTCTCTCAGTTACTGTGCAAATTTAATCTCTATTCATCCGTCTATTTTCACTCTTCAAGAGCTTGTTGAGGTGCACCTAAACTTTTGTCAAAGGCTCGAAAACCTCCTAGGTAAAGCCTCTTTGATCTCTTTTTAAGTACATATGAGGAATCTTAAAGATAAAGAGATGTGAATTTATAATTTTTTCTTATCTAAAAAAGAACTTATAATTTCATATTAATTATTTAAGTCCTTCATCATTATATCAATCATAATAACTTATTCCTTTTAAATCTGATAGTATTATGCTCAAATTAATCTTAAAATATTTTCATAGTCTTTTAAAGAAAATATGTTTTAAGTTAATTTGATCTTTTATTAATATAAAATGTTGGTAATTTAAGAGTCAAATTAATTTACTGTGATGTGACGTTTTCTTGTTAGTTTTATGTGTTACCACTCAACTAGCTTATGTAATATATCTATTTAATGAATGGAATCATTGAATTTTTAATTCAAAATGTAGGGGATGCTATAATCCACTCTTGCTTTTTCAATTAGTTTTTCTTCACTTTCTCTAAAACAACTTTCATATTCTTTGTTAATTAAAATGATAGTTTGATGCTAATTACTTATTATTATCCATCCAAGTTTCATTTGAATTTGTTTGATATAAAATTTAAATTTTAACATTAATATTGATAATTTTCTTAATATAATAGCTAAATAAATAACAGTAACAAGTTTGTTAAAGAACATTAAATAGAATATTTTAAATTAAATACAAGACAGATGAATTAACAAATTGTAATACATAATTCATATATGCTTAATATTTTATAATTTAGTTTATATATTTTTTAAAAGTATTAAATAGATATAAAATATCAAAATTAGTTGGTGCAAGCCCTTTTAATGATTTATTTTTTTAATCATCTCTATTGTTATATATATATATATGTTAGGATCAAATTAGCCTGATGTACCTTTAAGAATAGTCACATAATAACTTTATATAAAATAATTTATTTGTGGATCTAACCATTGGATTGTAGTTATCTGTCAAAAATATTATTTGTTTTGAATTTCATAAAAATTGAAAATCAATAAATATGTAATCATATATAGTTCCTATTCTTATTCATTTTATGCATATAAATTACACATACCTTCATATAAATGTTAGCAAAGTCCACATTTTCTGTTGTACACAAAATTCAACCCCCTCTTTTAATTGTTCATAAATTATACCTTTCCTCTAGTGTTGAATACTAACATATATCGATAAACCAATAAAAATAAACATATTATATCATAGTTTGTTTTGATACCAACCTCTAATTAGCTTTTTCTTTTTTTCTCTATACGTTAGAATTTGAAAGCAATAAAGTCGAAATTATGGTATGATGCACACTATCCAAAATCCTTACTACTAATTGAGCCCTTTTTTTTTTGTGGTATACTTAAATGCCTAGGTTGATATTAAAAAAAATTCTTTGAATGGCTAATTTGAATATTTTCTCAAGATCCCTTTTAGTTTTTGTTTTGAATGTTAGAAGGTTTGATTTAATAGTTATATATGTGAATTTGGATTTTAGATAGGAAGGGAAAAAAGGAAATGGCTTGTAGTATTTTTATACTGTAAGTCGTTGCCCCTTTATTTCCTCAAAAATTTAAACTTACAAATGTATCCTAAGGCAGTACTTGTCAAATGTCTTGGGATAAAAAAATATAGAGATATTGAGGACAGAAATGTGTTTCGAGAAAGCAATAAAGACAAAAATCTCAAATTTCTCTCCGTCCCAACATAAATTTTTAGCCAATTTCTGTACCTCAAAAAGGAGGGACGCTGGAGACATGTCTCTAGTACACAAATTGAAAAGATTTTGTTTTTAAAAATATTCCTTTAAATATTTCATATTTTATCTTTGCTATTCTCACTTTTCAATTTTTTTTATCAAATTATAACTTAATCTTCTTTATCCTTTCATCAATCACCATGTCCAATACGTCACTAATAAACACAGTTCCGCCTCCATATCTCTATAATTGTCTCCGGCTCTACTGTCTCATTGTCTTTGCCGTTTTTGTCTCAGGACAGATACCAACCGCAACCTAAGTGGTGCTTTCACTTATAAAAAAATAGACTTTTTATTTAAAAAAAATAAAAAGTTGAGGTACTTTTATTCTTGAAATTTAAAATTTGAGGTTACTTTTGAGATTATTTCATATGATGTTTTTCATAGCTAAATATTTTAAAACTTAAAGTACTTTGAAACTTAAAAGACTAATATATTATTATTTTCATTCACGACAACAAAAGTTGAAATTACTCTCTTTAATATGGATATATATTATAGTCATTTTGAATTTTGAATATAACTTTATAATATACTTACCGAATATACTGGTGTGACTTCTCTTTATTAAAATAAACTTTTGCCTTATTTTGCCCAACACTCCTTAAGAGCAGCTTTTGGATAGCTTAAATAAATCTGCAATTCTTAAAGGTGACGTCTCCATACCAATCCAAGCCTAAGCACCTAACATGTACTGCATGCCATGCTCTTAAACATTACAGCTATTGAGGAATTGCCCTCATCAGTTAGGCGCTGTGGCAAACTTCAATACTTGCACCTATGGGGATGTGAAAGTTTGAAGCATCTATATGGCATATCTAAACTGAGATATCTTAGATACCTTGATCTTTGCTGGTGCAAACAGGTTAACACATCAAACCTGCACATGCTATTCGATGGCTTATGGTCTTTAAGAAAACTATTCTTGAATGGGTGTTGTAACTTGTATGAACTCCCAGAGAATATCAGCAAGCTGTCGCATTTATTTTGGTTGGCACTTGAGGAAACTAATGTTAAGAGCTTGCCGGAAAGCATCAAACATCTTTCACAGCTAAGAAGGTTATACTTAAGCAAATGCAGGAGGCTCCAGTCATTGCCTGAGATTCCAGCATCTGTCCATTTCTTAGTAGCCAATGATTGCACATCCTTGGAGAGATTGTTCACCCCAACACGGGAACTACTGGAAGAACACAACAGATTGTGTGAAACTGATGCCAATCACTTCTGCTCCACAACGTTTTCATTCTGCAATTGCCCAAATTTGGATCAAGATGCACTTTATGCTATTCAGGCATACGTCAATGAGAGAAATAAGACAGCAAAGTACTCCACAGATACATTTTTAGGGTAAGAGTTATGAGTTTAGTTTTGATGCAAGATAGTATAAAATAGTCATCCAATCAAATCTCTCTATTTGCAAGTCTTTTGAAGCAGTGGAGTGAAAGTTAACCTTATTTGCCAATATATCAACATATGATTGGATGATTATTTAAAACTTTTTTTTATATTATCAGTTCATCAAAATTAAATTTAAAAGTTATTATAAAGTTATCATACACCAAATAATTACACATCACCTTTTCTATGATTTTCAAAATAGTTATTATGAGTGAAATATGTTTTTAATAATCTAATGATGCTTATATAATTGGATAAAATAGAGGTGATGGCATTTAGTCTGGCATCTATTACCTAAAATTTAAGAAATTCTTAGTTTGCTCTTAGCTCTATTATCTATTTATTATTTGAAACATACGTAAATGTTTAGGAAGCAAAGATGGTTCGTATTTACTTATTGACTTACGTGTGAAATAATTAATCAATTTGAGCAAGTGCATTTTTCCTACTTTAAGAGCAACTAGAAACTTCTTATTAAAATAATAAAGGCAAGTCCCTTTAGTTTGTTGTCCAATTTTGTTTTTCGATTTTACCTATCCAGTATATGTTTGAAGAAGTCTTACAACATCCATATTAAATTTACTAATATTAATTAATTTTAATATACTAATATTGCAAATATTTTTACATTATTATTTAATCAAATTATTCGATTTACATCACATTGTTTAATATGTGGTAAGCATCTTTTAGTGTTTTCGACTAGTAAATCTCGATTTGATGTGACTCTATAACTCGCAGCTAATAAAATCTGCTGGAATATCCTAAATATAGGAGCTATTAGTATCTGAACTATCATAATTATTTCTTATTTTTACTACTACTATTGCTATTATTATTATTATAGCATGGTGCACATGGCATCATTATTATTATCACATATATTATTATATACATAGCACGATGCACATGGCACCATTAATATTATCACATATATTATAATATACATAGCAAGGTGCACATGGCACCATTAAATTAATATTAACATACATGTATATATATGAAGAATTGGAAGCATCACGGTGAATGCATTGATGCCACGGGTAGGACGCAGATTGCATCATGTTTGGAGTTTTGTTAGACATTTCTATTATAGTTTAGGCACATCACAATATCCCTAAATATTTTTCTAAGAACCCTATTCGTTGAAGGAATTTTCTCTAGAGAGAAAAACATGATTTTCTCCGATTAATCTCTTTCAGTAAGTGATCTTCATAGAATTTAGTTAGTTCCTCCTCTTTTTATTTAATTTGTGAGTTTGAGTACTATTAAGCATAATTTTCTCTCAACATTTTTTCCTCTGTAACCTTCCAAACTTAGTTTGGATAATTGTTTATATTTTTTTACTATATTGTTTGGCAGCTATCAGTGCCATTCCAATTCCTCCGAGTCAAATTGTCAGTGGAAGCACACTCCCGGTAGTTAACTGTGAGTGAGTTTAAGCTCATGACCATACTTTTGGTCATTATTAATATTTTCCCAGATTATATAAATTATTTATGAAAATTTAGAATGATTTATGTCAAGAGAACATGTTGTTATGCCAGTTTTAGAAACATTATTACAATTATCATGAAAATTAATTATTTTAGAAAACTCATAGACCATACTTGTTGTATGAATGATTTAGATTTACTTATCAGATAGAAAATATTATAAATCCTAAGTTTTGTATGAACAATAAGAATAATGAATTTTGTTGCCATTAGTGTTTACCCAATAAATAGTGAGAAACAGATCAGTGAGTTAATGGCTGTAAGATTGATCGTTACCTTGGTACCAAGTGGTTCGCTAGAGGACTAGCTCACCCACAGTAAGGAACCAAGTGAGGTGTCCATTTATGGGACCTAGTTAGGTACCCATCAAATTAGCCATTGGCTTAGATTAGCTATTTAGCTTAGATATTTATGTACAGAATAATTCCTATTTCATTATTAGTTATTGCCATGGATTCAATTAATTTATTATTTTTGTGCAGCCATATGTAATTATATATATAATATATTTCACATCAATTGCATGTATATGTTACGTATTTTTGTTGATGTCCCATGTGGGTTGTGAGTGGAGGTTCACTCACTGAGTTTTGATGAACTCACCCCTTTCTCTTCCTTCCCTTACAGATGCAACTTCATGGTCAGTTGCACCACAAGATCCTCCTCAGTAGTGCTACAGCTTTCTTGGTGAGCTTATGTGTGGAGTGGAGTTTATTGTTGATTATGTCAGTTTAGTAGTGCTCCAATAAATGTGTAGACAGGATCTCGGACATGCATGACATTATTTAAGATAATTTCAGTCATTTACTTAATTATGTTTGGCTTTGGTCAAATTATGAATTTTATGCAGTTTATTGTTCGAAATTATGTTTTGAGAACCTTTTTAGATTGATAAAATCTAGTTAAAATTTAAAAATTTTGAATATATATTCAATTTATTTATACATATTAGTAAGTCACGTTATTAGAGGCTTCCGTGGGGATCAAATTTCTCACGTGTTGGTCACACTCTGTAGGCGAGTCGTGACATCTGCCTTGTGCTGTGATTGAATATAATCTTTTTTTATTTTTGTAGTACTGATATTGTGAGTCCCTATTTTCAGTTTATTGAACTAAAATTTTATGGTATCAATGATGATGATTAAGGCTATTATTACCTCTGTGGTCATGGGGCTGTTTGTTTAGCCTATGTTCTTAGGAATTTTACTTGACTTTGATTTTTCAGTTGGGTGCCTGTAAGTCTCCATTGTCTTAAGGCTATAAATACCTCTAACATCGTGGTTTTGTTGGTTTAATTTGTGTTTTTATGACCTAACTTCAGCTTGATCTTTTAACTGAGTTTCATGTCTTTATACTGAACTAATTTCCCATGGTGTTTATGCTCAATTGACTTTTTCATTTGTATTAATCTAACCTTTTTTACCTATATGTTTTCTATACTGTGTAAGGCTATTATTACTTCCATGTTAATGGTTCTGTTGTTTTACCATGTGTACTCCGTATATTGAAGAAGTCTTTTTTCAATGTATCACTGTGGTTCCAAGTTGAGTGATGAAATCCTTTTATATAAATGTTGATATTTTATTTTATGTTTTCTGATCTGCATTAATTCTCTTTATTATATTATCTTTTTCTGGTTTGTTACTCTTTATTTCTACAGTGATATTTGATCTTTATTACTAATAATCATTGCTAATCTTCTCTCCTTTGTCAAAAGTATAATAGTCTTGTGTTTTAATTTTTAATTTAATTAATTTGTTTATATATTTTAGACAATAAACACTGATTGAGTCGGTCGATGTTCTTAATACATGTAATTGGTGCTAAATTTTCAATTGCTGTTACAGAATAATGTTTTATGCTATAACATTATAATCTATGATATTTTGAACTCAATTCCTGTTGTTTTAAGTTAGTTAGCCTTTTTCATAGAGGTTAGAAGCTGCAACTCATATGCTTCAATGAGAAAAACTTTTAGATCCTTTGTGCACCCTTTTTTGGTTTCAGTTTCTTCCTATGTTTGCAGTAATGTTATTCTTGATATGTATATAAATATCGTGACAACAATGTTGCGTCGTCATATGAGTTTTTTAAGTAAATTTTTGTTTGTAGCATGATAATCATTTTATGGCATGCTGAGGTTGAAAAGGAGCAACGTTTGCTCTTGACCTTTTTTAGTCAAAATGCAAAATGTTACAATTGTTTTTTGGTTTGCTACTAACACTTGAAGCTAAAGGAGACATGCATGTCCTAAATTTATTGTGATAACTTAAATAAAACAGGGTAAGCATTGATAATTGAATATGTGAATTGAAAATTTTAAAACCTTAAGGGCGTATTTGGTTAGAGAGTAGAAATGAAGATAAAATTTCCATAAATGAGTTTCATGTGTAATTTTACACATAGAGTTTATCTATGAAAAATTTTCCCATTTTCTCCTCTAAACCAAACACACCCTAAGTGTCAACATTTTCTACTCTAATGAACTATCACCGTAAATATGTCCAAGTTCAGGTCTGAATTTTTATACTATGATTTGAGGACAGAAAAATAATATAATTGTAGTGGTTTTAATTCTATAAGAAAAATGACTTCACTCTTTTATAGTTACTATACCCATGGTAAAAGTACCTAAAAAAAGAGCCTATACATCCAAGCATGAGTTGAATGTTGGGTACCAGAGTAATGGAAACAGATTAACGCAACTAAAATAGAGCTGAGAGTAATAGAACTGACACACAATATTTACGTGGAAAACCCCCTAATGATGAGGGAAAAACCACGAGCAAGAATGAGAAAGATTTTCACTATGTGGAAGATAAATTATACCTCTCTCTAAATATAAAGAGAGAACAATAACACTCTCTCTTATACTAGGAGAATACACCTCTCTCTATAAAAATAGGAAAAACTCTCAGAAGACACTATACATTTTTTCTCTCAACTGGATGTGCTCTCCGTTGCTGTGTTATGATTTAAAACATTCAGCAGCTTGCTATTTATAGAGGCTCGAGAGTTACTGTGCAATCAATGCACAGTAACTTCACATGCATTTCGGTAGGTGCACCGAACCCTCTCACATGTGCACAGTAACTTAGTTACTGTGCATGTTTGAAATTTTCGTCAATCAGCATGCATGCACAGTAGAAATTCTACTGTGCACTTTGAAAACTTCTTTTGGTTGGTGGCAGTGGCTTTACACGTTCACAATCTCCCACTTAAAGCCACTTTTGGTGAGCTTTCAAAACTTTTTCTCATCTTGCCAGTTCTATGCTGCCTACGTTTCTGATAGACCATAGGAAGATCTACACCATTTAAACTTGTCAGTGTTGATCGGCTTTGTCATGACATCTGCTAGGTTATCTTTCGTATGAATCTTCTGCATGTCCACATTTCCTTCTTCCACTACTTCTCGAACAAAGTGATATTGAACTCCTATGTGCTTTGTCCTGGAATGAAAAGCTGGATTTCTTGCAATATGCAAGGCACTCTGACTGTCACAATACACAGTAATCTTTGACTGCTTGTGCTCGAGTTCCTCCATTAACCTTTGAATCCAAATAGCTTCCTTGCAAGCTTGTGTAGCTGCCATATATTCAGCTTCTGTAGTAGATAGAGCTACAACAGTCTGTAACTTGGATAACCAGCTCATAGCTCCGCCTGCAAGTGTAAACACATAGCCTGTAGTAGATTTTCTTTTATCAAGATCACCTGCAAAATCTGAATCAACATATCCTCTGACAACGAACTCTGATCCTCCAAAAACATAGTGCAACACCTGAGGTTCCTCTAATATATCTCAGGATCCTCTTCACAGCATTCCAATGCTCAGTACCTGGATCTGCCATAAACCGACTGACCAATCCAACTGCTTGAGCAATATCTGGCCTGGTACAAAACATGGCGTACATAAGGCTTCCCACCGCTGATGCATATGGTACTCGAGACATTTCCATCCTTCTTCGCTTCAACGCTAGGACACATATCTGAGGATAATTTGTAATTCGCAGGAAGTGGGGTTGATACTGGCTTGCAATCTTGCATGTTGAAGTGTCGCAAGATTTTCATCAAGTAATTCTTCTGTGAAAGCCAAATCTTTCTGTCCTTTCTATCTCGGTGAATTTGCATCCCTAAAATCTTGTTTGCGGGTCCCAAGTCCTTCATATCAAACTCCCTAGCCAATTGTGCCTTCAATTCTTGGATTCGATCTTTGTTGGGGCCTACTACCAACATGTCATCTACATACAACAACAGAATGATGAAAACATTGTTATCAAACCTCTTGTAGTATGTACAATGGTCTGAACTCAGTCTGTTGTATCCGAGGCCAATTATGAAGGAATCAAATCTCCTGTACCAACACCTTGGCGCCTGCTTTAGACCGTATAGAGATTTGGTCAACCTACAAACCAAGTTTTCTTTTCTTTTTTCCTCAAAGCCTTACGTTGGAGCATATATATCTCCTCTTCAAGTTCTCAGTGAAGAAAAGCAGTTTCACATCTAACCGCTCAAGATGTAAATCAAATGCAGCACACATAGCCAATACTACTCTGATAGTGGTAAGTCTGACAACTGGAGAAAATATCTCATTGAAATCAATACCTTCCTTCTGAGCAAATCCTTTTACCACCAGTCTTGCACGATATCGTTCCACTCGATCATTGCCATCTCGTTTGATCTTATAGACCCATTTGTTGCTGATGGCTTTTCGACCTTTTGGAAGTGCAACAAGTTCCCATATTTTATTCCTATACAAGGCCTCCATTTCTTCCTGCATTGCTGCCATCCACAGAGAAGCATCTGGACTATTCAAAGCCTCCTGAAAGTTTGATGGCTCTCCTTCTTACATTAGAAGACAAAATGCATCGTGGCTTGCCATAACATAGTCTGAATGCCATGAAGGTGGCTTTGTCTGGCGTGATGATCGCCTAACTTCTGTATCATTGGCCTCTACTGGTACTTGTTCATCATGATGCAGTTACGCTTGAATCTTTTTCTTCAGTTTTCTCATCTATCTGAATAGTAGTGGTCTCCTTAACAGTGTTGTCATTTCTTTCTTCACTTTGCAGTTCATTTTTTGCAAATATAACATCCCTGCTGACAATAACCTTGCGGGCAGTGGGATCCCACAAGCGATACCCCTTTACACCGTCAGCATAGCCTAAGAATATACATTTCCTGGACTTCCGGTCCAACTTTGTTCTTTCTTGGGAATTGTACATCACATATGCTGGACATCCAAACACCTTTAGGGAAGAATAATCTGCCGGCTTGCCATTTCACATCTCCATTGGTGTCTTTAAACCAATTGCAGTTGATGGCGACCGATTGATCACATAATGTGCGCTTTTGGCGCTTACGCCGTAAAGACTTGGCTAAACCTGCTGTTCTCAGCATTGCTCTTGTTCTTTCTAGAAGAGTCCTATTCATCCGCTCTGCTACACCATTTTGCTGAGGTGTATGTGCAACTGTAAATTGCCTTTAAATACCCTCATGCTTGCAAAATGCTAGAAAATCTCCATCTGTATATTCTCCTCCATTGTCTGTCCTCAAGCACTTTATCCTCTTTCCGGATTCAAGTTCTACTCTTGCTTTGAAGTCTTTGAATATTAAAAACACATCTGACTTCTTCTTGATTGGGTACACCCATAGTCTCCTAGAGTAATCATCAATGAATGATACAAAATATTTTGCACCTCCCAAGGACATTTCTGGTGACTCCCACACATCAGAATGAATCAAGTCTAGAATGTGCTTACTCCGAGCAGTTGATCTATCAAACTTCAATCTACGCTGCTTGCTTGTAACACAATGCTCACAAAATGGTAAATTCACCGATTTGAGCCCAGGAATGAGATTACGTTCTACAAGAACCTTCAAACCACGTTCCGACATGTGGCCTAGTTTGCGATGCCACATCATCGTCGTTTCTTGTTCACTTGCTGATGCAACTGATGCATCTGCCTCCTGCAACGTATCTCCTTGAAGTCTGTATAGATTTGTTGTGGTCTTTTCTGCTTTCATCAACACAAGAGCACCTTTAACAATTTTCAAGATTCCCCCTTCAGTACAGGTCTTGCACCCGAGATCATCCAGTTGCCCAATAGACAATATATTCTTCCTCAATCCCTTCATGTGTCGCACTCCTTGAATTGTTCGAATGGAACCATCAAACAATTTTATTTTGACAGTACCAACACCAGCAATTTCTAAGGCATGGTCATCTCCCATGAACACAGATCCTTCCGAGACAAGTTCATAACTGTAAAACCAGTCACGGTGTGGAGTCATGTGCCATGATGCTCTTGTATCCATTATCCAAATATCAATGAGCCTTTTATTGCTTCTAGAACCAATTGCTGCCTCGCTACATAGGATTTCTCCATCCTCAGAGGTACTTGCAACACATCCTTGAGAGGTTGATGCTTCTGGGGCTTTATCTGCATTCTTCTTGTTATTCCGACAATCTTTCTTCAAGTGCCCTCTCATGCCACAACGGTAGCATTTGAAGTTATTCCTTCTTCTTGACTTTGATCTACTCCGACCATGACACCCACTGGAATCACGCTCTATTGATCTCCCTCTCATCACCAACAATGCCTCTCCATGCTTTGAGTTCTCCAATCTATCTTCCTTATTCCTGCGCCTGGACTCTTCTTCAAGAATAGCACCGGCGACATCATCAAAGGATAGATAGTTGGCAATATTATTATTTGTGATGTTGATAATGAGTTGATCATATGAGTCAGGTAGACTTTGAAGTAGAAGTTCCGCACGTTCATTCTCCGTTATTTTATAATCTGATGCTGTGAGTTGGGAGAATAATGTGTTCAGATTGTTGATGTGGTCTGTTACCAACGTGGACTCACTCATTCGAAGAGTATACAACCTCCTCTTTAGGAATATTCTATTGTGAAGTGACTTGACCTCGTACAATTTGACAAGAGCATCCCAGATCTCCTTTGCTGTCTTCTTTTCTGCAATACTGGACAATACTGAATCTGCCATTGCAAGATGCAGATTGGCAACAGCATTATCATCCATCTCCTTCCACTTTTCATCAGTAACTTCGGCTGGTCTGCCTTCAATTGCTGGTAAGCAATTGTCCTTCCTCAAGATTGCCTTTATCTTCAGTTTCCACAGGGAAAAATTATTCCCATTGAACTTCTCAAACTCAAATTTTGTTGCCATGGTGTTTACCGGAATCTGTTTCTCTACTAGACTGGTCACTTTTTTTTTACTGTGAATAGTACCGTATACGTGAATAGTGCCATATACGTGAATAGTGTCTTATACGTGAACAGTACCATATACGTGAACAGTACCATATATTTATACCGTATATGGAACAAATCCAGTATACGTTAACAATACTGTAAAAGTATACAACTACACGTATAAACAGTGACCAAGAGTAGTAACCTGCAGCGTGAACTATAACCAATGACTTTGATAAGTACCAGGTAAAAATTCTTTTCTGATGTGGAAGATTAGCCTAAGCTGCAACCACAGAGCATACTAAGAATAAATACCACCAAACCAAAGCTCTGATACCATTGTTGGGTACCAGAGTAATGGAAACAGATCAACGCAACTAAAATAGAGCTGAGAGTAATAGAACTGACACACAATATTTACGTGGAAAACCCCCTAATGATGAGGGAAAAACCACGGACAAGAATGAGAAAGATTTTCACTATGTGGAAGATAAATTACACCTCTCTCTAAATATAAGGAGAGAACAATAACACTCTCTCTTATACTAGGAGAATACACCTCTCTCTATAAAAATAGGAGAAACTCTCAGAAGACACTATACATTTTTTCTCTCAACTGGATGTGCTCTCCGTTGCTGTGTTATGATTTAAAACATTCAGCAGCTTGCTATTTATATAGGCTCGAGAGTTACTGTGCAATCAATGCACAGTAACTTCACATGCATTTCGATAGGTGCACCGAACCCTCTCACATGTGCACAGTAACTTAGTTACGGTGCATGTTTGAAATTTTCGTCAATCAGCATGCATGCACAGTAGAAATTCTACTGTGCACTTTGAAAACTTCTTTTGGTTGGTGGCAGTGGCTTTACACGATCACATTGAAAACAACACCACAGAGAATGCCAAGATGATGGAAATGAACCCAAGTATGAAACTAAAAACATCCTAATTGAAGAATGATCCAGTACAGCACAAGCAGGATGCAGTTTTGAAGAATAATCAAGAATGAGTTTATTTATTTTTATAGTATCCCTATTGGGGAATAACTATAAAGATTATCTTGACCTACTATATTGGCTTTGAAAGATGGATTATATTTGTTATATCTGTGTAGGTTTATGTCAATCAAATTGGCAGTTTTATATGCATCCATAGTTACTATTATTTTATGTTAAATCAGATTTATGCATCAATTACTCATATAAGCTTTGCATATTTTCTTCAGCAGATACATATGAAGTATGTACTATTTTAGGTTGAACAGGGTTTGATGTTGTGGTCAATCTTTTAGTACAAGTTGATGGGTGTGCTATGTTTTGCATTCTCTCTTATATAGATATTCTAATTGGAGTACTTATTTTCATCTTTCTTGCGACAAAAGTTTTTATTCTTTCTTCCTTTTTTTTTAATCTTTTCAATCTTCTTTGCAGTTTTCAATCATTGACTCACACTCACCTACATGGACATTGTGAATCTGCAGATGTTAGACTGTGCAAAGATATTATCCTGTTCATTGCATTTATACCCATCTAAATGTGAAGTTTTTGAATTGAATTTGATGGGAAGCTTATTTGCCAGGAATTATCAAAAGAAGCTGAGTGAATCAAGTACAAGTGGAACATCATATTAAGGAGCCCTTTGATCCAGTGTCAAACAAGGTCTAACCATGGCATACCACAATGCATTACAGCTAGAGAAAAGAGAAAAGCAGGGGCTGTCACTATTGCAAATTTCAATTTAGATACAAATCACAAAAGTGATGATTCCCTTAACTTTTCCCAATATTGAATTTGAGCAGGAGCGATTGAAAGATGCATCATAGATTTATTAGCTTTAGTAAGGCTATTCTTAACTGTGGTAGTCTGTGGTCTGGCATTCGAGGCAAGTTGATACAAATTATGATTTGATTGAATTAATGTGTTCATGCAGTGAAAGCTCAATTTGAATGAGTGTGGATTTTTGTTGGTGTCCTATATATGGCTTGATGTTTTGCTGCCTTTGTATAGTAAAAGTTGTTGATCTATGAGTTTGGGTGTCACTATCTCGTGAAGATGGAGCTGCGAAGCATTTATAGTAATTCTCTTAACCATGGGCACTTCAAGATGATTGTCATACCCGTGCCTAGTACTTATTCAACATCTGTATTTGTTGGCTAATTTGAATACTTATTAATCAGAAATTACAATAAGTAAATGTTATTTAAATACAAATTAGTTCTTATAAAACATTAAATTTTGTAATTAAATAAATGATTTTATTCTTTCAAATCTCATATTTTTTTATATATTTTTATTTAAACTTCATAAAAAATTATTTATTTTATGATATAATTATTTATTTTGTTATACTTTTATATTTTTATATAATATATCCTCCCATATTTATATGATAGTTTTTTAAAAATATTTATACTACATACACGTATTTGAACTCGGTATATTCGAGTACCATAGCTATGCAACACAATTGTGACGGCTTTGTTATCGGTGTATACGTGATATGCTTTTAACATTAAAATTCTAGTTATATATTATCATAAATGTATTTAATTTTTATAACGATTCCCTTAACTTTCCCAATATTGAATTTGAGCAGGAGCAATTGAAAGATGCGTCATAGATTTATTAGCTTTAGTAAGGCTATTCTTATCTGTAGTAGTCTGTGGTCTGGCATTCGAGACAAGTTGTTACAAATTATGATTTGATTGAATTAATGTGTTGATGCAGAAAGCTCAATTTGAGTGAGTATGGCTTTTTGTTGGTGGTGTCCTATGGCTTGATGTTTTGTTGCTTTTGTATGGAAAAAAGTTGTTGATCTATGAGTTTGGGTGTCACTATCTCCTGAAGATGGAGTTGTGGAGTATTGATAGTAATTTTTCTAAAAGCATGGATACTCTAAGATGGCTATTATACATGAACCTAGTACTTATCTGATATTTGTAGTTCTTGGATATTTTGGGTACTCATTAATCCATAATTACAATAAGTTAATGTTACAATAAATATAAATTAGTCCTTATAAAACATTAAATTTTGTAATTAAATAAATAATTTTATCCTTTCAAATCTCGTGTTTCTTTAGATATTTTTACTTGAATGTCATAAAAATTATTTATTTATAATATAATTATTTTATTGGTTATAATTTTATATTTTTATATAAAATATCCTTCCGCATTTATATCATAGTTTTTTTAAAAAATTTCATACTATATGCACGTTTTTGAACTTAGTATATACGATTACCATGCCTGTAGCTATGCAACACAATTGTGATGGCTTTGTCATCGGTATACACGTGATACGCTTTTAATTTTTCTAACAATTACCTTTAACTTTTGTAAAAATTACCTTTTGGTTATAATTTTAAGGGTTAAATACATTTTACCTCTTAAATTTTAGGTCATGTGCAATTTAAAGCCTGACTTTTCAAAATATGCATTACGACATCCTAAACTTTCCAAATTGTGCAAAAAACCCCCTATTTTTCAAACAATGCATTACGACCCCCTTAACTTTCCAAATTGTGCAAACCCCCCCCCAAAAAAAAAAATTAAAGTCATAACAGGGTGTCAGGTTGCACACAATAAAAAAGTTAGGGGGGTTAATTGCGCATATTATTCACAGACAAGATGTCGGGTTGAACAAATTAGAAACTTCAGGGGGGTTAAGTGCACATAATCTTACCTTTTTTAGTTGGCAAAATTATACTAAGGGGTGTTGCACAGTTTTGAAAGTTTAGGGGGTCGCGATGCACATTTTGAAAGTCTGGGGGTAAACTGTATATGATCTAAAATTTAGGAGGGCAAAATGCATTTATCCCTAATTTTTAAAAGTAAATAATTTTTATGCAATCAAATGACAATATAAAACTATTTTACTTTAATAATATATTAAAATTAAATTTTTACCTAATAACTAATATATATTTTTTGAATAAAACTATTCTTCTCCGTAAACTATTCACCTTTTTATTTTTGGGTGACACGGTATTGAGCATATTGAAAGTATAACCTTGAACATGACAAGATTTGGTGACTTAAGTCCTCACTCTTTGCTAGAATGGCCAATCTAAAGTTTTAAGAATTTATAATTCACATACACATAGCAATGTCCATATTTCAAAAGGCCTTCGAATACTGCCAGATAAAATAAGACTTCTTCATTGGGACAACTATCCATAGAAATCCTTCTCAACAACATTCAATATTGCAAAGTACCTTATTGAACCTCCCATGCCAAACAGTCATGTTAAAAAACTTTGGAACGGTGTGCTGGTACATAGAAATTATATTTTAGTTTTCTTCCTTATTGGTTGTATGGATTGGTGTACAAATATTAATATCAACGCAATATGATAAAATGTTTAAAAATTAAGATAAGAATACAAAAGTTATTCATACCAAATAAAGAATATAAAAATATAAAATAAGTTCAATATTAATTTTGCTTCAACTTTTTGATAGAATTTCTATAAAACATATCAAATTAATAATCCGGTATCTTGTGTTATGAAATATAATAGATGAGTGTTTTCCTTTCTTAAAGAGAATCCTTAGTCCTAGAGTGAAAGAAATTAAAGCTAAAAGATGAAATTAAGGCTAATAATTTTTTGTCATGACCCAACTTATGTCATGATCAATGCATAGGGAACACCTCTCCAGCAAACCTTAACACAACAAATTTTCTAGGAAAACGGACATAGTTTCCTTTATTCTTCGGACATTCCGCAAATGAAACTACAACCTGCAATATTTCCAATTTAAATTCACAGCAAATGGGCATCAAGTATTCTTAGAATGTGCCCTTCCAGCATATAACAATAAATCAACATAGTCTAGCCATAATACCAAATTAGTTTTCAAACTCTATTAAACATAATACATTATATAGTTCTAACATAAAACTAGATTAAGTTTATAGATCTTTTCCATAACATAATTTATATAGCTAAGTAATAAGATCTCAAACCTAAGCATAACATAGATCCAAATACCTTGCCTGTGATATATGGAGCAACTGACAACTACAGGGTAAAACAAAATGTGGAAGACAACAAAAAAATGGCCTTTACAAAAAGGCTCACCAACTTAGAATTCATTAAAGTTGTCCTGGAGGAACACCAGAACTAGCACTAGCACCTATATCTAAAAGAGGTGGAAAGACAATGGGGTGAGTTTTGCAACTCAGTGAAAGATAAGATATCCATAGTTTACTAAATGCAATCATAAAACAATATAAACATGATAATGTATATGTACTATGGATCTAGCCATGACATGAGATTTATTAATAACATAGCTTTACATAATCACATAAATCCAAATATAATGGGGAATTATCTGAAGCAAAACTATAACAAGTCCAGACATGACCCAAGGTCATGTGCAGGTTAGTACCACACCTGCTAATTGGAGTTGGCCCATAGCCATACAAGTCCAAACATGACAAAAGTTATGTGCGGGTTAGCACCTCACCTGCTAACTGGAGTTGGCTCATAGCCAAATATAAGTCTAGACATAACTGCAGCTATGTGTGGGTTAACACTACACCTACTAACTAGAGTTTCTCACAATGCGTCGAGGCTAACATCACTGCCATTAACTACAAGTTCTAACTAAGGAATTTCCCCAAATTAACTCAAATTTAATAATTAACATAATATGCTCTAAAATTCAATATTCTTTACAGTTAAATAAGCATAATAATCACATTCTGGTCTCCAAATATAAATTTTTCATTTCAAACATAAAGCCTGTTTTTCAATAAATAAATTATTTTCTCATATATCAACATACTTTCAGCTCTTCGTATAATTTTATATTTAAATTAAAATTTATCATGCATAAAGTAAATTACAGATACACTATCTACTCACAACTGGTGGTTTAAAGAACCAAAGGACAACTCCTCTGATGCCACCAATTCAAGTATTGATGCCCGATTGCTCTATTGCTCTAGGAGCAAGACAATATTAATATTTGTGAGCTAACAATATCACCAATTTACATAAATTAGTCCCAAATCACCAAAACCCCCTAATTTCTAGGGTGCAAGAGACCTAATAGTATCCCTAAAATAATTTGAAACTTCAATAATTTAAATAGAGTAATGTAGAAGCTTATTTACCACTTGGAAAGTAGAATTGGTGAAAAAAATCACTCCAATACCTTCCTAAGCTTCAAGCTTTCTCTAATGGAGTTAGAGAGAGAAAGTGAAGTAGAGGAGAGGGAGAAAGAGTGAGGCGCGGTCATGGGGATGAGGAGGAAGAGGAGATGATGATGATGGAGGTGGTGGTGATATTTCTTGAAGAAGAAAGTAAAGAAGATGAAGAAGAATGGGAGGAACTGAGAAGGAAAGAAAGGAACAAGAAAAAGAAGAAGAGAGTGATAGAGTGTTACGAGAGAGTGTTTCTGCTAAGGGGAAAGGAAGAGAAAATAAAAAGAGAGAGTGGGGACTAGTGTGGTTTACACCACTTAAGGTGCATGGTGCAGCTAACCCTTTTTTCCTTTTTTTTGTTGGATACGACATTTTTCTTCTCTACTCGTCCATACTAAAATATTATATTTATAATTGTTTTGAGAATTCTATATCCTTCCATTCTTATACAAACTAAAGTAATATTAGAGGAACAACAATTTTCTACAACAAATGCACACTATATGCTAGCTGGAGCAAGAGGACAAACAAACAATTAGCGCTCAAGAGAAAGGGAAATGACATGCACCAATGGGGATAAAATATAGAATCTACCATAGAATCTCTCTAAAAATAAATCTCACAGCCCTCACTTCCACTCTAGTTGGTTCTCATCTACCACTGCAAGCGCACACTCTCCCTCTCCTCTCCCTAGGAAACTCCCTCTAAACCCTTTTGGAGCCCATTTGTTATATATTATAATTCATAATCAGTATTTAAATTGTAAAGATTAATAAAATCTCAAAATTGGATTTCATTGTCATCAAGTAATATAATTTTTCTAACAGTCCAATCACAAGTTTTATTTTGTTAAAATAAATTCCAATTTTAAAAAATATTTAAAATAAAAGGCACCCAAGAAACTAAATTTTTGTATTTAGTAAATATTTTACTCTAGTCACTATACTATGATTTTAGTTGTTCACCCTCTAATCCATGACATTTCATGAATGCTAATATCACTACCCGACTTGAAAACGTGATTGGCACATGAGAAATCTCATCCCCACATAAATCTGTCGAGTGATATGTCTCTCTAAATACATAAAATAGCATAATATAATACTTAAAACATGATTTTCTTTCAACTCATCATCATTTTCTCTAATTAATATATAATATTTAAATTCATAAAACTGGAAATATTTTATTCTTCCTTTTGGAATTGTATGCGTGCTAATAAAATAAGGTGAAAGAAAAGGAAGACGAGAGAAGGAGATAAGGAAGATGGAGAATAGGGAAGAGAGATTATTTAAAGGAATTGGCTTGGTCAGCATATGGCCATATGCATATCTTATTTGTCTAGTGCTAGTGCAATGTACTTAAATTGAGTTCCCATTTCCTACTTATTTTCTTCCACACAACTTTTGATTCACTTTTCGGATTTGAATTTTGATGCATTACGTGCAAGCTGTATTATTTAATTAGCTATGTTGATTCAAGAAAATCAGTCATTTAATACAAGAGTGTTCATGTTTATCTACTCATTTGCTCTAAAAGCACGTTCTTTGAAGTTGCATGATACTATACTATAGGAGACACATTTTTCTGAGGCTGAGTGTATCAACGTGAAATTGTAGGCAAAGTTGAATTGCTACTGCTTAAACTTTAGATTGAATTAGAAAAATTCTTGCTCCTCTTCAGTTTATAACTCAGTTTGTAGCATGCTTATCTAGTTTCATGACACTAAAATGCTAGTTGTTTTGAGAGAAACATGGTGACATATAATCTATTTTACACCATGGTAGGTACTGGGATTCATGACAGTTTTTCCTTCTTTCTTGTCTCCTATTCACTCGGCCCACTGTACCTCCTCCTTCTCTAATAAACTTGCGATATGGTTCGAACAGGCAGGATTTTTTTCAAAATTAATAATTATTCAAATTTCATGTTAGTGCTTGAGACTTAGACAGTGAAGCCTGTTATTTGCTTTTGAAGTTAGCTTATTTTGTCTGCAAACTGCATTCAATGTATTTTAAGTTGATCAACTTTCCTTGGTTTGCATGAGGGTGACAAGATTCCCAACTGCATCTTGAGTAATTGAATTTAAATGAAGGAACGAAAGGTTGACCTTGTGATCTACTGTATTTCTTATTCATTGTTTTGCTGTTTTTATTGCTTCCTGAATTCTTATTTCATCTTCTATGATATTATGTAACTCTTTGTTTCTTTTTCTTGTCCAATCTTTGACATCGTATCCTTGGTTGGTTCCAGGATGATGAATCCTGCATCTTACCTGTGCTTTTGCGTTTTGATGGTCGGCCTGAAGTTGATGAGGAGGTATTTTGAGACAATATAATGGATTAAAGCACAATTACTGATTTTTTTATGCCCTTCCTTTTTATTTTTTTTTAATGGGATGATGTTTACCAGATTGTGCTTTGTACTTTGTCCTTAAATAAAAAATGCTTCTTGTTGTCACCCTCAATTATAATCTATGTTGCACCAATACGAGTATGAGTTTTGTTATATTTTATTTATTATTTTTTCAAAGTTGGTATTATTATTATTATCATCAAATATCACCCACATGTTTGCATCTTGTTTTTTATGTTTTAGAACATTGCTTTTGCATTAAATGATAAAATGAATGCTACTTTTAATCAGGAAAAATGATTAAATTTTAATTAAAGAAATTCATGAATTGCAACGTCTTTCAGTTGCAACATTTCCCTTGTGAACATTGTGTAACGGGAAAAGAAGTCTTTCTTTTATTATAAATAGTAGGGTAATGATCTTTGTGAAACGCAGGAGAAAACGTCACGCTCTTAGAAGAATACTAATTGTGTTTCTCTAAGTAATTTTTGTGAACAATATGGAATAATTCATGAGGTAACACCACCCTATTCACCATAATCTAATGGAATAGCAGAACAAAAAAATAGAACACTGAAAGGAATGGTGAATGCTATGCTAATAAGTTCTGGTGCATCTCCAAATTTGCAGGGGAAAGCTATTCTCTCTGCATGCCACATTCAAAACAAGGTAATTTTTAAGAAAACAGGAAAAACACCTTTTGAGTTATGGTAAAAATGGGTGCCTAATTTAAAATATCTTAAAGTGTGGGGGTGTTTAGCAAAAGTATTGTTACCTGAACCAAAGAAAAGGAAAATTTGATCTAAAACTTGTGATTGCATGTTTATCGGATATGCTGAAAATAGTGCTGCTTATAGATTTTTAGTATTAAGAAGTGATGTTTTAGATGTAAACACAATTATTGAATCAAAAAATGCTGAGTTCTTTGAAAATGTATTTCCTTTGAAAACTCCTATAAGAAAACCTTTATCCAAAAATAGTTGTGAACCTAGTACCTTTGAAAATAAAGAACGAGAACTTAGAAGGAGTAAAATAGAAAGAAGAGAAACTAATTTTGATAATGATTTTTACACTTTTTTAATGGGTAGGGATCCTTTAACATACCACAAGGCAATATCATCTCCAAATGGTTCTTTATGGAAAGAAGTTATTAATAGTGAATTAGAGTCAATAATGAGTAACCATACATGGGAGATAGTAGATTTACCTAATGGAGTAAAACCAATTGGATGTAAATGGATTTTTAGAAAGAAATTAAGAACTGTTGGTTCAATTGAAAAATATAAAGCTAGGTTAGTAGCTAAAGGCTATACACAAAAGAAAAACTTTGATTATTTTGATACATATTCACCTGTGATTAGAACTTCTTCCATTAGAATTTTGATTGATTTAGCATCTATTCATAATTTATTAATACATCAAATGGATATTAAAACTACTTTTCTAAATGAGAATTTAGAAGAAGAAATATATATGCATTAACCTGAAGGTTTTGTGGTTCCAGGTAGTGAGAGCAAGGTGTGCAAATTAATTAAATCTTTATATGGTCTCAAGCAAGCACCTAAGCTATGGCATGAAAAATTTGATAAAATGATGGTGCAAGATGGCTATAATGTAAATGATTCTGATAAGTATATTTACAATAAATTTGATGATAATTTAAATGGTGTTATTGTTTGTGTATATGTGGATGATATGCTTATTTTGGGAACCAATATTGATGTGATTAATGAAACTAAACAATTTTTATCATCAAAACTTGACATGAAAGATTTAGGAGAAGTTAACTTAATTTTGGGGATTAAGCTAAAGAAATTAAAAAATGGTTTTAGAATATCTCAAGAACATTTTGTTGAGAAAATATTGAGAAAATTTGATTTTTATGATTCTAAACCTGTAAACACTCCATATGATGGTAGTTTACATTTGAAAAAGAATAATGGGAATACAGTGTCACAAGTTCAGTATGCTCAAATAATTGGTAGCCTTATGTACTTGATGAATAGTTCAAGGCCTAACATTGCTTATGCTGTGAATAGATTGAGTAGATATACACATAATCCTAATAAGGATCATTGGACTGCTCTGTGTAGAGTTATGAAGTACCTTCGGGGTGCCATAGACTATGGCCTATTTTATGGGGATATCCAGATGTACTTGAAAGGTACTTTAATGCTAACTAGATCTCTGATTCATATGAGACTAGATCCACGAGTGGATTCATTTTTACCTTTGGTGGTGGTGCTGTCGCTTGGAAATCATCCAAGCAGACCTGTATAGCTAGATCCACTATGGAGGCTGAGTTTATTGCTCTTGACTTAGCGGGATTCGAGGCTGAATGGCTAAGGAACCTCTTAGCTGACATTCCTTTGTGGAAGAAACCCTTGTCTTCCATATCTATACATTGTGATTGCCAAGCAGCAATAGCAAGAGCAAATAATAAAGTTTATAATGGAAAACAGAAACATATACGTATACGTCATAATTCTGTAAAGCAGCTGCTAAATGATGGAATCATTTCCATAAGTTATGTGAGGTCAGAGATGAATTTGGCAGATCCTTTGACAAAGCCACTAAGCAGAAAGCTAGTGGGTGATACATCGAAAGGGATGGGGCTTAAGCCTAATTCACAGATCGAGAGTGATGGTAACCCAACCTGAATTTGAGAATTCCTCAAAGGTTAGGTCCATATGGGTAAAAACAAGTCACTTGTCAATTAGTAGACACTATCCAATATAGTCCATCCCTATGGTGTATAATAATGTCTGAGGGATAGTGTGTGACTATAGCGAAATAAAGGGTGAGTTTATACTCTTAATGAATCTATAGCTCATGAATGAGTGGTGTGTTTGATTGTAGTGTGCACTTGATAGATTCACCTATGTGAGTGGTTGAGGCGGGACTGCCTCTATGGGAGCTTAGGCAAACTCTCTAGAGCTACTCATGAAATCCAGGTAATAGTGCAAGGCCAAAGTGCACCACACCGCGTTGAACAACTTTGGAAGAAAATACAGTGTGAGTGGTGAAATCACTGAGTCACGTGTAGAATGAAGGTTTATAGAGGTTCTAATCTCACCGACATTCTTGTGATTCAAATTTCATTTGCTCTAGATGCTAATTCATAGTCCAAAAGACACTAGTACTAATGCACTGAATTTTTATGCTCATGGGAACTATATTCAATAAAATACTAAGTTTGAAATATGTGGGGGATTGTTATATTTTATTTATTATTTTTCAAAGTTGGTATTATTATTATTATTATCATCATCAAATATCACCCACATGTTTGCATCTTGTTTTTAATGTTTTAGAACGTTGCTTTTGCATTAAATGATAAAATGAATGCTACTTTTAATCAGGAAAAATGATTAAATTTTAATTAAAGAAATTCATGAATTGCAATGTCTTTCAGTCGCAACATTTCCCTTGTGAACATTGTGCAACAGGAAAAGAAGTCTTTCTTTTATTATAAATAGTAGGGTAATGATCTTTGTGAAACCCAGGAGAAAAAGTCACGCTCTCAGAAGAACACTAATTGTGTTTTTTACTTCATATACAACATATAAAAAATAGAGTTCTTGCTATTCCTTTGAGCAATTCAACAAGTTATTCTTGAATAGCCTCATTAGTTGAAGTACAGAGTTAGTGAGAAGTGACTGTTGTATTCTGGGGAGTATTAGCTATGAAGACCATCTGCATCGAGTGATTGACTCGTGGTGGCGAAATACTCTTAATCTTAGTGCCTAGCACGCCTCAGCCAATAATATTGATAAGCTACTCTATTCAATTTATTCTTATTGTGTTATTTAATTTTTCCTTCTCATTTTTGTATTATCCTTAACATTATTTTATTTTTATTTAGATTTGGTTGTTTCATTTGTATTATTTTATTTAAAATTTCCAACAAGTTTCTGGTACTGTATGAGTACAGTATGGGGATATGGTAGTTTCTAAAAAACTAAGATATGGGCATGGCAGGATACGACGCATATTTGTATATAATCTAATATAATAAAAACATGTAACATAAATATAAAATTATTATAAGAATTTATAAAATTTCATTTTAAATAATCTAAAATCTTAATTACATGTTGAAAAGATATCTATAAAATATTTCTAAGTACAAAAGAAATAATTCAGTGGCTAGTGCGATGAAACTATTTAAATAATATTTCATAAGAGATGTAACTTTTTTCTTTGTTGTGCAGTAGACAGAAATAAAAGAACGAATGGAGAGTTAAAAACAAAATGATAAAAAAAAAAAAAGCATGACTATTAAAAAATAATAATAAAAACTAGGATTTTGCATTTTTGAAACGCACCATACGCGACCCCGTGCTGGAACGTTTGGGCAATGGGAACAGCTGGCATTTTGCCTTTCCGTGCATCGTAGGTTATAATGCGTTCAGTTTTGCTTTGCATAAATCATTCAGTTCTTGCTTTGGTGATAACACGTTTTGCTACTCATGTATAACATAAAATTTGGGAATGATTAACCTTTGAATACTGTCTTTTTATACTTACTTGCAGATTACTTGTTATGCAGGGAAATATCCTATATAGATTTCCATCTCTGCAGAGGACAGCATCTCAAAAGAGTAGGCGGAAAGAATATGTTGGAAGAAGATAGGCAGATTGGGTTGGAGGAGTTGAGAAGTTTCTTGAGGAGAAAAGATGCCGATTCAGGTTTTTACTTTTATTATTATTATTATTATTATTAGTTTTGCAACTATTGGTATCCTTCTCTTATTGAATCATAACATGAACAAATGTTCTATTGCAGTAAAACTAGCGCATCAGAGAGGGCAATGGTCATTGGTCTGGGTGGCCTTAATCTGTTTGGAGTCATTATTCTTGGAACCATGTTGAAGTATGTTCTTCACATGATGTATTAGTTGGTTTTTCTCTTATGTCGTTTCAGTGCCCTCACTTGTGTTTTTCATTGATCGAAAGAGATACGACGGTTGTGCCAAGTAGCTTCATTAAATTTGTAGCTGACAGATTTCCTCTTCTTCAGGTATGACTAGTATTTTCATTTTGAAACAAATAAGTTCTTCAACTTCAACAAAGGAATTGCAAGTTATCTTATTGAAGGAACGTTAGATTTATGATGTTGGATGAGGATGTTGCATTGTGAGGATGTTGTGTTTGATGAGTGAGCACACTAGACAATAGGATTAGGAATGAGTGTAGTAGAGAGAGTTGAGGTAGAGCCTATTGTGGAAAAGATAGTAGAATATCGCTTAGGTGGTATGTGCACGTTTGGATAAGGTTTATAGAAGCCACTGTAATGAGAGTGGATTAAATGGGGGGAGGGGTTAAACCAGCCATAACTAGAGGTAGAGGAAGACATACAAAAATCATAGGTGAAAATATTAAAAGAGATCTAGATTTTAATGGGTTAAATGTACACATGATTTATGGAAGAATATTATGGCATCATGTGATCCAACATAATTTAGTTATTGTTGTTGTGATTTATAATGTTGCTGATTTGTTTAGAATTTGATGGTAATTTGCTGCTGTGAATTTAAGATATAATTTCATGATTTGACGCGTTGCTTAGAGAAACATGTTTTGAATTCGAATTTAAGTTGAGGGTTCACCATTAAAACAGATAGTCTTAGGTCTGGACTGTGGTGCAAATCAGTGTTGCTGGGTAACCGTTATTTAATGCTTCTCTTGCCTTGCTATAGCCATCAAATGAGATAAAACGAGATTAATGTTAAATTTAAAATTATTAACAAAATATGCTGATAGTTTGGTAGCTGTTATTCCACTAATATTCAATGCTTTCTGATTAAGGAGGGTGCATTGTTCTTTTTATATCTAGTAACACTGATTTAGCTTTGTTGTCTTCATACATTGATAATATTTGCATATTTATGCTGGTTCCTTCTTTGCAATTCCTCTTGTTCGATGGTTTTTTATGCGGAAAAGGAATGCTGAAATTGAAAAGAGAAATAAGGTTAGGCAGCAGTGTGCACGAGAACTTGAATTGCCTGACCCTTCATTGAGACAGAAGGTATGTTTATCCATTTTGTTCCCGTGAAAATTGGAAAATTCTTAGCATGATTTATGAAACTATCCTCTTTTCCCAATGGTATATACAGAATTGTCCCTGTAAATTTCTTTGCTATAAAATCGAAATGTTCCTTAAAGCTTATGAAGGAGACATTGTAGCTGTTAGTGGAAAAATAAATAAGAAAAAAGAAATGTTGGACCTATTTTAGATCTTGTTTAACTTCTCTTATTTCTTGTTTTCTATACTTCCGTAACTATTGGCTATAGATTATAACAATAAGTGAATCAGTACCATATGCTCTGTTCTGATAATTTTTTTATGTGCCTTTTCTGGATCTATTATCCCTTCCTTGATCCATGTCATCAGGATTAAAAAATTTGTTTACATTGGCTATCAATGGCCTAACACAACCCTTTGTTATTCGGGCTTGGGACCGATTATGCAAGCTTTGCAATAATACTTAACATATCCTCTTTGGTAGAGTACTATAGCGTCATTTGATCCATATAACCGATCCTATGAATGTCCATAGATTGGGTTGGGTTGGGTTAAGCAAATTTTTTCAATCTAATCCAAACCAACCCATTCATGAGTGAGTTAGGTTGGGCTTAACCCATGGGTCACAAAAAAATTTTATGTCAATATATATAATCGAATATTTCTCTTCACAAATACAATAATGATACAATAATTCTCAACATATATAAATTTAAAAGAGCATACATAACATGGTTCCATTGGATCATTGGATGGACAAAACATGGTGTTATTTTGACAAAAAAATAAAAATAAAAAATGAATGATCCTTACTTGTTTCTCATTGGCTCATTTACATCTTATCTTGAAAAAAAAACTATAGAAGACATTTTGCAACAAACTATGAGCAATATGTGTAATTTTTTTCATAGAAAACATGGGTTCCCCATGCCCCCTCCACCTCCCCCTCCTTCTCCTCCTCCTCGTCCTCCCTCCCTCCCTCTCTTAAAATTGGGTGGCTGGGTGGGTTGAAAATATGCAAACCGACAACCTAGCCGATACCCTTGTGGTTGGAATTTTTCAACCCAACCCGACCCGTGAACCTAACCTGGCTCGTATTTTTTGGGTTGGGTTGGGTCAAAACCCACAGGTTCATGGGTTGGCCTGACCCAACGGACACCCCTAATTGATCCCATCTTGTTATTGTTGTTATTCTGGGTATAACTTGAAGGAATTTTAGATGATATAAACAATAGATGAAATCCCTATATCTTAAAGATCAATTTAATCCTGAATATGACATGTTCAACAACAATTAGAAAGATTGGATTAGAGTTACCTGGAAGGGCTGAGAAGGAAGACAACATAATCATAAGCATCTCCTAACCTGACATACAAAATACAAGCAAACGCAAGGGATCAGAGAGAAATCCAATAAAGAGAGTTAGGAGATTTACTTCTCCTATTCTATATTAGGTTTTGTGTGTCATAGTATGAATGAGGTAACCAAACACCCTATATATTGGCTAGGAGGAGGGCCTCTCCTTGTGTCAGTAAACTGTTGGGCTAAGCAACCCATCATAACGAACCCCATACACAAGGACTTGTAAACCCACAATAAATAGTGCTTAACAATAATTAGCCCAATAGCAACACTGATCACAAATTATTGGGCTTAAACAATAAACTCTAATTGTTTAGCATCAAATTAATTTGGGTCTAAATTAAATTCAACATTGATTTATGTTAGTCCACAAAATTATTCCAACAATCTCCCACTTGGACAACATAAATCAAAACATTATAAAACAATAGCCAAATTAAACTACAATATGTGGGAGTAATGTACATGATGTCGAAACTAAATAAGCACTTGAAACCAAATGGTCCAGAATGGAATAACAAGCATCTCAACAATGCAGAAGATCATACTCGAAGGAGTATTGACATCATACATGCAAGCCCAACAAAATGTGGTATATAGGTAAATGGGATGCACAACAAACTTGGCATAACAATATGTGATCTTAGTGCAATTCTCAATCAACTGGCCTAGCATCCACCTAAGATGCTATATGAGATCTAACAAATCTCAGCACAATAACAAAATGAGACTGGGTCCAAAATGTCCTATGATGTGCTATATTAACGTAAGAGTGTGCGTAACAGCATAAATAACAAATAATAACAACACAACAGCAACAGTAATATCATAAATAGTAGCAACAACAACATCAAAATATAATGGTATAAGCATTTAGCCAAGATGCTGTCTGAGATTCAATAAAATATCTCATGATGATAACAAATTGAAAATGTATCCAAAATATTTCAATAATTTTCCATTATAACAATTATATCGATAATTTTTCCATGCAGCCTTAAATGGCAGTAACATATGAGATCACAATAAATATATAAAACTAGCTCCCACTAACCCAAAACATCAAAGAGACCGCAATATACCCATATGGGTTACATAACCGACAATAAACTTCAATGGCTAGCCTTTGGTTAAGGGATCATCAATAATGTGCTCTACAATAACTCGAGTATAGTTTATTACAACTTGCCAAATTAATCTCGAGACAACAATATAATAATAACAATATAATAATAATGTATACTTCTCCTACTAATCTAATACATCAAAACATCACATTCCCATTAGAGGTCATGGAATTTTAAAATACTCTAATGGTACAATAAATATTAGTGGAATTAGTGATAACTCTATAGTAGAGTACTCAATGTAAGGGTTTGAACTCATCATTATTCTCTCTAGCAACAAAAGTACAAAATAGAGAGACACAAGAGTGCAGAGTCATTTTTGTTTATGACAGAATCTCACAAAATTGTTTAACATACTCTGCCTAAACCATCCGAGAAGATCACCGATGTCCAATTGACATTGTACAACAAATATCTCCTCTCTGTCATCACAAATTAATAATAAAACGATCATTTGAGCACAAAATAAGTTGCCAACAGAAGCACTTTAGACCTACAAACCAACAATAAAGACAACAAAATATGAAGTCTCTAACTCCCACTCTAACACAATTTTAACATTAATGGGAGCAACATCATGAGATAATAGAGACTCAACCATGTCCTTTATATAGGTCTTACAAAATATAGCAATGACAAAATAACAAGAGAAAGAGAAAACCATACAATAGAATATTATAATAAGCATAAAATTAATTTAGTTTTCTTGGGATCAATTAATTGGGTGATTAATTGAACTAGAGTCCTTGTATCATTGTAATCCCGCCAAAAGGTCCCGAATCACAATATACAAGACTTTCCAACGTTATAAAGAAAAATAATAACAATAATATAAAGTTCTTAAACAATTTAATTCAAATTATTTTCTCTATCATTCAATGATTATGTCAAATAATGTCATACCGAAGGGTATGTCCATTATCTACATAACCCAACAACATTTGCAATCCAACACAAAAAAAAATATTATATCAGATAATGTCACACCAAAGGGTGTATCCACTATCTACATAATTCAACAATATTTGTGAAAGATTTGTAAAATATTAGATTGCTATAAAATTGCCCAACAAACAAGTAATTACTTTACTAATGCTCACACACAACAAAATCATGCCGTTAGAGCTAGTACCGAGAGGATACTGAAAATTCTAAAAATATGATTATCAACTCATTAAAAATTATATCAATAAAGACAAATTGAAGGATAAGTTCATTATCAATATAACTCTTAATGCCACAACAATTGTAATATTATTCAAAAGCAATAATCTTAAATTAGCCACCATAAGCAAAAATTGTAAAGCCAAAATGAGATCAAAACAACAAAAATTTTGCATATATCTAAGAAAATATTCACAATATCCAAAAGAATACACAATAAACAATAAGTATAAGATTGTGAGCTAAAATCCCATCAAAGTAAAATAACATTAGCTGTAAAACGAAACATAAAAAGATTTTCAAACTCAATTATTTTCTTATTTCATAATGATGCATAATGTCACCTAAAACAACTTTCTCTTTATGCTAATTGAGATTTTAGCCAAAAATCAAATAACATTATTACTATAACAAATTTTACGAAAGCAGCAGAAACAACCAAAACTCAATATTTTGAAAATCATATATGACTATAATATTTTCACATATAATAATTTTGGATTTTCAAATTAAATCCAATACTAATTTATGCAAGTCCATACAATCCATACAAAATCAAACATTCTCCCACTTAGACTGCATAAATTAGATGACGACATTTTACAAAATAATTATTTAATATAATATGGAAGAACATATTATAATCATGTTCCTAAACATTATAAAAGGGAAGACTTAAAACAATATTAAACCAAATCAAACAATTGTAGCTTCCCACAAAGCTACAATACATAATTATATTTTCCCATATGGAACATAATATAAAATATTGGATAAAATAATTCATAATTTTCAAAATTACGTAATACACAATTTTTATAAATAGCACTTTATCACAATCGATTCCATGAAAACGACCTCATAATTATGAAAATTGCTTAACAATAGTTTCAAAAGTTAATAGGCAGGGACTCTCAGTATAATATTGTGTAAAATTCAACAACAATTCAAAATTGATCTAAAAACAACATATCTCAAAATCATAGATATCACAAAATTTTATAATAGCAATATGAGTTAATCACAATAATCAATAATATACACATAATAGAGTACAAAATTATTTAATTAACCAAATGATGCCAAAATTGAGAATATGCTGAACATAATGTGTCTAATAGTGTTATAAATGTGCACAAAAAATTTCAGACCAAAATCTGGAGAGTACCCAATATTTTTAAGCAATTTATGCAATGAAAAATTAACAATAATTATTTTTAATGCCCAGAAAAATAAATAAAAATTACCAATAATTTTAAAACATCAAAAAAAGTCAAAATGAAAAAAAAGGGTGAAAACGAGCCCCAGATGGGCTAGCACGTGCCCCCACTCTCCTGGGCCCGCGAGTGAGAGTGGCTCCGCATCACTATTCGTTGTCCCTTACCTCCAGCCGGGTTCTGGGTCGGATTTTTGCAACCCATGAACATACAACGGGTCAAGGGTCATATCTCACTCAATTCTCAACCAAATTGAGTGATTTTGGTGTCTATGGATTCGTCTTTCAATTCTCTACAAAACCAATATAATTTTGTTTCAAATAATAGCCTATAGAATTCTAGAATATTCCATGAAAAACTAAGTGGGTTGCTTTTCGCCACCCGTGAGCATATAACGGGTCGAGAGCCATATCTCACTCAATTCTCAACCAAATTGAGTGATTTTGGTGTCTATGGATTCGTCTTTCAATGCCCTACAAAACCCATATAATTTTGTTTCAAAACATAACCTCTAACAGCACAGAAAATTCCATGAAAAACAGAGTGAGTATGTTCGGTTTTTATGTGATTTCTTTCTCTATACTTAATGAAAAAACATGATCTTGGTGTCAATAGATTCAGAATTTTATTCTCTATAAAACCCCTAAGATAATCGAAACAAATTCGCACACATATGGGTTGGGGTTTCTAAATCCGAATCGGGTTCAAGGGTTAGGGTTCATAGCTTCAAAATCAAAATTCTCTCTGTATACAAATCCGTTTCTTATGATCTTTATGTTGATTTTCTCAGGACATTATCAGTAACAAAAGCCCTCAATCAATTTCAAATTTAATCAGTAAAATTACAAAATTCTGAATTGGTAACTTAGGGTTCATATTAAACATAAATTTGATTCCTTCAAATACCCAATCTTACAATAATTCACAGCCATAATCAAAAATTAAATTGGTTCTGATACCACTTGAAGGAATTTCAGATGATATAAACAATAGATGAAATCTCTATATCCCAAAGATCAATTTAATCCTGAATACGGCATGTTTAACAACAATTAGAAAGATTAGATTAGAGTTATCTATAAAAGCTGAAAAGGATGACAATATAGTCATAAGCATCTCCTAACCTGACATATGAAATGCAAGCAAATGCAAGGGATCAGAGAGAAATCCAATAAAGAGAGTTAGGAGATTTGCTCCTCCTATTTTATATTAGGTTTTGTGTATTATAGTATGAATGAGGCAACCAAACACCCTATATATTGGCTAGGAAGAGGGTCTCTCCTTGTGTCAGTAAACTGTTGGGTTAAGCAACCCATCATAACGAAGCCCATACACAAGGACCCATTAACCCACAATAAATAGTGCTTAACAATAATTAGCCCAATGGCAACACTGATCATAAATTATTGGGCTTAAACAATAAACTCTAATTGTTTGATATCAAATTAATTTGGGTCTAAATTAAATTCAACATTGATTTATGTTAGTCCACAAAATTATTCCAACATAACTTTGTCTAGTTTGAGGGAAGGGATGAAGTTTGTATTAGGAGATTGTAGAATGATTTTTGCTCCCTGATACAATTCTCCTTTCTGGCTTTCAGCTTTTCAATGCGCGGGACATGGCCCAAAAGACAGTCATAGGACAGTATCAAATTGTATATAACACTGACAAGGATTTACTTGAGCAAGAGTATGAGTCACATGAATGATATAAAATGCTCCGGGAGCTAGAGAGATCTGATTGAAATAGATTAACTATAGTACAAGTAAATTTTCTACTATATGAATCTATTGGTTGTTTGGATGGTAATTGGCTATAGTAGAATATTGCTGTTTGCTGATTGGTTCATAGTTGCATTGAAATTTCAGGGCCTCAAGCTCACATTTTGCCATTCATGGATTACCAACTGTATCACAACATCCATAGGCCACCTTCTGAGAAAGCATTTGATGTGTCCTTGGTGAAACAGCAGCATCTGGTATAATTTGATCTATTCTGTGGTGATCATTACAAAAGCAAAGATGCTAATGAGATTTGCTATGATGATATTGCAGCATTGGTTGCTTTATTCATCATTTCATTTCTTTTAAATGCAATAACTTGCGTCTTTATTAATATAATATAATTGTGAAGGATTTTATAGGTCAAACATAAATCACGACTTAATAAGCTTACCCTTTGTATTTATGGAATATGATTTTACACATCAGAGTTGAAGTTTCTTGGTGCTGCCCAAGTAGAACATAATCAACTTGTAGTCTTGTATTATAGAGGAGGACCCAATTGAAAAAGCCCGTAGCAAGACTGACAACAATAGTCGGTACCATCGGTATTAAAGGTTTTATTGATTCACATTTTTTGCATTTTTCTTTGTCACCGCCTTTTGCACAAGTGATTGCAAACTTCCCATTTCTTTGAAAGATCCATTCCATGGTGAATGAGACCTTAATGACCTGGTTGGGGCTCATGCTGTAACTACTCAAAAGTGTTGCCCTTCTTTTGTGATGCAGCAGCACTGTAGTCTTGAGCGTAGCCACCTCACTGCACTGTCAATGAACAATCACCCAGCCATTGTAGAATCTGCCCGTTCCCATTTGCTTCTATCTTAACCCCAGGTAGTAGAAAGTGGTGTTACATGTCGGTTTTGTTGAGATTTGGTCGGGTGAATCACGTCGAAGAAGGGCAGTGCAGGGTGCTGGCTGAAAATGGAGGGCACATAGCTCGTTATGTTTGTGGAAGTGCATTCCATCTCCTTTCCCCTAGTAGCATCAACTATCAACACTTTCCCATCAATTATTATTAAATTTCCCAAAATATCCTCACCTATCTCTCTTTTATTTTTTTCCTTAATCCCTTCTTATCTCTCCTTCTCCCACCGCTTTCCTCAACTGAACAACTGATTACTGAACAAGTTCTGTTAATGATGATTCACAAAATTCATCGGATAAAAAAAAACAAAAATAAAAATTCACAAACACTTCAAACCGAAAAAAAAGAAGAAAAATTACAATATTGTTGTGATCTATTCGTTTTCCCAAATGAATCCATTTTAGATGTTTTAAAGAAAGAGAAATTCCATTCTGGTTTTTTAATTTCGTAATTGACATGTGATTGTGTTTTGGGACAGTCTTGGTCTTTCTTTTGATTACTTCGACAGGCTCCCCTTGTGGTGGCCGCTAGACTATGAAGTATAGGTACTTTATTTTTACAAACATATCCATACCGTGTATTTTCTAGTAAGCGTGGGTATACTTGGATATGTATCTAATGACTCTATTTTTTAAAAAAAGAAAAAAAAAAAAAACTCTTAAAAAATTTTCGTATCCTGTACCTACATCCATGCAACATAGCTTGCTCATCTCGCATCGATTTGGAACTCAGACAAGAAGCAGATTTGAGATAAAAAGTTGGCGATGTTTTTTAGCAGAGGCGATGGCAATTTGTAGTGCCAAAAACATGACGAACCAAATCTAAAGAACAAAGAACTAGTGGCAACATCTTGTGGAGGCGAAATGGATCTGAAGTGGCCTAGAGGTTTGTTCAAAGTTATCTCCTTTCAACTAAAATAGAGATTTTGTTTAGAGTAAATGCTCAAATTGGTCCCTAATAATTTTATTAATGCATAAATTAATCCCTGGCAAAAAATATTAGTACTGACTATTAACGTCCCTCACAATTGCAAAGATATGATACTATAGGTTCGTGATAATTTCATTGATCGACAAATTGGTCCCTGATAAAAAAAAAAATTAGTGTTGAAGTCTCTCGTAATTGTAAAAATATGATATTGTGGGTCTCTCACTTAGTTACAACCCACTAAATATTGAGATGAATTTTAATTATTGATTTATGTGGCACCCACTAATTCAATCATCATTAATTTACTAAAATAAATTGTTACATTTATGCAAATTCCTCCTCAAATATTCTAAAATTTAATAGAGCACACCATCCTCCATAACTTTCTTCTTCCATTCCTTCCTTTGTACGTGACGCCCCGCCCCTAAATTGTACAAATATATGATATTTTATTTATACTTGAAAGCTGCCTTCAATTACAGTAAAATAAGATGGACCTTCATTATTTTCTCATATTATTTTAGTGTATTTGTGTTCATTTAATGATTTGGTGGGGGAATTAATTTATTCTATTATTGGAAACTTGGAATTCTACTATTCTATAAATAGGTTTTGATAGAAAACCATGCACGGTAATATTGTGTTGTTTTATAATATCTAATCACTGCACACTAGTAGATAGTTCTTTTGTGAAAATGATTATGAATTTATGATATTGGTATCATAATGTTTTAGAAAAAGATGGTAATAAAGCACAAGGAATCTGATTCTAAATCTAATTCTTTTCTCGTAACGACAAGCTAGGGCTAGTGATTTCTTTCTTGATAATAAATATGGTGAAATATTAGAACATTTAGGGAGGAATTTGCAAAAAGGAAAAAAGATAAAAGGGTATATTTCAGGTAGTGCTGATTTGGATTAGTATATATCACATAAATCAATAATTAATGTCCACACCATCATTTAACAAGTTGCAAGTGAGTCAGGGATTTATATGTCTTATTTTTGCAATTTCTTGGAATCGTAACATTAATTTTTTATTGTTAGAGACCAATTTATCTATTAATGAAATTATTAAGGACTTATAGTGTCCTAATTTTATAATTGTGAGGAACCTTAACATTAATATTTCTTATTAGAGATCAATTTATCTATTAATGAAATTGTTAATAATTAATTTGAATGTTTACTCTTTTGTCTAATTTTTGGGAGGAGACTGAAGAAAGCAAAAGGGGTGTTTTTTGGGACTTAAGTTTATGTTAGATGGTTTCTATGAGATTTTATTAACTGACCAAGAAAAATCAAAGGACAGTACGAGGAGGAGAGAATGAGAGACAAGAAGGGATTAAGGGAAATAAATAACTAAAAGTGAGGATATTTTTGGAAAATAAATATTAGTGTGGGAAAGAGAATTAGTAAGGGCAAATTATAGCAATCTTACTTGAAATCAATTAATATTATATTTGTCCTCTCTTAAATTACACTTATATCTCTTAAAATATATTTTCTTAATTTCTATTAAAATAATTTATAAATTTCTCAAATTATCCTCAAAGAATACCCTCTTCCCCATCCTTGCTGCAATTTCAGAGCTCCAACAATCAACCACATCAGCACCTTTACACGAACCTCAAGCACGTTCATCCAAGCGCATAGCAGCAATACTTAAAAACGCAGCAAGCAAACTTTTCCTCCCATCTCTGCCATGTCACCGTCACCAACATCAAAGAGAAGGAAGATCAACAACAACAACAGCGGCAATAAGAGGAAGAAAGAAAGAATGGGTGGAGTTACATTAACCCTTTTTTTTTTCAACATTTTCTTCCATGGCAGCCTCTGGATCTTGAAATCCAGGTGGAGGAAGGACCACATCTCACACCCCAATCGCTTTGTCAACAGCCAGGCCAAAATGGGGATGAAACTGCCGCGGCCAAGGGTGGGGGAGAAGGAGTTGGCGGCGCTGGTGTGATGTCGGGATTTAGTATGGGTGATGTAGTCATTTCATGTAATTTTTTAATTTTGAAAAATTTAAAATTTATGGTTAGGGAAGATTATTGTATTAAAATTAAATAAATTAAGGGAAGTATATGTCTATTTGAAATTTTTAAAAAAATGTGAATGTAATATTTATATACTTAAGAGAAGTTTGTGTACTTTATCTTATTAATAATTAATATCATTAAGAGAGGTGTGTATAAATTGAATAATTAAAGAGGAGGTAAGTTGTATTTGGATGAAGCTCTTAATGTAATTTGCCCTTTTAACTTTTTTTTTTCTTTTTTAAAACAAAAAAAATAAGAATTTGATAGTGATCACCCTATTTGGTTCTTCAAAATTTTTGTAACGAATTATTTAGTTTTTCAATGGAAGAAATTAATTTTGTTGTTATTCAGATTGAAAATAATGGACACTTTAATCTTTCCTTATTTATTCATTAGTAGACTTATACATGTGGCACTGTATAATGAAGACATGCCAATAAAATGCTGCATGCAACCAAAATGATGTTAATTTGGAATATATTGCACTAATTTTTATGTCTAAATTTATATAAAATGAATCATTTTATAACTTATAATATAGATTTAAACAACTCATTTTGTGTAATTTCAGCCACTAAAATGAGTAATTTTAAATTTAATTTTATTCCAGATAATGCATTTGTCACTTAATATCTTACTAACGGATCACATATGTAATTTTATTAGTATTTAAATTATTAGATATACGAAAAAATTAATTCGTCCTATTAATAAAACCTTCACGGACTGTGAATATAATTTCAGATTTTAGAGGAGTAAATTATCTCATAAAATTTTATTAAAGGAGGAGTGCGTGAAGTATTTACTAAAAAAGAAAAAAACCAAAAACTATTATTCCATACTTGCCGTGTGGTCCGGGGCCAGAATACCATGACCAACAGACTGTAGAGATTCTTCTTGTTTTTTCGAGTCACCAGTCCGCGGAAATTTGACTGCGTGAATATCAATACAATTTTTTCATATTTAAATATATTAACAATAAAAATTAGGTTTAATTTAAATATATATACTTTTATATTATTATCTAATTAATTTTTTATATATATAACTTTTAAAGTAATGAGATGATATTTAATCATATTTTGTTAATATATCAAAATATAATTGGATGATTGTGTTAAAAAAAATAACATTGTCAATGATCAAAACTAAATTTATAAAAGTTGTAACAAAATTATCAATTAAATTGACACAAATAAAACTAATAAAATAAGAAATCATCTGAAATAATATAAATAATTAGTAACCAAAAATTACAGTGCCAAAAGAAATAAAAAAAGAATATAACACAATTAAAAAATAAATAAATAAATTACTTATCGATTTATGGCTGAGGCATGTTATGCACTGAGCTTAAAAGTATTTTGTCAACACAACTAATGAGTCGATGCAGATGATCTTCGTGGCTAATACTCCCCAGAATACAACAACCACTTCTCACTAACTCTGCATATGAACTAATGAGGCTATACAGGAACAATTAGATTGGATTGCTCAGGGAAATCAAAATTTAACAGAAGAAGAATTTTATGAAGTAAAAATAAGGTATATTTTTTTTCATTTCAATGACTCATATAAGAGCACTATTTATAAGAGAAAAAAATAAGCACCGTTGAAGATACGTTGAGCTCCAACCTTCAAGTAATTAAAACATTCATCATTGCCATTAAATTTTGAGAAACATGACAACCTTAGAGCACGTTGGGGTCCAACGTTCAGGTAACGTTCAAAATGTTTTACATTCAAACCATAGAGCACGTCTTTGATAACATACATATAATAAATATTAGATTTTAACTTGAAAGCAATAATAATAATAATAATAATACCAACTTTGAAATATAAAACAATAAATAAAATATAACAAAAGTAACTTTATCATTTTATATTCACTATTAATTCAAAAATTTTATTAATATGATAAATATAATGAAATATTTATAAACATTTTACACTAATAATATATTAAAATTTAATTTTAAATTTATTTGATAAATTTTTTCACTCTTATTTCATCAACTGATATTTATTATCTTATTCAAATGCAAGCAACGCTTCATTGGTTCTTCCATCCTCCTTCTTCCCCAAGTTTCCGCGCACTTTCCAATCTTCCATTGTTTATACGGCCAATTCTATGGTACGCTGATTTCATTATGGTCCGTGGTGTATCAATTTAAAAGACAAAAAAAGTTCATGTGTAATCACGCGTCTCGAGCCATGTATCACTTTGAGTAAAAATGATGCACCAATATTTTTAGAGTCTTTTTTAAAAAGAAATAAAAGAACTAATATTAACCGTGGAGTTCCAATGAGATTCGATACATTAATGATGATATAATTGCACCTTAAAAGAACTAATATTATCTTTTATTTAAGAATTTGAAGAAAACATTAATTTTTATTATTATTATATGTTTTTGTTCATACACACAAGGCATAATTTTTTTGAAAACACAATTTTGTCGACACAATTTTTTTAAATTTCTTCTATCTATCAAACTATAGTCGTAAGATATACGCTCATAATAAAAGGGTGAAAGGAGTATGTCGTACCAAAACCAAAATGAAGTGAATTTTGAAGTCCGCAAAGACCCCGATATAAATACTCTCGTCGGTCTTCTTCCCAACGATATAAACTTATAAAGTATTGCAACTCAGTATTCAGGTGTCATGCATTTATTTGGCCACATAAGTGAAGCACACTAAATGGACCACCTTAGAAAATAATGCGGGAATTGCGAACGAGTTCTTAGCTTATTCAAACCGCCCCTCCCCACCCCAAAAAAATAAAAATAAAATAAAAATGAAAAAGTTCTTAGCTTTTGACTAAAACATAAAAAGAATAGAGAAAAGGTCCATTGATCATTGAATACCTTTGCAAGTCTTTGCACGATCTTCTCCCCTTCTTCTTTAAGAAGTGCCTGTAGTGGTGGACTGGTGGTAAACTTTAGACCCTTTTTCTTTTATAAAATTTTCTTAAAGGAGGACCGCGTGAAGTTTTTACTCCAAAAATAAAATAAAAAAACTATTCCTCCATACTTACCGTGTGGTCTGGAGCCAGAATACCTTGACCAACAAACTGCAGATATTCTTGGCGTTTTTTCGAGTCACCAGTCCGCGGAAATTTCGTTGCGTGAATATCAATACAATTTTTTCATATTTAAATATATTAACAATAAAAATTAGATTTAATTTAAATATTAATACTTTTATATTATTATCTAATTAAATTTTTATATATATATAGCTTTTAAAATAATGAGGTGATATTTAACCATATTTTGTTAATATGTCAAAATATAATTAGATGATTGTGTTAAAAAAATAACATTGTCAGTTATCAAAATTAAATTTATAGAAGTGTTTTCATTATTGTATATTCACTATTAATTCAAAAATTTTATGAATATGATAAATATAATAAAATATTTATAAACATTTCATATTAATAATGTATTAAAATTTAATTTTAAATTTATTTGATAAATTTTTTCTCTCTTATTTCATCAACTGATATTTATTATCTTATTCAAATGCAACGCTTAATTGGTTCTTCCATCCTCCTTCTTCCCTTAGTTTCTTCGCACTTTCCAATCTTCCAATGTTTATACGGCCAATTCCATGGTACGCTGTTTTCACTATGGTCTGTGGTGTATCAATTTAAAACTTTATGTTTAAAAGAAAAGACTAAACACTCTACTTAATCCCCTAGATTTTTTCATCAGACTATTTAATTTCCTAAAAAAAAAAAAATTGATCCCATGGTTCTTCAAAATTGAAAACAATAAATATTTTAGTCTCTTCTTAGTTATTCATTAGTGGGCTTACGTACACACGTGGCACTATATAATGAAGAAATACCAATAAAATGCTGCATGCAAGCAAACCATATTGTTTTGAAATACATTACACTAATTTTAATGTCTAAAATTACATAAAATGAATTATTTATGACTTATAATAGAGAGTTAAATGAGTCATTTTATGTAAATTGAGCCATTAAAATGAATTATTTTAAACTTAATTTTATTTTGGATAATACAAGTATTACTTAACATTGTGTTAATGAGTCACATATGCAATTCTGTTAATATTTAAATGATCAAATATATTGAGGGATTAATATGTCCTATTATTAAAATCTTGAGGGACTATAGGTTTAATTTCAATTTTTGAAAGACTAAATAGTCTTGTGAAATTTTTTTAGGGGACCAGCTGCATTATTTATTCAAAATATTATTTTTACACCTCATGAGTGAATACTAAAAGATTAACTTTTGGGTTGTTGAAATAACTCATCTTGCAAGTGGTCATTGAATTATAAGGTTAGAATGAAAAGATTATCCTAATTGATGCCTAAACCTTCTTTTTTTTTTTTTTTTTGATAACAAGAGCAAAAGGCTCAAACCCCACCACGTGAGGGAGCACCAACCCACATAAACAAAACAAACCAACTTACAGTAGGAGAAAATAAGGGAATTACAATAAGACACCGAAGACCTGCTGTCAAATATGAACTAAATCTCCTTCCTTAATAGCCATCGTTGTTGAGCCCTGGAACTATTTGATAAGTCTTAAGAAAAATTAAATTGCTGCACTAATGGAAGTATGCAAAATATGTTATGGTATTGATATCTGAATACATCAATACAGCACCACAGAATTAAGAAATGCAATATTACAAAAGGATGATAATTTGAACCAAATGATAAAATGGTCAATAAAGGCCGGTAAGTTACCTTGTTTGAGTCAGGGATGGACTCCCGTATTTGCCCCTACTATTATCTCTTTCTCCGTCTCAATTTGCTCATACTATTTTGTAGAATATGTATTTTTAGATGTGAAAATAATATTTTTTAATATTGAGATATATGAATGTTAAAATAATATTTTTATATTTTATATTCATTAAGTAGAACGTGATTCCATAATAAGTGTGTCATTTGATTATTTATTACGCAGACTAAGATACCGTCAAATTAACCGCGGCTCTCAGCATCTACTTTACTATCTAGTCTCCACCCTCACCTCTCACATCACTCTCTACTGTCGGTGGTTGCCTCTCCCCTCAGCCCCACTTCCCTCTTCTCTTCTCAACCCTTTCACTCATCTCTCTGCCATCTTAGCTTTCACCCCTTTCTGGACTTCAGTATACTTGGCCACCACCACCCCCTGCAGCATGCAAAACTCAAAATCTCTTCATCAGTAACAGTCGCTTGTGGTGGAGGAAAATTAAAAGACTTCATACAAGGCAACATCATTTGTACACACACAAGAAGCAGCGAAGATCTTGCACTAGATTGGGGTAAGAGGAGAAAACCTCTCCATATTGATTTGAATTTGTTAAGCATATTCAGCTGTGAAATTAAAATGGCAGTGAAAGAGTAGCGGTTACGGAGTGTTTTTTTTTTTTCTCCTCTTGCTACTTGATATTTTTTCTATTTTCAATAGGGTGGAAATTAAGTTAAACTAGGTTTTGATCATTTAAATACACTTGACTTATTTTCTTAAAAAGTAACTCTGAACATGGATTTATTACTGGACTTGATATAGGATTCTGTTATTTTCTTAGCGCGCATCACCTAGTTGAAAATCTGGTCTAACTTGAAGGCCAACTTGAAAACAAATTTTTTTCTCTAAAATAAATCAAACGATCTACTCTTCATTTTTTTTTTTTTGGGTAACAATCTACTCTTGAATGTAGGTTGAAATACTTTTTAAATTTGTAAAGAAAAAACAAACATATTTTTAACTTGCTTAAAAGGCTTCTTAAATAGGGGGAAAAATTCATTTTTAAGATAATAAGCCAATCTATTAGATCGAAGAAGCTTATTACATGCAACTTGACCTATTTAGTTAAAATAATCTTTTAATATGCTTTAATCGAACTTATTTATTATATAGGCTAAATCAAAGTAGGTTGAATATATATTAAATTAAAGGCTCCTAACAAGTCATCTAACCTAGTTTTAGCCCTCCTTTCCAATTTATGATACATTTAACCTGTACTGATTTTCTGAATTGGGATAATTCCTTTTCTCTTATTAGCATCCTTGATGTTTGTGAGTTGATTCGGTTCGTTACTTATCAGTTTAGAAAGCTTAGATTGTTTGATTAGATGAATTAGTGTTGATTTTTTTTTAAAGGTTTAATTTATATATGCATCTATAGTGTCTATCATTTTACATTGTCAACCAAAAAAAAAAAATTGACAAAATGACAAATCAAGGTGATGATTGTAATAGTGGGTAATTATTTTTTATAATTTATTATTTTCATAAAATTTTAATAATTAAATAATTTATTGCTTTACATTGTCATCGCTGCATATAAATTATTGTTTTTTAAATTAAAAACCAAATTACAAGAGCAATTAGAATCAATCCGGTTTGAATAATTGGTTGTGCAAAGAAAATATGAATAATTGACATTTTACACAAAATGGTTCCGATTGGAATTTCCAGCCAAATCAAACGAACGAACTCTGAACACATTCAATGTTTAAACTATGTGGAACTGTTTATCAATTATTTGTCAAATGATGAAAAAACAAAAAGTAATTAACCCTTTACTTTTTCACTTCAACCCTTTAGAGAAGTCAAATTTCCTTAATTGGCTTGTAATTAAATCCTTCAAATTTTGGAGATTCAACAGTACCACCTTAAAACTTGTTAGTTAAAATAAATAAATGGAAAATACTATATATCTAGAATTTTTGCAAGAAAATAAACACCACAATGATGTGGCATAATTGATGGATGGATTCTATCGTTACATCTAATCAAATCACCACTATATATTCCGTACAAATTTCTGGTTATATTGTTTTAGGTGTATAGCTAGCATTTCTCTAAATAAATTAGTACGCTAAACAAACTGACACATGATCGCTCTAAAGGGAATGAGAGTTTCCTCCTCAGTTCCCTTTGCTGCTTTCCAACTCTGCTTACTCACTTTTTTAGAGACCTTCCAAAGAGAAATGTGCTTTGAACCCAATTATTTTGGGATCACCTTATATTCGAAAGAGAAAAGAGGAGAGTTTAAGAGAGAAATCAGAGGATAAAAGATGAAGTTATGGATTTCACGTGTGTTTTTTTTTCCTTCAATCTTGAGGGTTGGGTGTCTTGAATTTTATGAGAGTCAAATAATTTTGTTGGCTCCAAACTTACTTGTCTGCTCTTTTTTATTCTTCTCCGTGGAGTTCTTCATATTAAATATTTGATTTTTTTTTTAAAAAAAGACCAGGTCTTAAATCGTAGATCTGGCAGAGACGTTATTCAGAAATTCTTTGTGAATTAGAATGCTTTCTACGATCCCACATCTTTTTAAATTTTGCTTGTTTCTTTTATTTTTTTTCTCCTTTTATTGCAATATTGGATGTATTTTATTAACATCGTTATGGCTTTGTTTCAATTGTGAACAGTTGTAACTAATTGAGTTTTATTTCATGTCATCATTGATAATCTCTTCTTCTTCTTCTTATATTTTCATTGGGTGTATGCTTTCCCTTTATTTTCTTTTCAGTTAACTCTTTATCTCCTTGTTTTTCTCCTTTTCAGGATGTCTTTGTAGACATGTAGTTTATGAAGAAGACTAAGACAGACTTGTGTGGATGAACCAATGAAGTGAATTTGTAGAATATTTTGTGTGCTTGATTCTACATATGGCAACTTCCCAGTCTTCTTTTCCCTCTTCCCATGCTTCTCAGATAAAATATGATGTCTTCATTAGTTTTAGAGGTTCAGACACTCGTCGTGGTTTCCTTAGCCATTTGCTTAAGGCATTAACTCAGAAAAATATTGAAGCATATGTAGATAACAAACTTAAAGAGGGAGATGAGTTATTGCCAACACTTTTTACAGCGATTGAGGAATCACAAATTGCATTGATCATACTCTCAGAAGACTACGCCTCTTCAAAATGGTGCTTGGAAGAGCTTGTCAAAATAACTGAATGCATGATGGAAAAAGGACAGATTGTGGTGCCTATCTTTTACAAAGTAGATCCATCAGAAGTACGACATCAAAAGGGGTGCTACAAAAATGCATTTGATGAACATGAAAAATCGCTCAAGGACAACATAATGAATGTAGAGAAATGGAGAGCTGCTTTGAAGAAAGTTGCCAACTTATCAGGATTTCATTCCAAACATTTTGGGTTAGTGCATCTTCTTTTGAACATTAGGACTTTATTGTTAATTAAACTTTGAATTTTCCTTTTGGATTTTTATTTATCACCTTGCTTGTTATCTACCTAGAAGATAATAGCTTCCTTTTAATTTCCATTTTATAGAACTGAAGCAGAGCTAATTGAAGTTGTCGTCCAGCGAGTGTTGACAAGGTTGAATCATATGTATCAAGTGGATTTCAAAGGCCTTGTTGGAATTGATAAACCAATTGCAGATCTTCAGTCATTAATTTTGCGAAACATATCAAAAGATGTTCATATTACAGGAATTTGGGGTATGGGTGGTATTGGTAAAACAACTATTGCCAGTGCATTATTTAGCATATTATGTTCTGAATATGAAGCTTGCTATTTTCTAGCAAATGTGAGAGAACAATTAGAGAAGAATGGAATAATTCAGTTACGGGAAAAACTTCTTTCCATATTATTAGAGGAAAAATATCTAAACATTGATGTTCTTGGTGGAACACTACCAGCTCATGTTCTAAGAAGACTTCGTTGCAAAAAAGTTCTTCTTGTTCTTGATGATGTCAATAGTATGGATCACATTAGAAGCTTAGTTGGAGGATATGATTGGTTCGGTCGAGGCAGTAGAATCATTGTCACAACTAGAGATAAACATGTGCTTTGTAAAGAAGCTGATGATATATATGAAGTTAAGGCATTAGGAGATAAAAAATCTCTACAACTTCTAAATATGCATGCCTTTAATGGAAAGTGCCTCCAAATGAATTGGCATAATCTGATGCATAAAGTGGTTGCATATGCTAAAGGCATCCCATTAGCTTTGAGAGTTTTGGGTTCTTTTCTTTATGGAAAAAGTGTTGAAGAATGGGAAAGCCTATTGCAGAAACTTCAGAAAATGCCATTTCCAAAAATTCAGAATATTTTGAGATTGAGTTATGAAGGACTAGATCGAGAAGAGAAGAGTATATTTTTATATATTGCTTGTTTCTTCCAATGTGATGGAGAATATCGCATCAAAATTTTACTAGATGCATGTGGTTACTCAACGGCTATTGCTTTAAAAACTCTTCAAGATAAATCTCTTGTGACTATTTCAAGCATTGGATATGTGTCTGTGCATGACTTGATTCGAGAAATGGATCGAGAAATTGTTCGAGAACAAAATATTGAAAATCCTGGGGAACGAAGTCATTTATGGGATTCTAATGACATTTGTCGCGTGTTGGAAAATGATGAGGTGAGAAACTATAAATAAATTTCCATTGTAAAATCATTTTTTGTTTTTGGTTTTTGAGATATTCTTCTAGCTTAAATTTGATTTGCTATTAATAAAGTATTTTAATATTTACCGTCACTAAATAATGGAAAGAACATCTTTGTAATAATTCACTTAATTTTACGAAATGTATACAACAATTTCTTTCTTGATAGAAATGTCATTGCATGATTATTTTGATAATATATCAAATTCTTAATCTTGTAGTATGGATTCATAAAAAATTATTTATTTTTATTACAGAATTTAATTTTGATATGCTTTTAACATTAAAATTCCAATTATACAGTATCATAAATGTATTTAATTTTTATAACAATCACCTTTAGCTTTTATAAAAATGACCTTCATATAATAATATTCAAAAGTAAATATTTTTTATGTAATCAAATGGCATAATATAAAACTATTTTACTTTAATAATATATCAAAATTAACTTTTTATCTAATAACTAATATATTGTTTTTGAACAAAACTATTCTTCTTTGTAAATTATTCACTTTTTTATTCTTGGTGGACAGGGTACTGAGCATATTGAAAGCATATTCTTGAACATGATAAGACCTGGTGACTTGAGTATAAGTCCTCACGCCTTTGCCAGAATGGCCAATCTAAAGTTATTAGGAATTCATAATTCACACATACATAGCATGATCCATCTTCCAAAAGGCCTTCGAATTCTGCCAGATAAAATAAGACTTTTTCATTGGGACGACTATCCATGTAAATCTTTCCCAATGACATTCAATGCAAAGTACCTCGTTGAACTTCGCATGCAAAACAGTCATGTTAAAAAACTTTGGAATGGTGCACCGGTACGTAAAATTATATTTTAGTTTTCTTCCTTATTGGTTGTAGGGATTGGTGTACAAATATTAATATCAATGCAATATGATAAAATTTTTAAAAATTAAGATAAGAATACAGAAGGTATTGATACCAAATAAAGAATATAAAATAAATTAAATATTAGTTTGTCTTCAACTTTTTGATAGAATTTCTATAAAACATAACAAATTAATAATCTGGTATCTTGTGTTATGAAATATAATGAAAAATTCTTGGGTGGTCTGAGAGTAAGAAAATACATTTACTGTATTCTATTTAATGAATAACACATCAGCTATATATTGCATTAAATATGCAGGGAAAATGGGAGATCTCTTGCACCTAAGTATTTCTCAACAACATTAACCCATAAAATTGATGTGTTATTTATTAAATAAAATAGAGCAAACACATTATCTTACTCTCATAGCATCTAAGTATTTCTTGAAATATAATAAATGAGTGTTTTCCTTTCTTAAAGAGAACCATCCATATTCCTAGAGTAAAAGAAAGCTGAAAGATGAAATTAAGGCTAATAAGGAGAGAATGAAATTGAGAAAACAAATTTTGAAGTTTTCATTTATTCAGATGTGGTAGAAAACAAGAGATAAAGAAAATAATGGTAGTGAAATTCACAAAAAAAAAAACTTTTTATCCCCATTAGGATTAAAAATAATTAGTGAAATAGTAATATGATCTTTTTGTCAAATAATATAGAGTTAATATCATAAGAGAAAATAAAGACAAGTATTGTATACTAATCCATGGATAACTAACAAGCATGAGTAGTATATATATAGGGTAATGTTATTTTAACACCAAAAAAATGGGTGTCTAATTTATAACCATTGGATGTGATAGATATCCTCACTTATCCTTAAAATCCATCACATCCAATGGTTATAAATTAGACACCCACTTTTTGGGTGTTAAAATATCATTACCCATATATATATAAGGGATGACTTTAATGGGAGGAATGATTTACTATAAGAATATGAGGAGTAAATGTAGACTACACAACCATATATAGATAACCATGATTGAAATTTATTAATAATAATTAATGATCATGTGATCATCTGAAAATATTATGTGATTTTTTGTTTTAATCTTGACCATTATTCATCTAAGATCCGACCATCTAAATTTGCTTCTCTTATTCTCACAATAATTCACCCCTCTTACCTGAGTCGTTCCCTATACACAAACACACAGAGTTGGGGATCTATTTATATTTGGTGTAATTTTTGTACGTTTATACTTTCAATAACTCTTTATAGAAATAAAATTTAATTAATTTGACGGTTAAATTATGTGATATTATACTAATTATCTAGCACATCAAATTTTTAAAAAAATTAGATAATAGTAGACATGTGTCCTTATGATTGATATTTACTTATATTTTCAAAGGCATATTATCTATCAAAATAAAATGGTATGATGAAATATCAAATTATTTTTAAACTAGATGAAATTTAATATATTTAATCTATTTATTTAGTAAGAACTTTAAATTCAATTGTTGAATTGATAAAATTTTATACCTCTATATGTGTGTGTCTATATATATATATATATATTTCGACGGTATATTTGAGAATGGGCAACATGACAGATTTTCTTGATACAGGATCTGGCAAATCTGAGAAGCATTGACCTTAGTGAATCCGAGCAATTGATTGAAGTTCCCGATTTTTCTACAGCCAGAAGTCTTGAAACTGTATTTCTCAATTACTGCACAAATTTAATCTCTATTCATCCGTCTATTTTCACTCTTCAAAAGCTTGTTTGGGTGCAACTAGGCTTTTGTGAAAGGCTCAAAAATCTGCCAGGTAAAGCTTCTTTGATCTCTTTTTAAATATATCTGAGGAATTTTAAAGATAATGAGATTTGAATTTATAATTTTTTCATACCTAAAAAAGAATTTATGATTTCATATTAATTATTTAAGTCCTTCATCATATATCAGTCTTAATAAGTTATTCCTTTCAAGTCTGACAGTATTATGCTCAAGTTAATCTTAAAAGATTTTCATAGTCTTTTAAAGAAAATATGTTTTAAGTCAATTTGATCTTTTATTAATATAAAATCTTGGTAATTTAAGAGTCAAATTAATTGACTGTGATGTGACGTATTTTTATTAGTTTTATGTGTTACCACTCAACTAGCTTATGCAATGTATATACTTTATGAATGGAATCGTTGAATTTTTAATTCGAAGTATAGGGAATGCTTTAATCCACTCTTGCTTTTTGAATTAGTTTTTCTTCACTTTCTCTAAAACAACCTTCATATTCTTTGTTAATCAAGACGATAGTTTGATGCTAATTACTTATTATTATCCACCCAAGTTTCATTTGATTTATTTAATATAAAATTTAAAGTTTAACATTAATATTGAAAAATTTCTTAATATAATAACTAAATAAATAGCAGTAACAAGTTTTTTTTAAAGAAAATTAAATACAATATTTTAAATTAAATACAATATAGATGAATTAACAAATTGCAATACTTAATTCATATATGCTTAATATTTGATAATTTAGTTTATATATATTGTTAAAGGTATTAAATAGATATAAAATATAAAAATTAGTTGGTGTAAACCTTTTTAATGATTTTTTTTATTTTATTTCATCTGTATTGTTATATATATATGTTAGGATCAAATTATATTAATGTACCTTTAAGAATAGTCACACAATAACTTTATATAAAATAATTTATTCATTAATTCAACTATTGAATTGCAGTTATTTGTCATAAAGATTATTTGATTCAAATTTCATGAAAATTGAAAATCAATAAAAATGTAATCGTATATAACTCCTATTGTTATTCATTTTATGCATATATGTCACGACCCGCCAAAGGAACGTGACCGGCACATGAGGGATTGAGTGCCCATAGAAGCCTCTGGCAACGTAACTGATTAATATGAATAAATAAATCAAAATATATTTATGATACTCCCATTTTAACTAAATTTCATCAATCTAAAAATATCTCCAAAACATAAATCTTGAATATAAAATTGCACAAAATCTATAATCTGAGCCAAGCCAAACATAAATAATTAAATAACTGATATCTATAAAATAAATAAAACTGTATTATGCATGTTTGGGATCTTGCCCATACAACTACTGGAACACTACTAAACTAACATAACCTATAATAAGCTCCATTCTGAAGCGAAGCTCACCAAAAGAAGTTACAGCACTACTGGGAAGGATCTTGTGGTGCAATTGAACCTATAATTGTATCTGTAGGAGAAGAAAAGAGATGGGTGAGTTCATTAAAACTCAGTGAATGAGCCTCCACTCACAACCCACATGGGACAACAACAAAAATACATAATATATACGTGCAACTGTGTAAAGCATTGTATACATAATTACATATAATTGTACTGAAAATAATAATTTAACTAAGTCTATAGCAATAACTAGTAGAGAAACAGGAAGTATTCTACATATAAATAATCTGAGTTTGATAGATAAATCTAAGCACTAATCTGATGGGCAGCTAACTAGGTTCCATAAATGGACACCTCACTAGGTTCCTTACTATGGATGAGCTAGTCCTCTAACGGATCACTTGATACCAAGGTTAATGATCAATTCTACAGCCATTAACTCACTGAAATGTTTCTTACTAATTATTGGCTAAAAATAATAGCAATAAAATTCACTGTTCATACAATACTGAAGTTCATGAAATTTTCTAACTAATAAAATAAGTCGAAATCATACATATAGCAAGTATGGTCTCATGAGCTTTCTAAAATAACAATCTTTCATAATAACTACAAAATAATAATTTTTCTAAAATTTCTATAATCCATAAAAGCATAATTTCTAGGCATAAATCATTCTAAAATTCCATAAATAATTTATATAGTACTAGAAAAATAATAATAATGACCAAAAGTATGACCATGAGCTTAAACCCACTCACAGTTGGTAGCGGGGAGTGTGCTTCCATAGACAACTTGACCTTGGGAAGCAAGAATGACATCGATAACTACCAAACGATATAATAAAAACATAAACAATTTAATTTATTCGCCCAAACTGAGTTTGGGGTGATAGGGAGGAAGAAAGTTGTGAGGAAGCCATGCCTAACAGTACCCAAACTCACAAACAAGATGAAAGGGGGAAGGAATCAGCTAAATTCCATGAAGATCACTTATCGAAAGAGATTGATTAGAGAAAATTGAGAGAAACCACGTTTTTTTCTCTTGGAGAAAAATCCTTTGGCAACTAGAGTTCTTAGAAAAATATTTAGAACTACTATAATATGCTAAATATATTTTAGAAGTATAAAAAAAATAAGCAGACGCAGCACTATTCCGTTATCTTTCCACTCTTGCACGTGCCGCAGGAGGAAGGTACAGGAGCAGCATTTAGGTTGTAATCACTCAAACATTTAACAACTAGTGCACATCATTTTCACTCTGCTAAAAGCTTTCTATATATGATATTTTATTTTTATTATAACATATAACTACACACACACCTACTTTAAAGGTGCTTCACTGTGAAAAAAAATAAAAACGAACGTACATCAACGCAAATCAAATATAGAATAGTAGTAATAATAATTATTATAATACTAGTAATAATATTGACGATACATTATGGTTACTTTTGTGTATGTGTATATATATATATATATATACACACACACTAATAGCTAATAAAAATATAGATATACAGAATAATAATAATACCAATAGATATCATATATGGGGTATTACATACTAACCCCCTTAAAAGAGATTTGGTCCTCAAAGCTAAACAACGCACCTTGAGGTGGAAAAAGGTGGGGTTACTTGATTTTCATGGCTTCTTTGGCTTCCAAGTCGCTTCCTTACCGGAGTGCTTCCTCCAGATAATTTTCGCTGAGGCTACCTCCTTTGAGCGAAGCTTCTTGATCTAACTATCCACAATAGCAACTGGTTCCTCTTCATAGGACAAACTCTCATCGACTTGGACCGTTTGCGGAGTGAGCACATGAGACTAGTTGGGTATATACTTTGTCACGACCCGATTTAGGTACGTGACCGGCATATGAGAAATCTCATTCTCACGCAAGCCTCATAACCTGTTTACTAATTTTGCATACATACTCTGCTCTAACATCCATGAAATTTAGAAATTATCTCTTTTTCCACATGTAAATCATCTGTTCTCTGAAATCAAAATCATTATATTTAAAATCTTGTAATAACCTTTCGGATCTCAAAATCGTGAATTATTTATACATATAAATCAAAATACACTTTGTCAAATGTCTTTATCATTATATACAAATCAATATATAATCATATTATGCCAAATGCAAAAAAATAAAACATGCTCTAGGTCCGGAATCCTGCCTGCAATGTATTGGAGCACTCTAAATAGAATGAGAATGCTTCACTCAAGTGAAGCTTAACAGCTATACTCTAGTGTTGCGGGGACACTGGTGGCAAGGAGGACAGTAGCTACAATACCTATGATAGAGAGGAAAGCAGAGAGGTGAGTTTTATTGCTAAAACTCAGTGAGTGAGTCCTCACCTGAAACCCCCTTTCATGGGACGTTAAGGAAACAATACACAAAAATCATAATAACATTAATAATACTAAAAAATCCCACATAATCAAGTATACATTCTTTTCTAAAAGTCCTTTATAATCATCATGTTATAATTTAAAAGAAATTTTCTAAATTTATTTTTATACCTGAAATCATACAAGCAACACAATACAGTAGCTCCTAGAGAAACAGTAATCTCTGCTATGTTTGTGATGTAACAAAACTCTGAATATAAATTCCCTGAATATCTCTGGCCTGAGCTACTTGGTACCAAGGTTAACAGATTTACTGTCGTTAACACACAACCTATTTCTCTATAGTTACCTTATAACTAACCAAATAAATCCATGAAAGCTAAAACCTTCAAAACCTTTTTAATTCTATGAGAGCTCTGAATCTGTCTGATTCTAACAATCTGACCTTAGCATAACTGTGGTTATGAAATCATGCCTAAAGGATCACCCTTTGTAGACATTTGTGATTTCATAAACTCACAGAATATGTATCCCTCAGCTGTTCTGAATCTCATGAAGATTCAGGCTCTAAAACTTTTTGATTTATTCTCTAAAACATAATTCAAATTACTAAGCTTTCATAGTCTAGAAAGCTCAACAACATACTTGAAATAAAGAGGTTAAAACTATAGTTCTAATCATTTCTCTAAACTCCACATCTAATTATAAAACTAAATTACATATATAAATCAGTTCCAGAATCCATTGAAACAATTATAAAAGTCTTTAACATTTACATAAATCATCAAGTCTATAGAAAATCAGTACAACAAATATGGTCCCATGAGTTTTCTCAAAAACAAGCTTCATACTCTAAAATTAACAGTTCTAGAACATACATTCCAATAGGAAACTTCAAATTCTTGTACAATATTTCTCTAAAATCAAGCAGTAAATCATATTTTCATGAAAATAACTCTAATACATAATATAAAGATAACAGATGCGAACCCACTCAGCTGGAGTGGTAGAATATACTAGAACAACACCAACAGGACTCTGGAAAGCAGGGATGGCACTGATGTCTGCCATAACAGTCATAAAACGCTAGATTAACCTCTAATAATCCTTAAATAACTTACATTTATCTCTAGTATGAAGGAAGAATTTCACTTTCTTTGAGAAACATGGAAACCACTATACCATCCCAAGAACAAGGAGAGATTTGAGAAGAAAGGAAGCAAAATCAAGAGAACAATATATCTTAAGGCCTTATAAGTGAAAGATTGGAGTCAGAATTGAGAAAAGTGAAAGAAAATGGAGTTTAGAGGGTGAAGAGAGGTGGAGATGAGTTTCTGGTGGTTTAGGGGTCAAGGAATTTTGTTTTGGGTTGTGGGAATATTCTAGACCCTAAATGGGGTTTTAAATGTCCTTATGACTGCTTGGGCGGTAAATGACCACCCAGGCAGTCCCTGCTGATGCTGTTGCACCGCCTCATCCTCTGTTTACCGCCTAGGTGGTCTTATGACCGTTGGGGCGGTCTCACTTATTTACATTTAAAGTTAAATCATTTATTTTACTTCCTATTAACTTTTAAACATAAATATAAATAACGAAATACGCCCCAATTGGATTTAAATAAAATATTAGAAAAATCAAAATCCCAACAAAGCAAAATCTAAATTTTGGGTTTTAGTTCAAATCTGAAAATTTTCACAGTTTTATAAACTTGTACTCTAGAAACGGGGCTTTTAAAGGTTTCGAAAAATTCATTAAAAATCACTTTTTAACTTATTTTTATCTAGGAAACAATTATTGAGACTTTTCATCCCAAGAATATGACTCTATCATATAGCCCTCCAAGGAGGTGTAGGGTCCAGACTTAGTGAAATTCAGAACCCGAAACGATAGGTAAGAGTAACTGATACCCTTTTTTAGCACGGAAAAATTTGCTAACCCTTTTATTAAAATTAGGGGTATTACATACTTCCGAAGCATAGTGACATGAAACACTGAGTATACGGCTGATAAACTGGGAGGTAGTGCTAACTTATAGGCTACTGCTCTAACTCTCTCTAGAATCTCAAATGGGTCGATAAAATGAGGGTTTAACTTTCCCTGCTACCAAACCTCACTACCCCTTTTATAGGGGATAACCTCAGAAACACGTGATCCCTAACCACAAACTCCAAGTTGCACCGATGATTATCTGCATAAGACTTCTATTTGGACTGTGCTGCTAAAAAACGCTCCCTGATCAATTGAACCTTTTCTATGGCTTCTTGCACCAGGTCCGGACCTAGGGACTTAGCTTCCCTAAGCTCAAACCAACCAATAGGGGACCTGCAACGCCTCTCATACAAGGCTTCGAATTGTGCCATCTGGATACTTGCTTGGTAACTGTTATTGTATGAAAATTCGATCAAGGATAGATGATCACACCAGCTCCCTCTAAGCTCTAGCACATAAGCTCTAAGCATATCTTCCAAGGTCTATATCGTCCTTTCTAACTGGCCATCTATCTGGGGATGAAAAGCTGTGGTCAAATCCACACGCATCCCAAGGGCTTCCTAGAACGCCCTCCAAAACCGCGTAGTTAACTGGGACCCTCGATCCGATATGATAGATACTGGGACACCGTGAAGTCTAAATATCTCATCAATGTACAACTGGGCATACTGTACTGCATTGAAGGTGGTCCTTACTGGCAAGAAATGTGCTGACTTAGTCATCCCATCTATTATCACCCATATGGAATTGAACCCCTTGGTGGTCTAAGGTAACCCAACTACAAAGTTCATAGTTATCCTCTCCCACTTCCACTCTGGAATCTTTATCTACTGAAGTAACCTTGCTGGCCTTTGGTGCTCAGCTTTGACTTGCTAGCAGACTAAGCACCTAGCCACAAAGTCACCGACATATCTCTTCATACCATCCCACCAGAACAATTGTTTGAGATCCTGATACATCTTAGTTGATCCTGGATACACGGAGTATACTGCATTATGGGTGCTCTCCGTCACTTTCTTCCTCAGCTCACCCACTGCGGGTACACACAAACGATTCCTAAAGTGCAACACACCCTCAACATCAATTGAGAGCTCTACATTATCAACCTTACAAACATTCTCAGCCAACATAGCTAGCTTTGGATCTTCACCATGTTGTGCCTTGATCTGTCCCACCAAGATTGACTGAGCCCTGATGTGAGCTAGAAAGACCCCTGTATCACTACGACCGAACTGAACTCCCTCAGCTTCCAACTTATGAATATCCTCCACTAACGGCTGTCTCACTAGCGCTATGTGGGCCAAACTGCCCGCTAACTTCCTACTCAGTGCATTTGCCACTACATTCGCCTCCCCTAGGTAGTATGAGATCGTACAGTCATACTCCTTTAGCAACTCAAGCCATTTGTGCTGCCTCAAGTTTAGATCCTTCTGCTGAAAAATATACTTCAAGCTCTTGTGGTCTGTGAAGATCTCACAAGTTTCTCCATATAAGTAGTGCCTCCAAATCTTTAAGGAAAAAACCACTGCCGCCATCTCTAAGTCATGCGTAGGGTAATTCTGTTCATGCTTCTTGAGCTGCCGTGATGCATAAGCTACAACTTAGCCATGTTGTGTTAGAACACAGCTAAGTCCAACTCTCGAAGCATCACATAACACTGAAAAACTACCTGTCCCTGAAGGTAGTACCAAAATGGCGTCGTGGTTAGACATGTCTTGAGCCTTTGAAAACTCTCTTCGCATTCTTCTGTCAACTAGAACTTGACTTTTTTCTGTGTTAACTTAGTCATGGGTGCTGCAATCTTAGAAAAGTCTTGAACAAACCAGTTATAATATCCTGCCAAGCCTAGAAACTACAAACTTCTGAAACTGTTGTAGGTCTAGGCCATTGTTGCACTGCTTCTACCTTCCTCGACTATACCAGAATACCGTCCTTCGACACTACATGTCCAAGGAACGCCACTTGATCTAGCCAGAACTCACACTTGGAGAACTTGGCGTACAACTGATTTTCCCTCAAAGTCTGTAGAACTATCCTCAAATGCTGCTCATGTTCCTCCTTACTCTTGGAGTATACTAAAATGTCATCAATGAAGACAATCACAAACTGGTCCAAAAACGGCTTAAACACCCTGTTCATTAAATCCATGAAAGTTGCTGGGGTATTAGTTATCCCAAAGGATATCACTAAGAAGTCATAGTGTCCATAGCGAGTCTTGAAGGCCGTCTTGGATATATCTTCATCGTTAATCTTTAGCTGATGGTAACTAGATCGAAGGTCAATCTTGGGAAAACATATTGCTCCCTAAAGCTGGTGAAAACGATCAATGCGAGGCAAAGGGTATCGATTCTTGATCGTCACCTTATTTAACTGCCTATAATTTGTACACATTCTCATCGAACCGTCCTTCTTCTTGACAAACAACACTGGAGCAACCCATGGAGAAGTACTTGGCCGAATAAACCCCTTGTCCAACAACTCCTATAGATGCTCTTTCAATTCTCTTAACTTTGCTGGAGCTATGCGGTACGAGGGTATGGAGATGGGCCTAACTTCTGGCTCAAGCTCTATCCCAAACTCTACTTCCCTCTTCGGCGGCATACCCGGCAAATCATCTTGAAACACATCTGGAAACTCATCAGCCACTAGAACCATGTCCAAACTTCGTATCTTTGCCTCTACATCCCTGACTATAGCTAAAAACCCATAACTACCTCTATCCATCAACCATAGTGCACTCATAGTTGATATCAAGCTCATCGATAAACACCTTGTACCCAGAAACATTTTTGGCTCATCACCTGGAACCTCAAACCTCACCACCTTGCTATAATAATTTACATTGGCATGACATGGGGCTAACCAATCCATACCCAAAATAACATCAAAGTCAGATATATCCAACACTTCCAAATTTGCTAGTGTTTCCATGTCACCAACTTTGACTCTGCACAATCTATGCACTGTCTGAATAAGGATGGGCTTTCCCAAAGGTACCCCAACTAAAAACGGCTCCTCAAGATCCTCAGGGAATCTTTCAAACCGTATAGCAAAGAACAGGGACACATAAGAGTAGGTGGACCCCGAGTCAAACAATGTCATGGCATCGAAGAAACATACTATGGTCATACATGTTATCACTTCATTTGAAGCCTGAGTATCTTGACCGGTCAAAGCGAACAAACGGGGCTGTCCCCCACTACTCTGGCCTTTACTGCCTACCCTTCTACCACCTGCACCTTTGCCGCCAGGGCCTCTACCCCCAGCTCTGCAGCCTACTAGAGTGACAGAGTCGACCAGGGCTGTTGACTAGATAGGCTAAACTGACATGGAGGGGTTAGCTGACCCCTGATTAGAAGCTCCTTGAAACATCTGGCACACTCTGCACTTATGGCTTGGCTGGCCACACCCATAAAATACTGAGGAACCAAATAAACACTGACCTTAATGTCTCTTCTCGCAAGTCAGGCATACTGGATGTGAATGCCATGAACTTGTCCGTTGTACTGACTGCCCCCGCTACTGGCCTTGCTGATGGTGACCTTTGCTCGAACCTGCTCCACTCGAGAAAAATCCATGAAACCTGGTCTTCTTGTTAGCCTTTGACACCACCCTGCGCTCTGCTAAACCATTCTCAAGACCAATTGCTGTGTCTACCACTCGAGCATAGTCCATGGTCCCGACATGGGGCTACAAACTGAGGAACATATCTCTGGGCAGACCTTGAACAAAACTTCTCACCCTAGCTATCTCTGTCAGTATTATACTGGAGGCTTCCTGTGCCACATAAGTGAAACAATCATCATACTCTGTAACTGTCATGCTTGGAGTTAAACGAAGCTTCAAAAACTTCTCAATCATCTGTGCTTGTTGGTTCTCTGATATGAATCTCCGCATGAAGGCTTCCTTGAACTGTTCCCAAGAGGGAAAACTAGCGATCCCATGCCTTTATTGAAACTTTTAATACCATAACTTTGCTTAGCTTCCCAGCTAGAAGCCAGCCAACTCCACTACTCTCTTTGAAGAACAATGAATGACAGCAATTATCTTCTCCACTTACCTGAGGAATTCCTGGGGGTCCTCGGCCGTCAAACGCCCATTGAAGGTGGACGGGTCCATCATCTTGAAACGCTCCAAGGTTGAGTCGTTGGTACTTCTGACTGGAGGCAGTTGTGTAGTCGCTTCTAGCTGCCTGGTCATCACATCTATCAAGTTTTCTACCGTTTGCTCAAAAGCTCTAAGGCGAGCACTGTCATTGGATGCGTCGCTCGTACGTTGATGACGAAGGCGTGAAGGGTGTACAGGTTGCATGGTCACACCAGTGAAAGGGAGGACATATAACAAGATCATTAGTGCCAAGAAAAGACAAACTCTTACTGACCTAGACATGACTGATTCTTTCCTAAAAGCCTCAAATAACAATACATCAATGCAAATGGGCGCGCTTCCATTTACATAGATGTCATGCTATTTATGGACACTTGCTCCAGTAATATGTAGGGAAACCTATTGCTCTGATATCACTTTGTCACGACCCACCTAGGGAACATAACCGGCATGTGAGGGATTGAGTTCCCACGGAAGTCTCTGGTAACGTAACTGATTAATATCCATAAATAAATCAAAATATATTTATAATATTCCCAGTTTAACTAAATTCCATAAATCTGAAAATATTTCCAAAACATAAATCCCGATTATAAAACTGCATAAAAAATATAATCTGGGCCAAGCCAAACATAAATAATAAAATAACTGATATCTATAAAATAAATAAAACCATATTATGCAAGTTCAAGATCCTGACTACACAACTACTAGAGCACTACTAAACTAACATAACCTATAATAGGCTCCACTCCGAAGTGAAGCTCACCAAAAGAAGTTGCAACGCTACTGGGAAGGATATTGTGGTGCAACTGAACCTGTAGCTGTATCTGTAGGGGAGGAAAAGAGAGGGGTGAGTTCATAAAAAATTAGTGAGTGAGCCTCCACTCATAACTCACATGGGACAATAACAAGAATACATAATATATACATATATGCAAATGTGTAAAGCATTGTATACATAATTACATATAATTATACTGAAAATAATAATTTAACTAGTTAAGTCCATGACAATAACTAGTAGAGAAACAAGAAGTGTTCTACATATAAATAATCTGAGCTTGATAGCTAAATATGAGCCAATAGCTAATTTGATGGGCAGCTAACTAGGTCCCATAAATGGACACATCACTAGGTTTTTTACTGTGGATGAGCTAGTCCTCTAATGGACTACTCGGTAGCAATGTTAACGATCAATTATATAGTCATTAACTCATTGATATGTTTCTCACTAATTATTGACTAAAAATAATAGCAATAAAATTCATTGTTCGTGCAATACTGAAGTTCATGAAATTTTCTGACTGATAAAATAAATCTAAATCATACATACAGCAAATATGGTCCGATGAACTTTCTAAAATAACAATCTTTCATGATAACTATAAAATAATAATTTTTCTGAAATTTCTATAATCCATAAAAGCATAACTTTTGGGCATAAACCATTCTAAAATTCTATAAATAATTTATATAGTACTAGAAAAAAATAATAATGATCAAAAGTATGGCCATGAGCTTAAACTCACTCACATTTGGTAGCCAGGAGTGTGCTTCCACAGACAACCTGACCTTAGCTAAAATGACACTAATAACTGCCGAACAATATAATGAAAACATAAACAATTTAATTTATTCGCTCAAACTGAGTTTGGGATGATTGGGAGGAAGAAAGTTGTGAGAAAACCATGCCTAACAGTATCTAAACTCACAGACAAGATGAAAGGGGAAAACAATTAGCTAAATTTCATGAAGATCACTTACCGAAAGAGATTGTTTAGAGAAAATTGAGAGAAAGCACATTTTTCTCTTTGGGAAAAAATTCTTGGGCAGCTAGGATTTTTAGAAAAATATTAGGGACTATTATAATGTGTTAAATATATATAGAAGTACAAAAATAAATAAAAAAAAGCTGACGCGGCGCTATTCCGCTACCTTTCCACTCTAGCGCGTGCCGCAGGTGGAAGGTTGTAGTCACTCAAACATTCAACAACTAGTGCACGTCATTTTCACTCTACTAAAAGCATTCTACATATCATATTTTATTTTTATTATAACATATAACTCTATACACACACGCACCCCCCCTACTTTAAAGGTGCTTCACTGTGAAAAAATAAAAATAAAAACGAACGTACATCAACGTAAATCAAATATAGAATAGTAGTAATAATAATTATTATGATACTAGTAATACACATATACATGATGATGATGATGATGATGATGATGATGATGATGATACCAATAGATTTCATATATGGGGTATTACAATATAAATTACACATACCTTCATATAAATATTAGCAAAGACCACATTTTCTGTTGTACACAAAATTCAACCCCCTCTTTTAATTTGTTAATAAATTATACCTTTCCTCTAGTGTTGAATACTAACATACTAGAGATAGTGCCCGTGCGATGCACGGATTTAATTATAATATTTGCAAGAAAATTGTGATAATAATTATAAGTTGGATATAAAATAACAATAGAGTCTTTTTAAATTATTCCATACAATGACATTAAGAAACTTAATTATAACAAAATGGATATTATTTTGTAATCACTATTAAATAATATTGTTATGTAATTATAACAAATTAAATTAAATCTAAATTATAAAATTATAAATAAAATATATGAAATCTCTATTTATATAATTTAAAACAACTTTTTTATTGAGGATATAAAAAATATTATAGAAACTTTATTTTGTTTTATTTTACAACTAATTAAGCACTACATGGTTATAAATTAATATAATCTATGAAACTTATTTCAGAAAAAAAAGTAGAAAATAAAACAAAATAAAGTTTCTATAATATTTTTTATATCCTCAATAAAAAAAAGTTGTTTTGAATTATATAAATAGACATTTCATATATGCATTAATATACAATAATTTTAAAAGATTGTTATAAATTATATAGAATACAAATATGATACAGTAAAAATTATATTTAAAGTAGTTCTTATATATTATGTATTATTTTTATGATTTGTTAATGTATATAAAGAAATTTATTATTAAATTTATTATATTTTTTTAAGACATTTTTTGCAAGATACAAAAATCAATTGCAATTATGTCATTCTTCAAAAAATTTTGAATCTATAAATTAGGGTTTATTGCAACCTTATTATTTTATTCATAACCTTTTTACGATGCATCGTGTACTTAATATTAATAACAATATAAACTTAAAATATTTCACTAATTTTGTTATAACGAAGCAAGTTAAGTTTGAAGGAAAGGATGTCAGATAGCATTATTATCATTAGTTTAATTTAAAAATGATTTATAAAAAATCTAACAATAATAACAAAAGTAATTTTAATTTAAGTGAAAATTTGTGATAGCGGAAATAATTTTTTAGTTCTATGATCTTATTAAAAGGTAAATAGTAAAATGAAATACTAATAGATAAAAAATAATATATATAAAATACTCAGTAATTAAAATGAATTAAAAATAGTTTTAATTTAACAAATTAAAAATTTAAATTCTATATCTATATCCACATAACATATAAGATTAATTATTTTATTTTATCAACTATTGAAACAGCTTAATAATAGCCAATTTATTACTAAATTGGGAGCCCATACACTTTTAAAGTTGGTAACCCAAAGAACTTTTGGATTATGAAGATATTATTTATTAACATAAAGCGATTTAAAATGTTTTTATGGTTACACATCGAAAGAAAATTAAACTCTTCTTTAAATTTGATTATTGTAAGATTAATTTACAACCTTTCAGTTTCAAAATAAATTATTTTAAATTATAAATTATAGATTTCCAAATATGTTATAATGATTAAAATTACGTATAGTGTTTATGGTTTAATTGGAAAAGAAATTCCAACGCATAGTAGTGTTATTAAGGCAAACAGCTTTTTTCTTATTTTAAATTAAAAAAAAACTATAAAGCGTCATTTAAATTTAAAATAAAAAGAAATATCATACATAAAAATATTTTGATGAAAAGTTATGACTAAATAGTTGTTGGTGTATATATGAATGTCATTTCATAAATTGCAATGGCTAATTAATAATTTTTAGCTTCAAGAAAAATGCTAAAAATTAATAAATTCTATTACAACACATTCAATTATACAATAATTTAATAATTTCATAAAATGAAAGGTTTAGTGCAAACATGCTTTCTAATTTCTTCCTTTTCCTTTAAGCCTATTGTGCAATGGTGGTGTTTGACGTATTGTGGGTGTGATTCGATTATTCAATTTCCCTTTTATGAGAGTAAATAAATATGAGTATATTACTTGATTGGTTCTCGAGGATTGATCTTGTGTATCTTTATTGTAGAGAAAAAGACTAAAATCTAGAATTATGCTAATTAATCACCAAATTGTAATGCCTGTAACCCAAAAACTAACCATAGCTATAATTCTACTTCGGAGTCGAGTAACGTAAAATTATAGGTGAAATAATGTTCAATTTCAAGGACATTTGGGCCTCCGGGCTTGGCCTTCTAGTTGTTGTAGCATGGGCACACAATCTTATTCTCGTAGGTGATAGAAGCTTGACATGGCTTTTGGTATTGTGTCTTATGACATCTTCTCAAGCACTCAGATGGGCACTCTAATAACAGTCAGATTTCATAGATGAAAACCAATTAGATTACTTTATCATTAGCTCTAACAACTTTAATTTCAAGATCCATGAAGAACAATTTACATTACAACTTCGTGTGATGGAGTAAGATTAATTAGTTACCAACTTAATCATAGGAAAAGGAACTTACTGTCTACATGATATACTAAGCAGCAGCAGCAGCATCTACCATCGCCTGCAAAATAGAAAGTTGAAGGCTTAAAAGCATTATTTTTCTTCAGTGTATTAATACTTCACAATGGTTCATACATGCATGTTTGGAGGAGGGGATTAAACTGGGTAGTGATCATGGAAATGCTAAGAAGTGCCAGAAACATAACATGGACAATCTTAGCTATTTTTGCATTGGGTTTTCTTCAGATGCAAAAGTTTGTGATTCATAAAATTATATTGGTTATAAATAGATGCAGTTGGAATACCAAAAAGAGAACACAAATAGATGCAATAATTGGAGTTTTGGATTGTGCAATGTATCAAATACATAAAAGAAAAGGAATGGACACTGATGCGTCCTCAAATGCATATTTTGCCATCTAATCATGAATCTATCTCATCAATACATAAAAGGGAAGTTACAAAATTTGAGAAGACAACTTAATTAGAATTTATCACAATTAAGTAAAAGAATTAATAAGCGAGAAATTTTATGCCATTTCCTACGATGCAACCCAAAAGTTTTAATTGTATAAACCATTTAATTTTTTCTATATATATAGAATAGATGATATTCATATTGTGTAATCTAAATATTAATGCAATAAATGCTTTTCCAGTGAAGTTTACATATATATATAGATATCAATAAACTAACAAAAATAAAAATATTATGTCATGGTATGTTTTGATACCAGCCTCTAATTAATTTTTTTGTCTATACATTAGAATTTGAAAGCAATAAAGTTGAATTTATGGTATGATGCATACTATCCAAAATCATTACTACTAGTCTAGCCCTAATGGCTTATATTGGCCTCTAATTACAAGATGCAATGTAGCTATTATTGTCTAAATATACAGTAAAGGACTCTATTAATAAATAATATAATGGGCTAAATTATATTTAAAATCTTTAAATGACTATTTTTTTCTGGTATACTTAAATGACTAGGTTGATATTAAAAATCTTTGAAGGACAAATTTGAATATTTACTCAAAATCCCTTTTAGTTTTTGTTTTGAATGTTACAAGGCTTGATTTGATAGTGTTCTATGATGTGTTTGTGAGTTTGGACTTTAAATGGGAAAGGAGGAGAGAAAATGACTTGTAGTAATAGATTTTAAAATTTTATACTATAAGTTATTGCCCCTTCATTTTCCTCTAAAATCGAAACTTACAAACATGTCTTAAGATAGTGTTTGTTAAATGTCTTGGGGCAACATTAAAGACAGGAACGTGTTTGGAAAAAATGACAAAGACAAAAATTTGTCTCCTTCAACTTATAAGTCAATTTTCGTATCTCCAAAAAGAAGGGATGTTAGATATATGTCTCTTGGACAAAAATTTAAAATATTTTGTTTTTAAAAATATTTCTTTAAATATTTTATATTTTTTCTTTGTCTTTTCACTTTTCAATTTTTTTTTTATCAAATTATAACTTAATCTTCTTCATCTTTTCATCAATCACTATGTTTTATACGCCACTACTAAATATAGTTCTGTTTCCGTCTCTAGTATTGTCTCCGTCTATACTGTCTCATTGTCTCTATCATGTTTGTCTTAGGACAAGTACCAACCACAGCCTAAGGGGTGCTCTCACTTATGAAAAATATAAACTGATTTTTTTTTGTTGGGAAAAATAAAAAGTTGAGATGCTTTTATTCTTGAAATTTAAAATTCAAGATTACTTTTGAGATTATTTCATATGGTATTTTTCATAGCTAAATCTTTTAAAACTTAAAGTACTTTGAAACTTAAAGGACTATACTATTATTTTCATTCATGACAACAAAATTTGAAATTACTCACGTTAATATGAATGTTTATTATAGTCATTTTAAATTTTAAAAATAACTTTATAATATACTTACCTAACATACTGGTGTGACTTCTCTTCATTAAAATCAACTTTTGCCTTATTTCACCCAACTATCCTTAAGAGTAGCTTTTGGATAGCTGAAATAAATCTGCAATTCTAAAAAGTGACGTCTCCATACCAATCCAAGCCTAAGCATCTAACATGTACTGCATGCCTTGTTCTTAAACATTACAGCTATTGAGTCATTGCCCTCATCAGTTAGGCGCTGTGGCAAGCTTCAATACTTGTGGATATCAGGATGTGAAAGTTTGAAGCATCTACATGGCATATCTAAACTGAGATATCTTAGAGAACTTGCTCTTCAAGATTGCAAACATCTTAATACATCAAACCTGCACATGCTATTCGATGGCTTGTGGTCTTTAGGACAACTATTCTTGGATGGATGTTGTAACTTGTATGAAGTCCCAGAGAATATCAGCAAGCTGTCGTATTTATGTTGCTTATCACTTCAGGGAACTAATGTTAAGAGCTTGCCGGAAAGCATCAAACATCTTTCACAGCTAAGAGAGCTTTACTTAAGCAAATGTAGGAGGCTCCAGTCATTGCCTGAGATTCCAGCATCTGTCTATTTCTTAGTAGCCGATGATTGCACATCCTTAGAGAGATTGTTCACCCCAACACGGGAACTACTGGAAGAACACAACAGATTGTGTGAAAGTGAAGCCAATCACTTCTTGTTCGCAGTGTTTTCATTCAACAATTGCCCAAATTTGGATAAAGATGCACTTGATGCTTTTCTGGCATACGTCAACGGGATAAATAAGAGTGCAAGATACCCCACAGATACAATTGTACAGTAAGAGTTATGAGTTCAATTTTGATGCAAGATAGTATAAAAGAGTCATCCAATCAAATCTCTCCATTTGCAACTCCTTTTTAAATATTGGAGTGGAAGTTAACCTTACTTGCTGATATATTAACATATAATTGGATGTTTTTTTTTTTTTTTTACACTATCAGTTCATTAAAATTAAATTTAAAAGTTATTATAAAAGTTATCATACACCAAATAATTATACATCACCTTTTCTATGATTTTCAAAATAGTTATTTTAAGTGAAGTATGTTTTTAATAATCTAATGATGCATATATGATTGGATATAATAGAGGAGTCTATTACCTAAAATTTAAGAAATTCTTAGTTTGCTTTGAGCTCTGTATTATCTATTTATTATTTGATACAAATGTAAAGTTTAGGAAACAAAGATAGTTGCATTCACTTATTGACTTACCTGTCAAACAATTAATCAATCTGAGCAAGAACATTTTTCCTACTCCAAGAGAAACTATAAATTTCTTATTAAAATAATAAAGGCAGGTTTCTTTTTTTTTGGTGTCCAATTTTGTTTTTCATTTTACCTGTCCAATATATGTTTGAAAATTAAAGCCTTACAGCATTCATGTTAAATTTACTAATATATAATTTAACTGAGATTGTATATATTTTTACATTATTTTTTAATCAAATCATTTGATTCGCATCACATGTTTTAATAAGTGGTAAGCATCTTTTAGTGTTTTGGGTTGGTAAATCTCAATTTGATGTGACTCTATAACTCTCAGCTAATAAAATCTGCCTTGTGCTCTTGCTCAGTGATTGAATCTTTTGATTTTTTAGTACTGATATTATGAGTCTCTATTATCAGTTTATTGAACTAAACTTTGATGGTAACAATGATGATGATTAAGGCTATTATTAACTCTGGTCATGGTGCTGTTGGTTTAGCCTATGTTCTTAGGAATTTTACTTAAATTTGATTTTTCAGTTGGGCTGGAACTGTGCCTGTAAGTCTCCATTGTATAAGGCTATAAATACCTCTGACTTCGTGGTTTTGTTGGTTTAGTTTGTGTTTTTATGACCTAACTTCAGCTTGATCTTTTAACGGAGTTTCATGTCTTTATACTGAACTAATTTCCCATGGTGTTCATGCTCAATTGAACTTTTTATTTGTATTGATCTAACCTTTTTTACCTATATGTTTTCTATACTGTGTAAGGCTATTATTACTTCCATGTTAATGGTTCTGTTGTTTTACCATGTGTACTCTGTATATTGAAGAAGTCTTTTTTTCAATGTATCACATGTGGTTTCCAAGTTGAGTGATGAAATCCTTTTGTATAAATGTTGAGATTTTATTTTATTTTTTCTGATCTGCATTAATTCTCTTTATTATATTATCTTTTTCTGATTTGTTACTCTTTATTTCTACAGTGATATTTGATCATTATTACCAATAATCATTTCTAATGTTCTCTAAGCTGTCAAAAATATAATAGTCTTACGTTATAATCTTTAATTTTATTTATTTATTTATTTTAGACTATAAACACTAATTGAGTCGGTCGATGTTCTTAATACATGTAATTGCTGCTAATTTTTCAATTGGTATTACAGAATGTTTTATGCCATAACATTGTAATCTATGATATTTTGAACTCAGTTCCTGTTGTTTTAAGTTAGTTGCCTTTTTCATGAAGGTAAAAACTGTAACTCAGATGCTTCAATGAGAAAACCTTTTAGATCCTTTGTGCACCCCTTTTTGGTTTCATTTTCTTCCTATGTTTGCATTAATACTATTCTTGATATGTATATAAATATCGTGACAACAATGTTGCATCGTTGTATGAATTTGTGAGTTAATTTTTGTTTGTAGCATGATAATCATTTTATGGCATGCTGAGGTTGAAAAGGAGCAACATTTGCTCTTGAACTTTTTTAGTCAAAATGCAAAGTGTTACAATTGTTTTTTTGGTTTACTACTAACACTTGAAGCTAAAAGAAACATGCACATCCTAAATTTCTTGTGATAACTTAAATAAAACAGGGTAAGCATTGATAATTGAATATGTGAATTGGATATTTTAAAACTTTAAGGGAGTATTTGGTTAGAGAGTAGAAATAAAGATAAAATTTCCATAAATGAGTTTATCTATGAAAAATTCATCTATTTTTTCCCCCAAACCAAACACACCTTAGGTGTCAACATTTCCTGCTCTAATGAACTATCACTGTAAATATGTCCAAAGTCCAAGTCTGGCTTTTTATACTATGATTTGAGGACAGAAAAATAATTAATTCTATAAGAAAAATGACTTACACTCTTTAATAATTACTATACCCATGGTAAAAGTACCTAAAAAAGAGTCCAAGCGTAAGGTGAAAACGAACCCAAGTATGAAACTAAAACATCCTAATTGAAGAAGGATCCTGTACAGCACAAGCAGGAGGCAGTTTTGAAGAATAATCAAGAATGTGTTTATTTATTTTTATAGTATCCCTGTTATCTTGACCCACTATATTGGCTTTGAAAGATGGATTATATTTGTTATATCTGTGAAGGTTTATGTCAATCAAATTGGCAGTTTTATATGCATCCATAGTTACTATTAGAGTGGTGATTTACCAAGTTTCCCTGTGTTACGTTAAATCAGATTTATGCATCAATTACTCATATAAGCTTTGGATATTTTCTTCAGCAGATACATATAAAGTATGTACTATTTTAGGTTGAACAGGGTTAGATGTTTTGGTCAATCTTTGACATCGATCTATGATATTTTGAACTCAGTTCCTGTTGTTTTAAGTTAGTTGGCCTTTTCATAGAGGTAAGAAGCTGTAACTCAGATGCTTCAATAAGAAAACCTTTTAGATCCTTTGTGCACCCTTTTTTTGTTTCATTTTCTTCCTATGTTTGCAGTAATATGGTTCTTGATATGTATATAAATATCATGATAACAATGTTGCGTCGTTGTATGAATTTTGTGAGTTAATTTTTGTTTGTGGCATGATAATCATTTTATGGCATGCTGAGGTTGAAAAGGAGCAACATTTGCTCTTGGACTCTTTTAGTCAAAATGCAAATTTTTGGGTTTACTACTAACACTCGAAGCTAAAAGAAACATGGGCGTCCTAAATTTCTTGTGATAACTTAAACAAAACAGGGTATGCATTGATAATTGAATATGTGAATTGGATATTTTAAAATTTTAAGGGCGTATTTGATTAGAGAGTAGAAATAATGATAAAATTTCCATAAATGAGTTTACACATAGAGTTTATCTACGAAAAATTTACCTATTTTTCCGCCAAACTAGACACACCCTAGGTGACAACATTTTCTGCTCTAATGAACTATCACTGTAAATATGTCCAAAGTCCAAGTCTGAATTTTTATACTATGATTTGAGGACAGAAAAATAATATAATTGTAATGGTTTTAATTCTATAAGAAAAATGACTTCACTCTTTAATAATTACTATACCCATGGTAAAAGTACGTAAAAAAGAGTCCAATAATAAGTTGAAAATAAACCCAAGTATGAAACTAAAAACATCCTAATTGAAGAAGGATCCTGTACAGCACAAGCAGGATGCAGTTTTGAAGAATAATCAAGAATTAGTTTATCTATTTTTATATTATCCCTGTTGGGAAATAACTATAAAGTATTTATCTTGACCTACTTTATTGGCTTTGAAAGGTGGACTATATTTTTTATATCTACGTAGGTTTATGTCAATCAAATTGGCAGTTTTATATGCATCCATAGTTACTATTAGAGTGGCGATTTACCAAGTTTCCCTATGTTATGTTAAATCAGATTTATGCATCAATTATTCATATAAGCTTTGGATATTTTCTTAAGCAGATACATATAAAGTATGTACTATTTTAGGTTGAACAGGGTTAGATGTTGTGGTCAATCTTTTAGTGCAAGTTGATGGGTGTGTTATGTCCTGTATTCTCTCTTATATAGATCTTCTAATTGGAGTACTTATTTTCATCTTTCTTACGACAAAAGTTTTTATTCTTTCTTCTTTTTTCTAATTTTTTTCAATCCTCTTTGTAGTTTTCAATCATCGACTCACACTCACCTACATGGACATTTTGAATCTGCAGACATTAGACTGTGCAAAGATATTATCAAGTACAAGTGGAACATCATATTAAGGAGCCCTTTGATCCAGTGTCAAACAAGATCTAACCCTGGCATACCACAACACATTACGGCTAGAGAAAAGAGAAAAGCAGGGACTGTCACTATTGCAAATTTCAATTTAGATACAAATCACAAAAGCGATGATTCCCTTAACTTTTCCCAATATTAAATTTGAGCAGGAGCAATTGAAAGATGCATCATAGATTTGTTTGCTTTAGTAAGGCTATTCTTAACTGTAGTAGTCTGTGGTCTGGCATTCGAGACAAGTTGATACAAATTATGATTTGATTGAATTAATGTGTTCATGCAGAGAGCTCAATTTGAATGAGTGTGGCTTTTTGTTGGTGCTGTCCTATGGTTTGATGTGTTGCTGCCTTTGTATAGAAAAGAAAAGTTGTTGATCTATGAGTTTGGGTGTCACTATCTCCTTAAGATGGAGCTGCAGAGTATTGATAGTAATTCTTTGAAGCATGGGTACTCTAAGATGACTGTCATAACTATATCTAGTACTTATTTGATTCTGTATTTGTTGGGTACTCACTAATCAACAATTACAATAAATAAATGTTACTTAAATACAAATTAGTCCTTATAAAGTATTAAATTTTATAATTAATTAAATGATTTTATTCTTTCAAATCTTGTGTTTCTTTGGATATTTTTGCTTGAACATCATAAAAAATGATTTATTTTATAATATAATTATTTTATTGGTTATAATTTTGTATAAAATGTCCTCCCATATTTATCATAGTTTTTTTAAAAAATTCATACTACATGCATGTATTTGAACTTGGTATATATGAGTACCATGCCTGTAGCTATGCAACACAACTGTGATGGCTTTGTCATTGGTATATATGCAATATGCTTTTAACATTAAAATTCCAATTATATAGTATCATAAATGTATTTAATTTTTATAACAATTACCTTTAACTTTTGTAAAAATTACCTTTTGATCATAATTTTTAAAAGTAAATAATTTTTATGCAATCAAATGGCAATATAAAACTATTTTACTTTAATAATATATCAAAATTAAATTTTTATCTAATAACTAATCTATTGTTTTTGAACAAAACTATTCTTCTTTGTAAACTATTCACTTTTTTATTTTTGTTGGACAAGGTACTGAGCATATTGAAAGCATAACCTTGAACATGACAAGATTTGGTAACTAAAGTCCTCACTTTTTGCTAGAATGGCCAATCTAAAGTTTTAATAATTTATAATTCACATACACATAGTAGGGTCCTTCTTCCAAAAGGCCATCAAATACTGCGAGATAAAATAAGACTTCTTCATTAGGACAACTATACATGGAAATCCTTCCCAACGACATTCAATGCAGAGTACCTTATTGAACTTCACATCATGTTAAAAACTTTGGGATGGTGTACCGGTACATAGAAATTATATTTTAGTTTTCTTCTTAATTGGTTGTATGGATTGTGTACAAATATTTATATCAACGCAATATGATAAAAATTTTAAAAATTAAGATAAGAATACAAAAGATAATCATACCAAATAAAGAGTATAAAAATATAAAATAAGTTCAATATTAATTTTGCTTCAACTTTTTGAAAGAATTTCTATAAAACGTATCAAATTAATAATTCGGTATCTTGTGTTATGAAATATAATATATGAGTGTTTTCCTTTCTTAAAGAGAATCTATATTCCTCCGTGTTAAAAGCTGATCGACCGAATGTCGTGACCGATTGAACCAGGAACTGGTTTGCTATCTGGTTCGGGTTGACCCTAAAAACTAGCAAGGAAAAAACCGATTAAGAACTGCTTTGAACTAGCCGGGAATCGGTAAACCGGGCAAACCGGCCCAACCGAATCAAACCAGTTTTTTTTTTCAAAAAAAAAAACCTAAAATCTTATTTTTCCGAATTCTTTTCCTTTTCTGGTATGAGATTAGTAACTTGAGAGATTTGATCCATATGGATAATGTTTATTTTGATTGAGAGATGAATTATGTTATACTCTATGGGTTTTTTTTATGCCTAATTTAATTTTTAGTTATTTATGACATATATTTTATTTTGTATTTTTATGACATACACTCTATTGGTTATATTCCGGTTGGACCCCCAGTTGAACCTCTAAACCACTAAACCCTTACCTTGATCGATTCGATCTCTGGTCCAGTTTTCAGAACCTTGGTATTCCTAGAGTAAAAGAAAGCTAAAAGATGAAATTAATACTAATAATTTTTCTTCTTTACTCATCCATTCTAAAATATTATATTTATTATATTGTTTTGAGAATTCTATATCCTTCCATCCTTATATAAGCCAAAGTAATGTTAGAGGGACAACAATTTCTCACAACAAATGCACACTAGCAAGAAGACAAATAAATAAGTAGAGCTCAGGAGAAAGGGAAATGAGATGCATCAATAGGGATAAAAAAAAAAAGAATCTACCATAGAATCTCTCTAAAAATAAATCTCACATTCCCTCACTTCCACTCTCGTTGGCTTTCATCTTCCACTGCAAGCACACACTCTCCCTCCTTTTTCCCTGCAATTGAAGCCTTGCACAAGCATACTCTCCCTCTCCTCTCCCTAGGAAACACCCTTTAAACCCTTTTTGAGTGCATTTGTTATATATTATTGTTCTTACCTAGAAATGCAGCAACAATGTAAGTAGCTCCAACATCCGAGCAAACAGGGGGTAGGTTACCTACAAAGACACTCTAACACTCAAGTCAGTGAATGAATGAGACATAAAATGGTAAAAGAATAGTATGTAATCAGCTTGTTATACTTGGGGGTGTTGAACCTCTTATATAGTGTGAGGTGACCATGTGATAATTCTGTTTATGATCTCCCTTAAATGTAGAAGATATTCCTGTGATTTAGTAATGAAGATAAGATATGATAATAACAAGATATAATGAGATATAGAGAGATATTATATGGAATTTATGAGATATACTCAACTAAATCTGGGGTAAATCCACAGGGGATACTATGCTATGTGGGCAAGTTATGGGACTCTTTGGGAAAGTCTTCTAAGACTGAGGCCCATATTTCTAGTCCAGTACATAGCCCCCGAGCTTGCTCGTAGGCTGAGAAGTTGGTACCGAGGTGTCATGACCGAGGTGTATTAGTTTGAGGACTATGTGCCGAGTTCAAATAAGTTGACTTATTGTGCACAGCTTAGTGCTCCTTTTCAGAGATTGTAGTAACAATTTATAATGGATTGTATTAAGACACGTGTTGTACTTTGAAGGATGATCATCTTGATATTTAAGTGACAACAATTGCTTATATGTTGATCGTTGGATTTAAATTGACCGGCCCCTAGTAGTTCAATGAGGTGGGTGGTTTGGATCACTTGGTTTTGGTGATAGTTCGAGCGATGAGTGCCGAAGACTTTGGGCGAGTTTCAATTGCCTGATTATGCAAGCATGGTTCATATTTTGTCTTCTCGGCTGTTGTGAGTGATTTATATTAAAGTGATGAGTCTCTAATCTTTGATTAAGTGGGGTGTCTATTTTACAATAGTGTTTGTATTGCTCTCTTTACTAGAAGTGATTTCTTGGTCGGTTTCGAATGGTCTTGCAGTTGCTTGAGGGTGACCTAAATAATTTAAAATCCGAGCTTGTAGTGATTGGGACAAGCTGTTGGCCTTTGAAATGGCACTAGTCATGGATGTTCATATGGGAAACGTTTGGTGTCGTGGTACATTTCTTCCTATGTCAATAGGCGATTAAAGCCCCTAGTTTACTGATTATTCCAAGGTCTTGTTTTGATATTGTGTTGGTTAAGAGCAGAGGCTTCTATTTCCTTCCTTTTTCATTTGTGAGTTTGAAGATTTTGTTAGAGTTCTCTTGCTTGACGAGATTTATTCGCTTAGAGTCTGAAATCTAGTTCCCATTGCTGAGTTCGATCGGGGATGATGATTTGTCTGGTTAGGATAACAACTTTGCTTCATCAAAGCTCGGTCAAGAACAGTAGGGTGCCTGATTGGTTTGTCAATACAAAGCTTATCTGGAAAGTTGAGCGTCTAGTCGGGATGTCGACTCTGGACCTTTTATTCCGATTTTAATATTTGAGCTCTTTGCTGTTGGAGTCTGTTAGATTTCTTCAGCTTGCATGCTTGAAGATTTGCTAAATCATCTTTATAGAGGCGTATGGGATTATGCCATGAAAGGAGAGAGGTTACTTTCATGTCTCCTAATCTTTTGATGACGCTAAGAGTGGAGTGGTTGATCCTTTTAGAGAGGAGGCCTTGTTGTCGGGTTCGACAATAACACAGTTTTAGTGTTTATGTTAAGTTGGTTGTCCACCTGGTCTTCGAGAGAATCATCTAGTTGGTTTCGGACTTTAGCGAGGACTATGGAGTTCTTAGCCGAGTTGTTGACTTAGGAGCGAGATAGGGCTCATTAGATATGTACGATGTCTAGTAGGGTGACTAGCTTAGGTCTTTAGGGGTTTCCCGGAAATGACGGAGTCTCCTAATCGAGTTGCCGACCTAGGACTTGATCTTGGATGCTTTATTTTCTATCTACTTTGGTGCTAGCCTAGAGTGGAGTTGTGTCTCTGTTTGGTCGCTTTGGTGCAAGCTGAAAAGGTGGAGTGCCCGATGTGAAACCTGCTAGGGCTTGTTTAGAGACTCAACTTGAAAAGGCAGAGGGTTAGGTCAAGATGTTGACTCGGGTTTTATGAAGCTTTAGGTGCCTAGCCATATGTAGACTTAGGGTCCCTTGAGTTCGATATTGCAGAGCATCGATTGGCTTATTGACCTTTGGTCCAATTTGAGAGATAGTTAGAAATGACGAAGCATTTATTTAGTTGATCTTATGACTTAAGGTTTTTGCATACTGTTTAACTGATTGTCCTTAAGGATTGTTGTACTTTGCCTTGCCAGTATGAGGGCACATTGAAGTTATGTGAGTTTAAACTTGGCTACAATGGGGGTGAGCAGAAGTCCTTAGGAGATGTCAATTGATCTGCTTTACTTTTGGAGTGCCAAGGGTAGTTCGGTCTTAATTATGCTCTGGGGACAACTCGGATGTGGATCCAAGGGCGGCTAGGTGTGGACATCTTTGTCGCACTAGGTGTTAAGGTATGAAGATACATCGTTGTCGTATTGTTCTGGAAAGTGGTCGGCGATCTTGTAATTCTCTTGTTGGAGAATGCTCGGATATGCTCAGCTGGTGTTGGGTTTATTCCGAGATTGGTTGGTGTAGCCCATTAGAGTCGTCTTTCCTTTTCGATGAGTTCGGCTGCTTTCTTTGGACTTTGGACTTGTAATTCTTATTCTTCTTGAGTGCTTCGGAGACTGTTCGGCCATGGCCAAGACTGTCCTACTTGCACATTGGAGGTGGGACTCTTTGAGTAGGAGTGAGTGCTAGAGCAGGCCTGACACCAGGGCTTTGTTGGATACTGGACCTGAGAAGGCGGAGTGCCTAGTAGGGATATGATCAGGGCTTGTCTAGGAATTCGGCCTGAAAAGGTAAAGTACCTGGTGGGACCAGGGCTTTTCTAGAGGTTAGGTCTGTGATATGTGATTTTGTGTTTGAGAATACGTTATGTGTTATCCTAGTATCATGTGTGTTTTCTAAAAGAACAACAGGTTTTGCAAAAGAGAAGACATGTTATATGGTACATAAAAAATGATATAGATATTTGTATATAAAAAATTATAATGAGATGTGAGAGGATATGCCCTGCATATAAGAAATCTTCATATTATAAATAAGGTGATTTCTTAGAGTAATGAAAACATATTTGGGAGTGCTTGGTGGGATCAAAGCTTTGCTGAAAACTTAGCTTGAGAGGGCAGACTACTTGGTGGGATTAGGTCTTTAAGCATGAGAAGGCAAAGTGCCTGGTGGATTCAAGTGCTTCAAATCTGCTCGGCTAGTGGAGAGGAGGAGTCTTCCCAACTTGGTTGGTGTCGAGGTTTACGTGAGTTGGCCATTTTGGACCTTCACAACTCGGCTGGTGCCAAGGTTTATGTGAGTCGTTCATTTTAGTGCGCCTTCACAACTCGGCTAGTGCCAAGGTTTATTATGAGTACTGGAGTAGACCTGATACCTGGTACATAAAAAATAATACAAATATGTCTAGCATATGAATGATTAGATCATAAATAAGTTGATATATCTCAAATGAAATGACTTGTCTTGCATAAAAAAGCATCTTTTTGATATGAAAAAGGGTATGTCCTACATATAAAAATATTCAGATTCATAAATAAGATAATTATGAGAGTGATAGAAACATATCTGGGTGGATGCTTGGCCTGAAAAGGCGGAGTGCTTGGTGGGAATGCCAACCAAGACTTTGTTGGAGACTCATCCTAAGAAGGCATAGTGTTGGTGGGACCAAGGCTTTGCTAGGAACTCGGCGTAAGAAGGCAGAGTGCTTGGTGGGGATGCCAACCAGATTAATAAAATATCAAAACTCGATTTAAATTGTCATCAAGTAATATAATTTTTCTAACAGTCCAATCACAAGTTTTAATTTGTTAAAATAAATTCCAATTTTAAAAAAGATTTAAAATAAAAGGCACCCAAGAAACTAAATTTTTTAATTTAGTACATAAAAATACCTTTTGATATTGAATATTCTGATTTAAATTTTTTACTGTAGTCACTATACTATGATTTTAGTTGTTCACCCTCTAATCCATGAAATTTTGTTGTCGTGAATTTTTGGGTTCAGCTAAGTCTATTAAAATAAATAAAGCCAAGAACACAAACTCACTTTTTGATCCCCAAGAATAGTAGGCGATTATACCAAGGAGGGGAATCTACTTCTTGGTTATGGGTTCTCCAACTACTTTAGAGAACAAGTTTTGGACAAAGGTAATATGTGGAATGGAAATTGTATCTCATTGATGAACAAGAATAATTACAACAACTTCATGCCAAAGCATCACAATAAAATTTAGAGTTGAAAACTACACCTAAACTAAACTAAAAAGAAAAAAAAAAGGAAAAAAAAAAGGAAAGATAAAATGTAAACTTGAGTTGTGTTGATCCAGGGATCCCTTTCTTGTGAAGTTCTTTGGTCTTAAATAGACTTTACATTCATAGGGACAACTTCCAACGTTAGGCATGAGCCAATTTTGAATAAAACCGTCCACGGCTGCATAGCAACTATTCCACATCTGATTGGCGTGAACCGTGACCATTTGACATATAACTGCACGTAATCACTTTCACCACGGCTAATTCTATCGCAACTAATTCCAACGGTTACTCTCATCATAACCACTTCAATTGCTTTAGCATTATTCATGTCACGTTGAACATGTATTCACATTACTTTACATGCAATAACTGTTCTTTTCCACTAGACATGTGGATGTAAAGGTGGCACAGTAAAAGTTAACTTCAACTATTGCAACAGACCCCACTAATCGTTTAGTGAACAACCATTGCAGCATATTCAACTGTTCATCCCACTAATTTTTCTGTGATAACACATTTCATGAGTGCTTATGTCACCACCCGACTTGGGAATGTGACGTAAGTCTGTTGGGTGATGTGTCTCTCTAAATGCATAAAATAGCATAATATAATACTTAAAACACGATTTTCTTCCAACTTATCATCATTTTGTCTAATTAAAACACGATATTTTAATTCATAAAACTGAAAATATTAGATTCTTTTTTTCGGAATTGTATGCGTGCTGATAAAATAAGGTGAAAGAAAAGGAAGACGAGAGAAGGAGACAAGGAAGATGGAGAATATGGAAGAGAGATTTAAAGGAATTGGCTTGGTCAGCATATGGCCATATGCGTATCTTATTTGTCTAGTGATAGTGCAATGTACTTAAATTGAGTTCCCATTTCCTACTTATTTTCTTCCACACGACTTATGATTCACTTTTCGGATTTGAATTTTGATTCATTACGTGCAAGCTATATTATTTAATTGTCTATGTTGATTCAAGAAAATCAGTCATTTAATACAAGAGTGTTCGTGTTTATTTTCTCATTTGCTCTAAAAGCACGTTCTATGAAGTTGCATGATACTACACTATAAGAGACACATTTATCTGAGGCTGAGTGTATCAACGTGAAATTGTAGGGAAAGTTGAATTGCAACTGTTTAATCTTTAAATTGAACTAGAAAAATTCTTGCTCCTCTTCAGTTTATAACTCAGTTTGTAGCATGCTTATCTAGTTTCATGAAACAAATACCAGTTGTTTTGAGAGAAACATGGTCACATATAATCTATTTTACACCATGGTACGTACTGGGATCCTTATTATTATAGGAGGCGAAGGATGCAAACTGATGATGACAAAATGAACTTCATTGAATCGGTGTGATGCAAATGAGTGACATTTGACTTCTCTCTTGTGGTTTTCATTTGTCCTATTTTTAACAAAGAACAAGGATTTCGATCTTGTTTTTTTTTTCGATAGGTCTTCTCCTTTGTATTTGGAGATGGTGATCCCAATCAAGGAATTGAAGAAGAGAGACGGAAGTTGGTAATAATTGAGGACTAAATTCAGTGGTCCGTTGACTTTGATGATTGAATTTTTTCTCTGTTTGCTTTTTGGTTCCTTTTTCCAATATGTGTTGTTGGTTATCGCCTGTTAACGGTTCAAAAATTATATCTCTCTCTCTCACACACACATCCATCCATCATGTTACTGCAAAGCTACCCTATTTATATTCTCTTTTATTATTCCACTATCATTTTGTCATCCCCAGCTAACTATTTTTATTTCCTTTGATTGTTGTTCTACTTTGATTGTTTTATGTGCAGATTGGGCAATATATATCATCTAATGGTGGTGTTATTGCAGCTGAAGAACTTGTTCCATATCTTGATATCGATTCTAGGCAGGGACTTGAGGTAATTTATATGTTTAACGTTGATAAGAACTGAAGTTTTTCTAGGCACAAAATGGAGACTGGATCCTTGATTGTAGAGGTAGTGCTCCGGAATACATGAGAAAAGCTGCAGAAGCCCACAAATACAAAGCTGCAATTAAGATAAAACCAGAGTGAATATGCCCCTGCTTCCTCTCCTTGGTCCATACCTCTAAATCAGATATTAATGCTTCTTCCTATCTCCTTTCTCTAACCTTTCCCCACTTTCCTAATCATGTCCCTATTGTCATTGTGCCAGCTGTCCCATTGAGCAACAAACTACTCTGTTGTCAATCCCTCCATATATGGTGTGATGTCTCCACCCTTCCATTCATTTCTCCTTTCGTAAAACCTGTTTTTCCTTCTTTCTTGTCTCATATTCACTCAGCCCACTGTACCTCCTCCTTCTGTAATAAACTTGCGATATGGTTCTAACAAACAGGATTTTTTTTAAAACTAATAATTATTCAAATTTCATGTTAGTGCTTGAGACTTAGACAGTGAAGCCTGTTATTTGCTTTTGAAGTTAGCTTATTTTGTCTGCAAACTTCATGTAAGGTATTTTAAGTTGATCAACTTTCCTTGGTTTGCGTGAGGGCGGCAAGATTCCCAACTGCATCTTGAGTAATTGAATTAAAATGAAGGAACGAAAGGTTGACCCTTGTGATCTACTGTTTTTCTTATTCATTGTTTTCCTGTTTTTATTGCTTCCTGAATTCTTATTTCATCTTTTCTGATATTATGTTACTCTTTGTTTCTTTTTGTTGTCCAATCTTTGACATTGTATCTTTGTTTGGTTCCAGGATGATGAATCCTATATCTTACCTGTGCTTTTACGTTTTGATGGTCAGCCTGAGGTTGATGAGGAGGTATTTTGAGACAATATAGTGGATTAGAGCACAATTACTGATTTATTTATGCCTTTCCCTTTTCTTTCTTTTTTTGGTTAATGTGATGATGTTTACAAGGTTGTGCATTGTACTTTTGTCCTTAAATTAAAAAGGCTTCTTGTTGTCACCCTTAATTCTAATCTATGTTGCGCCAATACGGATACGAGTACAGTAAACAATAAGATTATGGTAGGATATAGCACATATTTTGTATATAACATAATCTAATATAATAAAGACATGTAAAATAAATATAAAATTATTATAAGAATTTATAAAATTTCATTTAAAATAATCTAAAATCTTAATTACATGTTCAAAAGATATCTATAAAATATTTCTAAGTACAAAAGAAATAATTCAGTGGCTAAAGGGATGAAAATATTTAAATAATATTTCATAAGAGATGTAACTTTTTTCTTTGTTGTGCAGTAGATAGAAATAAAAGAACGAATGGAGAGTAAAAAACGAAATGGTAAAAAAAAAAAAAGCATCACTATTAAAAAATAAAAAAAAAAACAGGGATTTGGCATTTTTGAAGCACACCATACGCGACCCCGTGCTGGACCGTTTGGGCAATGGGAACAGCTGGCATTTTGCCTTTCCGTGCATCATAGATTATAATGCGTTCAGTTTTGCTTTGCATAAAGCATTCAGTTCTTGCTTTGGTAATAATACGTTTTGCTACTCATGTATAACATAAAATTTGGGCATGATTAACCTTTGAATACTGTCTTTTTATACTTACTTGCAGATTACTTCTTATGCGGGGAAATATCCTATATAGATTTTCATCTCTGCAGAGGACAGCATCTCAAAAGAGTAGGCGGAAAGAATGTGTTGGAAGAAGATGGGCAGATTGGGTTGGAGGAGTTGAGAAGTTTTTTTGAGGAGAAAAAATGGCAATTCAGGTTTTTACTTTTATTATTATTATTAGTTTTGCAACTATTGGTTTCCTTCTCTAACTGAATCATAAAATGAACAAATGTTCTATTGCAGTAAAACTAGCGCATCATGGGGAGATATAACCAATGGGCTAAGTGAGAGCACCACAACACCAGGCCGGACACCACATCTTGACTCAAAACCTTAAGGCAATGAGTCATGGCTCCTTCCCACATTATATATTACTCACTTAGTCCATTCTTAACCAATGTGGGACTTTACCTCTCACACTTAACCTTAACAATCAACATTGTAGGCACTATTGGATTTATGCGGAAACTATTTAAGGACCTAGTACATCGGTATGCTTATCGAATCATCATTGTTTCATAAACACACAAGGAATATTACCTCTCGGAGTGTCGATCTTTGATGATCTCCCTCGCCTGAGAATCCTTGTGTTACCGCACGATTGATTTCCTTGTAGTCGGTTGATAGCAGACCTTCCAGACTATCTCTCAAGGGGAAAGAGATAGTGTGTGGGCACTTTCTCTCTATCAGGAGATGACCTTGCCTCTACCTCTGTGACTACTCTCTTCATATGGAGAGGGTTAAGTATAATATATATATGGGTTCCTAGAAAACCTAACCCTTAGATGTAACGGGCTCTAGGTTTCTTGGGCTCTTTTTACACACTAAGCCCTATTGGGCTTTAGTGAAAGAGCAAAAACCCAACAATCTCCCATTTGCTCTTGAGTACAAACTTGAGCTTAAAGCCCAAGACCATGTAACTCACTAGTCATTATCAACTGAAATTTCCCCATCCCTTATCTTGAGCTAGCTTGGGGATCTACCAGCTGTTATTAATCAAGGCTTATGATAATCAACAAATGATTATCTAATTCGTGCTACTCCACTAAAAGCCTGAACTTGAATTCCAAGATTAATAACATATATAACATGTATATGCATCACCCCTTTGTAGAACGTCTATAATTGATTGACTAGTTTTACATTACTCCAATCAATTATTTATTCCCTTGACTATGATTGTTTCTCTAATGGATTACATGCACTGGCCAGTGTCTTCAATATCCAAGTACTGAAACATATCAAGGGGACATTTACTACAAATTTCATATTGTTTATCTCATAAATACCGATAATCAAACAATCTCACTCCCAAAATATCCAGTTATTGGCCGTCAATAGATCGCACCTCACCCGTTGGTAAATCAAAGAATGAAAACTATTTGATTACCTATTTATAATAAACTCAGAATTAAGAGCAATCTTATAACTATAGTTATCTGGAGATTTGATACCTTATGACAGAAAAAACACCCTTAATCAAATCTCTCCTTGATCCTTTCAATGTGAATGTTAATTCACACCAATATTTTACAATGATTCGGATAAAACCATTTCATAAAATATTGCAGCCTAAATGAAGTGTCCAACTTTATTTAACAGCTGTGAACCTGTTCATCAATTATGAGAATCTATGATCATGTCCTCCATGAACGTATCCATATGATCATATACTTCACAATTGATCCGGACCTTAGTGTTTGTAAATAGTGTGCGGAATAAATGAATAATACCTCATTTATAACATTCAGAAAAATTACAATGTCATAATGTCTTGCTCAAAAAGCACAAAACAACAAAGTGAAATAACAACTTCCTAAAGCTATAGCAAATCTGGAATCCTCCTAAGACCCATAGATGTTATATGCCTCTCGAACACACGTTCAGGCAAACTCTTAGTAAAAGGGTCAGCAAGGTTCTCATCCAATGCTATCTTGACTACCACTGTATCTCCTCTTTCAATTATATCTCGGATCAAGTGGTACTTCCTCTCTATGTGCTTTTGTCTTTTGTGACACCTTGGTTCCTTGGACTGTGCTACTGCCCCACTGTTGTCACAGTAAAGTGTGATGGGACGACTAACACCTGGTATCACCTGAAGATCCGTTAGGAACTTCTTTAACCATGCGGCTTCCTTTGCAGCCTCAGAAGCAGCTACATACTCAGCCTCTGTGGTAGAGTCAGCCACACATGATTGTTTGACACTCCTCCAACAAATGGCCCCGCCATTAAGAGTGAACACATACCCAGAAGTGGATTTTCTTGAGTCAATGTCTCCTTGGAAATCTGAGTCTGTGTAACCAATGGTTTCAAGACTCCCACTGGAATAGACCAACATATAATCTCTCGTTCTCCTAAGGTACTTGAGTATATGTTTAACCGCTATCCAGTGTTCCTCTCCAGGATTAGATTGGTATCGACTTACTACTCCCACTGCATAGCAGATATCTGGTCTGGTGCACAGCATAGCATACATAAGGCTACCTACTGCTGAAGCGTAAGGTATCCTACTCATCCGTTCTCTCTGCTCAGGAGTTTTAGGAGAATGCTCCTTAGATAGATGAATCCCATGCCTGAAGGGTAAAATTCCCTTCTTGGAATTCTCCATGCTGAACCTGGCAAGTATTTTGTCGATGTAATTAGCCTGAGATAATGCCAATACCCTATTCTTCCGATCTCGCAAGAGCTTAACACCAAGAATATAATTGGCTTCCCCCAGGTCTTTCATATCAAAATGCTTGCTTAGCCAAGTCTTTATGCCTAACAATACCTCCGTACCATTTCCGATAAGGAGTATATCATCCACATAAAGTACCAGAAAAGATACTGCATTACCTTGGATCCTTTTATACACACACAGCTCATCAGGACTTTTCTCAAAACCATAAGACTTAATGGCTTGATCAAACCTGATGTTCCATGATTGGATGCTTGCTTAAGTCCATAAATGGACCTTTGCAACTTGCATACCATGTTTTCTTGCCCTTTGGCTATGAACCCTTTTGGTTGCTGCATATAGATATCCTCTTCCAAATTTCCATTTATAAAAGCAGTTTTGACATCCATTTGCCAAATCTCATAATCATGATTTCTTTGCATGACTAAGAGAATTCCGGATGGATTTGAGCATGGCAACCGGCGAAAAGGTTTCTTCATAATCCACACCTTCTATTTGGGTGTACCCTTTCACCACCAATCTAGGTTTGAAGGTTTCAACCTTCCTGTCCGATCCTCTCTTTCTCTTGTAGATCCATTTACACCCAATGGGTCTTACCCCTTTTGGTGCATCTACAAGAGACCAAACTGAGTTGGAATACAAAGAATCCATTTCACGATTCATAGCCTCAAGCCATTCCTGAGCATCAACATCTCCTAGTGCCTCATCATAACTCGTGGGATCATCATTTTCTTCAATGATGACATCCTGAGGCGATTCACCCAACAAGAGAAATCTTGCGGGTTTACGAATCAATCTCTCACTACGACTTTGCCGCACTTGTTGTTGTGCATCTACAGGGGGATCCAAGTTTGGTGGGTTAACAATTTCTAGATGAGGACCCTCATTAAGTGGATTAACCAATTCATGGTTTTGTTGTTCTTCCACAAGCGATAACTGCATCTCTACAGGTTCCACTTGTTGATCATCATGCTGAACTTCTGGCTCTATTTCTGGTTCCTGTGTGTGTTCAACAACAGGTATATTTTCCCCTCTTTGAACAACCACAGGAACAAAAGCTGGAACCGCTTGAGGTTGAGGTGTAACTTGATCTGAGATTAGCTCATCAAGAATAACCTTACTCCTTGGCTTATAATTTGCCATATAGTCCTCCTCTAAGAAAGTCGCGTGTATGCTCACTATGACATACTTCTGTACGCGAGTCCATCTTATTTGGCTTCTATTGTAAGACATGTGCCGGAGCACCCCAAATCCAAATATGATTCAAGGAGGGCTTACACCCCTTCCATAATTCTATTGGTGTCTTTGAAACCGTCTTGGACGGAGCTAAGTTCAATAGGTACATAGCAGTTTCTAAGGCATATCCCCAGAATGAATCAGAAAGAGATGAATAACTGAGCATAGATCTTGCCATTTCTAAAAGGGTTCTATTTCTCCTTTTAGCAACTCCATTCTGCTGGGGTGTCCCTGGAGAAGATAATTGTGAAACTATCCCCTCTTTGGTCAGGTAAGACATGAACTCTCTAGATAGGTATTCACCTCCTCGGTCAGATCGAAAAGTCTTAATTTAAACACCAAGATGCTTTTCTGCCTCAGCCTTGAACTCTTGGAATTTTCCAAAAGCTTCAGACTTGTGACGCATCAGGTACACATGTCCAAATCTAGAGTAATTATCAGTAAATGTGATAAAATACTCATACCCGCCTCTGGCCTGGACATTCATTGGTCCACATTTATGTACCAATTCCAGCTGAAGTGTGGCACGATTTCCCTTGGCCTTGAAAGATCTCTTAGTCATTTTACCCTCTAAACAAGATTCACAAACTGGTATCAGTTCAAAGTTCAGGGATTTTAAAATCCCACTATTGATCAAACCTTGTATCCTGTTAGAGTTAATATGACCCAATCTTAAATGTCAAAGATAAGTTTCATTGGAAACTTTTCTTTTCTTTGATGAATGAACATGCTCAACATCTCCTAATTTAACATGATTAACTTCACTGGGTGCATGACTAAGGAAATAAAGACCATTAAACATTACACTGGAACAAATAAAAGAAGATGAACTTCTTATTGAAACTGAGGAATTAAACTGAACTGTCAAACCATGTTTAACCAAACAACTAACAGAAATTAAATTCCTCTTAAAATCCAGAATAAATAAACAGTCTTCTAAAACCAAAGTTCTGCAATTATCAAAAGATAAAACAACTTGTCCCACTGCTAGTGCAGACACAGGCTCCCCATTTCCAAGCTTCAAAACTCTTTGTCCTTCACTTAAAGGCAAGCTATGTTTGAACCACTGCAAAGAGTAACAAACATGGTTAGTGGCTCCTGAATCAATGATCCATTTATCATTGTAATTCTCCACTAAACAAGCCTCAATCACATGTAAATTACCCATACCTGGTTTATTCATACGTGGGCAATTTTTCTTCCGATGCCCCTTTTGTCCGTACTTGAAGCACTTGCCTTTCGGCTGCTTCATTGCAACTGGTTTGGCAACTGGAACACCTGATTTCTTCTTTTTCTTGTTCTTGTTCCTTCCCTTGGGTTTCCCCTTAGGTTTTACAGAACTCTCACCAGCAAAAAATGCACTGCCCTGCTTGACTAGAGATTGTTCAGCACTCTCAAGCTCGTGCATCAGCTGAGTAAGGTCAAGATTCATCTTATTCATATTATAATTCATCTTGAACTGATTGAAGTATTCAGGCAGTGATTGCAAGAGAAGGTCAACTTTTACTTCTTGTTCAAATTTGACCTCATGGTTTTCAGCCTTCTTGACATTTGCTATCATTGTCAGACAATGATCCCACACACTTCCTCCAGACATCACTATCTTGGTGACTGCATTCAACGCATTCTGCCTAGTAGAGCTGCTAGACGTAGCAAACATGCCATCAAGAGTCTGGAGCATCTTTGCTCCACTCTCAATCATGCTCAGTTGCTCCTGAAGGTGATCAAGCGAGGCCAGCTAAAATATAGCAGCGGACTGCCACATTTGCCTTCTCCCATCTTTCCTTCTCTTGCTGAAGACGTGTCTTTGTTGCCTCAAGCACATCTTCAGCAGGCTGTGCTAGCATAGGGGTAGTTAGAACAAAGTTGAGCTTTTCATATTGAAGAACAATATCCAAATTAGTTTTCCATTGTTTGTAGTTTGTACCATCCATAGGTTTTTTACTCAAGATAGTAGCTAAAGGATTGAATGAAGACATTTTTCTGAAAACAAGGAAAAAAAAAACACACTAATTACAAACTAGAATAACTATAAGCGTCTTGTGCTAGTAGATTCTGATAACTACTACTCGTTTATAGTTTAACAATCTATTAGTTATCTTTACAAGGCTTATAATGGGCAAGATACTTGTAAAACTAATATTGTTATTTTGTGCCTTCAGTTCCATTGCCAGAGCCTCGATGGGAGGGTTAACAACTTTACCAAAGTTGAATGTATTTAACCATTGTTTACTTTCAAAATTCTCTTTAGTGTCTAAGTGTTGCTGACGATGGGCCGTACAAAACATTACTAAAATTTTGAAAATATTAAGGTTTAATCTAGTGAAATCTGATTATCCTTATCCGATGGGGCTTCAGCGATAACTTTTTCACTAATAAACCCACAATTGGAGCCCGTAGGTTTTTAAATTAATTACTTAATAAAAAACCTTCACCCATTCAATATTTTAAAATTTAGAATTTTCCAATTTCCAAGAATTGTTTAAATTCGAGTATTCTTTGTTTGATTTCAAAAACTATGTAAGCACCCGCAAGCCGATGAACGTGCAAGTTATCAGAATTTTAAAATCATTAAGGTCCTAAAATCCGGTCATGATAGGTAGCGTGTGCTCCACACAATCATGATACATGATTGTGGTATGCAGCGTGTGTTAACACATGACCATTTTAGAAGACCTACAAATTACTCGCAATGTAAACAGTTCTCTTGGGAAATATTTTGGATTATTTGTCTTGATTTTAATTATTCAAAATTAATTAATTAAATCATTAATCTAGATTTTTAACAAAAAATCATATAATTTTAATTAATTTTCGAGAATAATTTTGAATCAAAATAATCCTATAATAACTATCATACTAGTCGCGAAATGACAAAATAGCTATTATGCTCATGTAATTTTCAAGTTATGCAGCAATATGGCACCACCTATTCCATATGACATGTTATCACAATAAGCATGTTATCAATCATATAATTCATCCATTCATAAAATAAAGCAATTTAAATAAAATAGACTTTAATCCATGGTTTCCTAGAGAAGAAAAAATAAAATAATATAAAATAAAATAACCAAAAATGTTCCAGTCCTTCTTGTCCTTCCTTTTAGTCCATAGGTATTTATCTCAAGCCCTTTTATGGTAACCATGGGTCCATAAGCCCAAAATACCAAATTTTTTGCAAGAAAACCTAAGACAACTTCAAGGAACCCTAACTGTTTCGTCCACTGCACCGTCACCCGAACTCGGATCAGTATGAAATTTTAGGGTTAGGACCGGCATGAAGAGACAAAGACAACGCCATTAGAATCACCCAATTTGGATGTACCACGCGCCCTCACTTTCTCCATCTTCATAGGCGTGTGGAAACCACTGTCAGAAACTTCTGGAGGTGCATGGAGTCTCGTCTGGCCACGTTCCACCCACCCTTTTGTTCGTCTTTCCGTCCTCTTTCCAACGATATATGATACGTCCAATTCCGAGATCCAGAGGTCCACAAACATGTCCAAACAGTGACGAATGTCCTTCTTTTTGCATCTTCTTGATCTTCTTTTATTACAACTTTTGTATAACATCAAAAATATATATACAAGAATTGAAAATAAAAAAAAATCAAGGAGGAAACCTAATCATATGGGATTAGCCTCCTTGTTACAACCCAAGAAAATACATTCAAATCTCTACCATGGATTAAAGTTAAAAACCAAATAAAGCATTGATTTTTTTTTTTAATGAAAAGAATTATAAAGATAAACATACAACACATATGATCAACAAATATAGAATCCTAGGTGCCATATTTCATGAACCAAACTAATTACATGAATAATGAAACTAGATTCACATACCAATGTACAGTCATGCTCTGATACCAATTGTAGGCACTATTGGATTTATGCGGAAGCGATTTAAGGACCTAGTACATCAGTATGCTTATCGAATCATCATTGTTTCATAAACACACAAGGAATATTACCTCTCGGAGTGTCGATCTTTGATGATCTCCCTCACCTGAGAATCCTTGTGTTACCGCACGATTGATTTCCTTGTAGTCGGTTGATAGCAGACCTTCTAGACTATCTCTCAAGGGGAAAGAGATAGTGTGTGGGCACTTTCTCTCTATCAGGAGATGACCTTGCCTCTACCTCTGTGACTACTCTCTTCATATGGAGAGGGTTAAGTGTCGTATATATATGGGTTCCTAGAAAATCTAACCCTTAGATGTAACGGGCTCTAGGTTTCTTAGGCTCTTCTTACACACTAGGCCCTATTGGGCTTTAGTGAAAAAGAAAAAACCCAACAATCTCCCTTTTGCTCTTGAGTACAAACTTGAGCTTAAAGCCCAAGACCATGTAACTCACTAGTCATTATCAACTGAAATTTCCCCATCCCTTATCTTGAGCTAGCTTGGGGATCTACCAGCTGTTATTAACAAAATATACTGATAGTTTGGTAGCTGTTATTGCACTATTATTCAATGCTTTCTTATTAAGGAGGGTGCATTGTTCTTTTTATATCTAGTAACACTGATTTAGCTTTTTTGTCTTCATACATTGATAATATTTGCAGATTTATGATGGTTCCTTCTTTGCAATTCCTCTTGTTCGCTGGTTTTTTATTCGGAAAAGGAATGCTGACATTGAAAAGAGAAATAAGGTTAGGCAGCAGTGTGCACGAGTATTTGAATTGCCTAACCCTTCATTGAGACAGAAGGTATGGTTATCCATTTTGTTCCCATGAAAATTGGAAAATTCTTAGCATGATTTATCAAACTATCCTCTTTTCCCAATGGTATATACAACATTGTCCCTGTAAATTTCTTTGCTATAAAATCGAAATGTTCCTTAAAGCTTATGAAGGAGACATTGTAGCTGTTAGTGGAAAAATAAAAAAGAATAAAAGAAATGTTGGACCTATTTTAGATCTTGCTTAACTTCTCTTATTTCTTGTTTTCCATCCTTCCATAAATATTGTCTATAGTTTATAACAATAGGTGAATCAGTACCATATGCTCTATTTTGCTAATTCTTTTATGTGCTTTTTCTGGGTCTATTATCCCGTCTTTGATCCATGTCATAAGGATTCAAATTTTCTTTTACATTGGCTATCAATGACCTAACACAACCCATTTTATTCAGGCTTGGCACTGGTTATGCAAGCTTTGCAATAAAACTTAACATACCCTCTTTGAAAGAGTACTAAGGCGTCATTTGATCCATGTAACCGATCCTATGAGTGTCCATGGATTGGGTTGGGTTGGGTTAAACAAATTTTTTCTTTCAATCTAATCCAACCCAACCCATGGGTCATAAAAAAAATTTCTATCAATATATATAATTAAATATTTATCTTCTAACAAATACAATAATGATATAATAAGTCTCAACATGTATAAATTTAAAAGAGCATACGTAACATGGGTCCATTGGAACATTGGATGGACAAAACATGGTATTATTTTGACAAAAAATAAAAAATAAAAAATAAGTGCTAGTTACTTGTTTTTCATTGGCCCATTTACTTCTTATCTTGAAAAAAACTATTGAAGACTAAAACAAGAGAATATCTACCTGTATCTGCACTGTATCTAGTTGATTTTGTTAGCTCCTAATTTGCGGATATCGGTATCTTTATTCTATTTTTTAGGCAAGTAGATATCTTAATATTAGGATAATTGGGTACACCGATTTAGCTCCAATCTTGTATATATGTAGCTATGTGGTAATGGAAATGGCATATCAATTCTTGTTTTTTACATGGTATCAGAGCAGCCCGAACTCTAATATTCATACACACAAGGGCTGAAAAATGGCAAGAGTCGGAGAGACACATAAGGAAGAGAATAAGAGAAAATTCAAGGGAACGAGAGCAAGAAAACTCCATCACCATATGAGCTGAGTTCAGGTGACAACCCTGGAAATGTGATTACGCAGGTGCAGCTGCGAGGCGACAACTATGAAGAATGGGCTAGAGCTATAAAAATCTCCCTAAGGGCTCAAAGAATGTGGGCGTTCATGGATGGAACTCACAAGGAACCATCGAAAGATGCGCCAGATAAGGAAGATTGGTGGATTGTTCAATCCATGCTTGCTTCTTAGATCATGAACACCATCAAGCCAAGTTTGCATTCTACTGTGGCATATGCAGAAAATGTGAAAGATATGTGGGAAGAGATTAAAGAATATTTCTCAATGATAAACGGGCCAAGAATTCAGCAACTGAAGGTAGAATTGGCAGAGTGCAAACAACAAGGAATGACCATGGTTGTATACTATGGAAAGCTAAAAGTCTTGTAGGACGATTTAGCCAACTATAAGCAAATTCCAAGGTGTATGTGTGGAGGCTGCAAGTGTAACATTGCATCTCAGCTTGAGAAATGAAGAGAAGAAGAAAAGGTCCATCAATTCCTAACGGGTCTAGAGGACGTGACTTATGGGACAACTCGTTCAAATGTCTTGGCAATAGACCCATTGGCCTCACTAAACTGGGTCTACGCCACCATGGTGCAAGAAGAAAGAATGAAATTAATTGCCAAATCAAAAGAAGAGAGAAGAATGGTTGTGGGGCTCACTGTCCAGACAGAATACAAGCCAAAAGGACGAGGTGATGGGAAAAATATGTCAATGGTGTGTGCTAAATGTGGCAAACCTGGACACGATGAAAAAGGGTGTTTTCAGATCATAAGATATCCGGATTGGTGGGGTGAATGGCCACGAAATGAAGGGGGGAAGACTGGAAAGAATCAACCCAAGGCAGGAGGAAGCCGAGGAAGAAGTGCCATGATTCGTGCCAATGTGACACAAACTGCTACAGAGAGTCATGTTGATACAGGAACATATAATGGAAAGAGTGAAGTGGTAGGGCTGAGCAACGAACAGTGGCATGACATTCTAAAATTAAAAAATATGTTATATGTGCCAAAATTAAAATGCAACTTGATATCAGTCTCACAATTGATAGAAGAGGCAGAATGTTTGGTATTGTGTTCACTAACAAGTTTTGTGTAATGCAAGACCTCACTTCGAAGATGCTGATTGGTGCGGGTGAGCAGAAAGATGGGCTTTATTTGTATCATGGTGTGGGTGAGATGCAAGCCTTTCACATTAGTACACAAAAACAACTCGAGCTTTGGCACAAAAGAATGGGACATCCGTCCTTTAAAGTGGTTCAAATGCTTTCGAATTTGAGTAGCAATTGTAAACGTGAATGCTTCAATAAATTGTGCGAAGTATGTGAAAGATCAAAACAAACAAGAGAAAATTTTCCTTTGAGTGATTTTCGAGCCTCAGATATTTTTGATTTAATTCATTGTGATTTATGGGGACCCTATAGAACCCCATTAACTTGTGGCACATCCTACTTCCTCACTTTAGTTTATGATTATTCTCGGGCTGTGTAGATATATTTGTTGAAAGAAAAGAAAGAAGTGGCAGGCACAATGATTAATTTTTTCTCCCTAATTGAATGCCAATACGACAAAAGAATTCAAATGGTGCGTAGTGACAATGGGACATAATTCATGTGCTTGAAACAATATTTTATGCAACATGGAATCCTTCATCAAACATCATGTACAGGGACTCCTCAACAGAATGGAAGAGTGGAGATGAAGCATTGGCATATTTTGAATGTTGCACGAGCATTACGTTTTCAAGGAAAACTTCCTCTTTGCTTCTAGGGAGAATGCATTTTGACTGCTGGGTATTTAATCAATCTAACACCATCATCGGTTCTCAATGGAAAGACTCCTTATGAAATGATACATGGGAAGTCACCATCCTATAGTCACTTGCGAGTGTTTGGTTCCTTGTGTTATGCTCACAACCAAAATCGACGAGGGGATAAGTTTGATAGTAGAAGTCAAAAATGTGTCTTTGTTGGTTACCCATATGGACAAAAAGGATGGAAGCTTTTTGACTTAGAAAAAGGAATTGTTTTTGTCTCACGTGATGTTAAGTTTGTGGAAGAAGAATTCCCCTTTGCCATTAAGCCCAATGAAGAAGACACGCCAGTTCCATAAGCATGGGCCCATGAAGAAATTGTTGATACTATAATTGAAAAAGCAATAGCTAGTGATGGTAGGCCACAAGACATGCACATGGAGGAACACAATAATGCATTTGAAAACTCTGGAACTGTATCTCCAATAGTACCAACCATCGATGAAGGGGGGTCCTACCAACCCAAATGATGCGGCCTTAGTAATCTAAAATGTGACAACAACCCTTTGCTTCCTCTTCTGTTCCTGGCACTCCTCTTGGGAAAGGGCAGCGTATTAAGCAACCCTCAATCAAACTCAGAGACTATGTCACTCATACCATGATACACCGCAACTCGTCAGCCTGCTCTCCTCTTCCGTTGGCTTCTTCAGGTGTGTCCTATCCTTTGGCAAACTATGTATCTTTTGACAAATTTTGTTCTATCCTTTGCACTTTCCTTGCTGCTGTACATGTAGAACATGAACCTATGCATTTCTCTGAGGATGTCAAAGATGCTCGCTGGAGAGAGGCAATGGCATGTGAAGTAAAGGCTCTTCAAGACAATGGCACTTGGGAGCTTGTAACATTACCTCCTGGGAAGAAAGCTCTCGGTTGCAAATGGATTTATAAACTTAAATATCACTCAGATGGAAGTCTTGAGCAGTTTAAGGCATGGTTAGTCATTCTTGGGAACCACCCAGTTGAAGGATTAGACTACAATGAGACTTTTGCTCCTGTAGTCAAGATGGTCACCATCCACACTGTGTTGGCTATCGCTTGTTTGCAAAAGGCCAGGGAACTTCATCAAATGGATGTCCACAATGCTTTCCTCCATGGTGATCTTGAAGAGGAAGTATACATGAAATTTCTTCTGGATTCAGTGTCACAACCAGGAGCAGTGTGCAAACTTTGTAAGTCACTTTATGGCTTATGGCAAGCTCCTTGCTGTTGGTTTTCAAAACTTTCTACTGCTCTTGTTTATTACGATTTTCAACAATCTAACGCAGACTACTCATTGTTCAACCTCTGTCAAGGGGGTGTACAACTTGTGGTGTTGGTTTATGTATGATTGGAGGTAATAATACTGCTACTATTCAGCATTTTAAAAACTATCTCCATCGTTGTTTTCACATGAAGGATTTGGGGCACCTTAAATACTTTCTTGGAGTGGAAGTTGCTCACTCCCCTACCGATATCTACTTGTGCCAAAGAAAATATGCTCTGGATATTATCGTGAAATCTGGGTTACACAGGCGAAACACCTTTGATGAAGAAAATCACCGTTTGGCATTAGCAGATGGCCCACTACTTTCAGATCCTGGGTAATACCGTCGCCTTGTTGGATGCCTCATTTATCTTTGTTTCACATGGCCCGAACTATCCTACAGTGTTCATATTTTATCTCAGTTTATGCAGGCTCCGCAGGAAGACCATTGGCATGCTGTCTTGCGTATGGTTCATTACTTGAAAGGGCACCCCCGGGAGGGTGTCCTCTTGCGCCGCGATAGTGACCTTTGTCTCTACGGGTGGTGTGACTCTGATTGGGCGAGTTGCCCTCTAACCCACAAGATTCTTACTGGATGGTTCATTCACCTTGGCCAGTCCTCGGTTTCTTGGAAAACCAAGAAACAATCCACTGTCTCCAAATCCTCTGCCGAAGCTGAATATCGCTCCATGGCCAACACCACCTGTGAGTTAAAATGGCTAAAGGACATTCTCTCTAGCCTTGGCATCTCCCACAATGTACCTGTTCACCTCTGCTGTGATAGTCAAGCTGCCCTCCATATCGCCAAGAACCCCGTCTTCCATGAATGCACGAAGCAGATTGAAGTTGATTGCCATTTTGTTCGGGATGAAATAGTTCAAGGACGTCTCAGTCCTTCTTATGTTTCTTCACACAGCCAACTCGTTGACCTTTTCACGAAGGCTCTTGTTACTAGACAGTTTAATTATCTGTTAAGCAAGTTAGGCATTCATGACTTACATGCACCAACTTGAGGGGGGGTAAAACGAGAGAATATCTACCTGTATCTGCACTGTATCTAGTTGATTTTGTTAGCTCCTAATTTGCGGATGTCAGTATCTTTATTCTCTTTTTTAGGCAAGTAGATATCTTAATATTAGGATAATTGGGTACACCGATTTGGGCACCGATTTAGCTCCAATCTTGTATATATGTAGCTGTGTGGTAATGGAAATGGAAGATCGATTCTTGTTTTTTACAAAGACATACTGCAATAAACTATGAAAAGCATGTGCATTTTTTTTTCATAGAAAACATGGCTCCCCCTCCTCTCTCTCTTTTCTCTCTTCCTCTCCTCTTAAAATTGGTTGGGTGGTTTAGGTTATGTGGGTTGCAAATGTGCAAACCTATAATCTAGCCCATACCCTGGTGGATGGAATTTTTCAACCCAACCCAGCTCATGAATCCAACCTGGCTTGTGTTTTTTGGGTTGGGTTGGGTCAAAACCCATGGGTTCGTAGGTTGGCCCGACCGGATGGAGACCCCTCACTGATCCCACCTTGTTATTGTTGTTGTTTTGGCTATACCTTTGTTTGGTTTGATGGAAGGGAAGGGACGAAGTTTGGAATAGGAGATTGTAGAATGATTTTCGCTCCCTGATACAGTTCTCCTTTCTAGCTTGCAGCTTTTCAATGCGCAGGACATGGCCCAAAAGACAGTCATAGGACTAGATCAAATTGTGTACAGCACTGACAAGGATTTACTTGAACAAGAGTATGAGTCATGTGAATGGGATAAAATATTCTGCGAGCTAGTGAGATCTGATTAAGACGGATTAGTTGCAGTACAAGTACATTTTCCACTATATAAATGTATTGGTTGTTTAGATGGCAATTGGCCATAGTAGAATATTGTTGTTTGCTGATTGGTTCACAGTTGCATTGAAATTTTAGGGCCTCAAGCTCACATTTTGCCATTCATGATTACCAACTGTTTCATTGCATCTATAGGCCACCTTCTGAGAAAGCATTTGATGTGTCCCTGGTGAAACAACAACATTTGGTATATTGTGATCTATTCTATGGTGATAATTACAAAAGCAAAAATGCTGATGAAATCTGCTATGATGATATTGTAGCATGATGCGAGCTGTCGTTACTCGCAACAAATTAAAAATAATTAAAATGCTAAATTGCACCAAAAATGTAGTTAAGGGCACAACTCAGGTCGTCTCACAAGGAAGTGTTCTAATTGATTCAACAAATTGGGGAATTTTTGGAATTATTCAAAGCAAAATTAAATTGAGGAAATATGATGAGAAGAATTACCTGCATAAGGATTCCATCAGATTAAGAGTTGTTCAATCATTGACTCAAGAAATAAATTCATGGTGGTGGTTACTTTCATTATTCATGCTATCACACAATAATGATGTAATTTTACTTAGCAATCATACAATCGCATTCTCACTAAGGGTTTGGCTAACATATGGACTAGTAATTCACAATCGTAATTCTATGAACCTATGACAGTCTGATTACCAATTACAGCAACCTAATTCCTAACGGAGTTAATTTCAATCCCTTACCAATTTAGATGTAATTAAATCAATCGATCCAATACCCCAATGGTATCCAAATTATGCACGCAAACGAATGCACAATCAAACCACCCTCAAAAATACAATTGCAATAATCATCACAACCAATATTAAAGAGAGAAGATAAGAGGGAAAGAAAAACCAACCACGAATTGCAAATAAAAATTGGAGTCTCAAGAACAATCTTAATCTTCAGTCATCCATGTGCACGGTAAGGAAATTACTCCTCCATAGGGGGAGTTCACAGCCAACGTCAAAGAAAATTGATAAATTCTAACCTAGAAAATATTGAAATTCAACAATGATTGGAAACCCTAGCCTAGAGAGAGAGTAGAGAGAGAGAGAGAGAGAGAGAAAGCTGAAACCTAAAAAAAATAAAATGTACTGAATGCATCCTCAAATCTCCAAAACGGAGTTAAATTCAAAAAATGGTTCAAAACACGGAACGAAGTCGCGTGCTCGCTGAAGCTCCACTCACTTATGATCGATATAGCGGTCTAGGACCGCTATAGTGGTCCTAGTCATTTGCTCATGAGCGCTGCAGCCAAGTTGTCTCTCTGGTGACCGCTATAGCGGTCTATGACTGCTATAGCGGTCATGTGCTCGCTCAACAACACTTCGTATACTTCCAAACCCATTTTGAGGCCTAAAATGTTCGAATTAGCTCTTGTCTCTAGAAATAAAAGTTGTAGCTATTTGAACAAGCTTTCCAACGCCCTAACAATCATGTCAATCGGACATCTATAGCTCCAAATATTGGCAAAATACCAACTAAGGATAAAATTGGACAGCATCACAACATCAGAAACCTTTAATCTTGCAACCTGGAAAGTCTCTGCAAGCAAATAACACTCACAAAAAAGGGTTAAAAGTATAGGAAGCTCTAAAATGTATTTATTCATCAAAATGGTGCAGAGAACCATGATTTTATTCAATGATATACCGTTAAGACCAAATACAAATCTACTAAATGTTTACCAATTAAGTACATAAATAATGCAATATGCCTAGAGTTGAATAGGAAATGGGATGCATGAATGCAATCCATCACAGCATTGGTTGCTTTATTCACCATTTCATTTCTTTTAGATGCAACAACTTGCGTCTTAATTAATATAATATAATTGTGAAGGATTTTATAGGTCAAACATAAATCACAACTTAATAGGCTTACCCTTTGTATTTACGGAATATGATTTTATACATCAGAGTTGAAGTTTCTTGGTGCTGCCCAAGTAGAACATAATCAACTTGTAGACTTGTAGTATTGTATCATAAAGGAGAACCCAATTGAAAAAGCATGTAGCAAGACTGACAACAGTAGTTGGTACTATCGGTATTAAAGGTTTTATCGATTCATATTTTTGCATTTTTCTTTGTCACCTGCCTTTTGCACAAGTGATTTCAAACTTCCCATTTCCTTGAAAGATCCATTCCACAGTGAACGAGACCTTAATGACCTGGTTGGGGCTCATGCTGTGACTACTCAAAAGTGTTGCCCCTCTTTTGTGATGCAGTCGCACTGTAGTCTTGGGTGTAACCACCATCTTCAATAGCCTTCACTGCACTGTCAATGAACAATCACCTAGCCACTGTAGAATCTACCTGTTCCCATTTGCTTCTATCTTAACCCCAGGTAGTAGAAAGTGCTATTACATGTCGGTTTCGTTGAGATTTGGTCGGCTGAGGTGCGGGCGAATCATGTCGAAGAAGGGCAGCACAGGGTGGTGTTGGCTGAAAATGGATGGCACATAGCTCGTTATGCTTGTGGAAGTGCATTCCATCTCCATTCCCCTAATAGCATCAACTATTAACACTTTCCTATGAATTATTAATAAATTTCCAAAAGTATCCTTGCTTTTCTCTCTTTCTTATTTTTTTTTCCTTAATCCCTTCTTATCTTTGCTTCTCCCACCGCTTTCCTCGACTGAACAACTAACTACTGAACAAGTTCTGTTAATGATGATTCACAAAATTCATCTGATAAAAAAAACAAAAATAAAAATTCACAAACACTTCAAACAAACAAAAAAGTGAAAAAACACAATATTGTTGTGAAATGCGTCAATTTTAGATATTTCAAAGAAAGAGAAATTCCATTCTAGTCTTTCAATTTTGTAATTGACATGTGATTGTGTTTTGGGACAGTCTTGATCTTTCTTTTGATTACTTTGCCAAGCTTCCCTTGCGGTGGCCACTAGACTATGAAAAATGGGTACTTCATTTTTACAAATGTATCTATACTATGTATTTCTTGGTATGCGTGGGTATGGTTGGATATGTATTTGATGACTACTTTTTAAAAAAAGAAAAAAAAAATTCAAAATTTTTCATACCCCATATCTGTATCCATGCAACATAGCTTGCTGATCTCACGTTGATTTGAAACTCAGACAAGAACCAAATCTGAGAAAAAAAGTTAGTGATGTTTCTAAGCAGAGACAATGGAAATTTGTGATGTTAGAAACATGAAAAACCAAATCTAAAGAACAAAGAACCAGTGGCGGCATCTTGTGGAGGCAAGATGGATATGAAGTGGCCTAGGGTATCTTCAAAGTTATCTACTTTCAACAAAAATAGAAATTTTGTTTAAAGTAAATGCTCAAATTGGTCCTTAATAATTTTATTAATGGACAAATTAATCCCTGATAAAAAATATTAGTATTGATTGTTAATGTCTCTCACAATTGCAAAAATAGGACACCATAGGTCTATGACAATTTCATTGATGGACAAATTGGTCCATGATAAAAAGAAATATTAGTGGTCAAGTCCCTCATAATTGTAAAATATGATATTATAGGCCTCTCACTCAGTTGCAACCCACTAAATATTGAGATGGATTTTAATTAATTTATGTGGCATCCACTAATTCAATCATCATTAATTTACTAAAATGCATTGTTTTATTTATGCAAATCCCTCCTTAAATATTCTAAAATTTAATAGAGCACACCATCCTCCATAACTTTCTTCTTCCATTCCTTCCTTTGTACACAACATCCCTCCCCCAACTTGCACAAATGTATGATGATTTATTTATACTTGAAAGAAGCCTTTCAATTCCCATAAAATAAGATGGACCTTCATTATTTTCTCATAATCCATGTCTTGTTATTCTCATGATTCATCAAAAACATATTCTGTTAGTGTATTTATGTTCATTTAACGATTTGGTGGGGGAATTAATTTAATCTATTGTTAGAAACTTGGAATTCCACTATTATATAAATAGGTTTTTGATATAAAACCATGCACGGTAGTATTGTGTTATTTTATAATATGTAATCACTGTACTCTAGCGAACAACTCTTTTGTGAAAATGATTATGAATTTATGATATTGGTACCATAATGTCTTAGAAAAAGGTGGTAATAAAACACAAGGAATTTGATTCCAAATCTAATTCTTTTCTTAGTACGACAAGTTGGGGCTAGTGGTTTCTTTCTTGATAATAGATATAGTGAAATATTAGAACGTTTAGGGAGAAATTTGCAAAAAGGGAAAAAAAAAGGGTATATTTCAATTAGTGTTTATTTGGATTAGTAAGTGTCACATAAATCAATAATTAATGTCTACATCATCATTGAACAAGTTGCAAGTGAGTCAAAGACCTATATGTCCTATTTTTGCAATTTCTTGGGACCTTAACACTAATTTTTTTATTGTTAGAGACCAATTTGTCTATTAATGAAATTATTAAGCACTTATAGTGTCCTAATTTTACAATTATGAGGGACCTCAACACTAATATTTCTTATTAGGGATCAATTTATCTATTAATGAAATTGTTAATGACTAATTTGAGTGTTTACTCTTTTGTCTAATGTTTGGAAGGAGACTGAAGAAAGAGGTGTTTTTTGGGACTTAAGGTTATGTTAGATAGTATGAGGAGGAGAGAATGAGAGACAAGAAGCGATTAAGGGCAAGGATATTTTTGGAAAATAAATATTTGTGTGGAAAAGAGTATTAATAAGGTCAAATTATAGTAATCTCTTTTGAAATCAATTAATATTACATTTACCTTCTCTTGAATTACACTTGTCTCCCTTAAAATATTTTTTCTTAATTTCTATTAAAATAATTTATAAATTTTCTAAATTATCCTTACAAAATACCCTCTTCCCCATCCTTGCCCCAATTTGAGCTCAGCAGTCAACCACATTAGCACCTTACACAAACCTCAAGCATGTTCATCCAAATGCATAACAGCAATCTATAATCTATAATCCATAATCCATAATATTAATATTTCACACTCCTATAAGGGAAACTTTTATAGGTGTCTCTTCTAGAACAATTTAGGGCCCACAATTTTCATTTAGAATTTTAATCACCAATCTATATTCATTACACTTAATTGATAAATATCAATCACATTAATCATAATTAATTATTAATTATGAGGCATCGATTATAAATAATAATCTTACTCCCACTTCACAACCTAATTTCAAAACCCGTTATCGGATACTACAATATCACTTTGTCAAATATTTTTTGTTGGTTGACTTTAGAAATTTTTATTCTATATTTTAAATTTATGAAATATTATTTTTCATTCTAATATATTTCAAATTATTTTTTATGATTATCTTATTTGGCTTATTTATCAAAAAATTATTTGGCTTAATATACAGTCATGGTTTCTTTTATAGTTCTATACGGAACACATGATTTATATATTATCAATGAATGCATAATTTGAAATTAACTTATATGATAGTTCTCAATCAATATATAATTATCAATTTATAATTAATGTAATCTATCACAATGATGTCAATCATAAATAATAGGTTGATATTTTAAAATTATATATTTTATTTGAAAACATGCCTATCAAGATAAATAAATTAAAATCTTTTGGAATTAATTCAACACTGATTTAAATTCATACTATTATTGACATACTAGTTATATTAATTTAAAATTATTATATTAATTAAATTCACAGAAAATGTTATAATGGTCAACAAATTATAACTAAAAATTTAATACCACAAATTAACATAAAAATATGATCAATTAGTCACTCTTTAATTAATCAATCACTCTCAAATTTAAATTCAAACTTTAAAGACTAACACCAATTACATATCATTTTATTTTTTCATGTCAGATGTAATTAGTATAATATATAATTTATTAAAAAAATTATAATATATAAAATTTGCCACATTATAATATAATGATATTGATAATAAAAATATAATAATGAGTTTGGTTATTTTAATAAAACTTAATATCATAGTTAACGTATTTCAAATGATTTAATATAATCTATAATTTATTTATAATACTAATAATTAATATTCATTATATGAACAGTTTTCCATGTATAATTCATAACATTTTAATAATCTTAATATTTAAAGTACATTTTTGGATTTAATTTACTTTCTAATTATTAATTATTTTTTCCAATCATACCTTCATATCTCTCTTCATTAAAATTATTTAACAAAATGGTTCAATCAAAATTATTTAGCAAATAACAAATAATATAAACAAAATGATAATTGAATATATTACACCATTAAAATTTCAAATAATAATTATAGTATTAAAGATAATAAAACTATTATAATTACATTACCAAAAAAATTATAATTAATGATTATAATTATAGTATTAATGATAACAAGAAAATCTTAGTACACCTTTATTTTTTAATTATCTTTATCAGATTAAATTTGCATCATGTATATATTTTTATTTTTAATTTGAATTATGCTGCATTATTTATATTTATAATTATGCATATTTGTGTTTTGAAATTTTTTTAATAAACTTGTAAATACCGATAGGGTTCAAATCTCCACGGAAAATGAGAAATGAAATCCCGTAATGAGGATGAGAATGGGGATAAAAGAGGAGATTCTAAATGAGGACGAGATCAAGGGAGGGGGAGCTTTTAACTTCAAATGTAGAGCTTTTGAACATTACACACACACACACACACACACACATATATATATATATATATCCGTCTGACTATACCATATTTAATTTTTTACAACCTAAACATTCCAACATATCAATTTCACAATTTTTTCATATTAATTTTTTTGAAAAACAAGACTTCAATTTTTCAACATTAAAATATGTAAAAAAAATCAATCCCACAATTTATACTTCTTTGATAATGGTACTAATTATTTATTACTTATTTTAAAAAATTAAATAATTACATCACTTTTTATTGAAAATAATTGTGCAATTAATATACTACTCTAATAATTGAGATGACATAAATTAGGATTATATGTGATTTGTTTTTACTAATTATAACATATATTTTAAAATTGATATTTTAATTTGTTAAAAGTATGTACAAGGAAAATGGATGTAATTGAAATCACATGAATTAAATTTATTAATTATTTTTATTAATTAGAAAATATATTTTTATGTTTTTATAAATAAAATATTTTAACTTATTAAAAAGATATAAATGACTTGGGATGACAAGAAAAACATTGAAGTGGGTATGCATGGGACAGAATTATCCACAATATAGATAGGAATAGGGACATATTTTGTCTTCACAAGAGTGGATAACACATTATTTTTTCAATTATCTGTATCAGATTTGCATTATGTATATATTTCTTATTTTTTAATTTGAATTATGTTACATTACTAATATTTGTTATTATCAATATTTATGTATTAAATTTCAAAATATTCAAAAAAAAATTCTTTTTGGAATTCTTTTAATAAATCTATGAATATGATGTGCAAGGATTCAAATTCTCACAAGGAATGAGAAATGGGGATCTGTGATGGTGATAAGGAAGGGGGATAAGGCACAAAATTCTAAATGGGGATGGGGGTGTGAGACATGTCCTCTCTGTCATTGATCCATCGTGATCCCTATCAATGGCTAATGATATAATAAAATTATCCAATTATTCTTTTTTTTTTATTCAACAATTTTAACTTTCGAAATATGTAAAATTTTCATAAAATAGGCTCTTTATTCTTAAGGTCATCCATTGAGATTTTTTAACCTTATAAACGTGATATTCAAAATAAGATATAAAATAGAATGACATATTTATATTTTATCAATTTATTTAATTATTTAACTATTAATTTATTTTCAAAATAAATTTATATACTCAATTTACTATAAGATATATTTAAATAAATATTTATTTTTAATAATGATTAACAAACTATTTTTATTATCACCTTGTGCATTGCACGGGTCAAACAAGTAGTTTAGTAAACTATTGACTCATTAATGTATGCAACTTCAATTCTCAAAGCACCACCATTCATTTGTCCTCATTATTTTAGTCGTCACCTTTTAGGTTACGGCTAAAAACTTCCACACGCATCTATCTCGTCACCTTTTAGGTGACGGCTAAAATCTTCCACACGCATCTATCCTCATTATTTTGGTTGTCACCTTTAAGGTTCTGACTAAAAACTTTCATACGCATACAGGATGGCAACTTTGAGAAATATTTAGATGCACCAAGAGTAAGATAACATTTACTTAGATTCATTTATTAATTGAGACATAAGTTTTGTAGGTTATTATTATCTCTTACCTCCCCTATATTCTATTGCTATAGCTGATTTGTCAATCAATAAATAGAGCATAGTAAATATTTTATTTTATTTTAAAATCACTTAAGAATTTCCGGGCAACTTCTTGCTCCAAGTTGATTCCCATTAATGTCTGCTACTTCAATTCTCGAAGCACCACCATTTATTATTTATCCTTTTTTTTTCTTATAAACTTTCATTTATCCATCTTAGTCTACATAAAGAATACACACAAGTTTAGTGGACGAGTTTAATTAGCCTGTACCTTGACTATAAGAACCATTGATATTGGGAGTTCCTGTGTAGTTGGATGTCACTATGTCAGTAATGTCCCCTCAAGTCTTTGGCTTTATTATACATTTCAATACTTGAAAGATTCCTCCTATATAGGTGTTTGTATTTCCAATTGCTTTTTTTTTTTTTTTGGTTAAATAGTAAGAAGCTATGATTATGAAGCCCGAATTTCATTTCATAGGTCAAAAAATAAAACAACACATATTAAGTATAACATAAATTTATATAAGTGAACAAAATAATCCCTTTTAAAATATAAAAGTAAGTAAATATAATTAATCAAAGTAAATAAATACTTCTTTCGTTGCACTCCATCCATAAACTTTTTGAGATTATTTTATTTTAAAATGTCTATCCATTTATCATATCAAGAATATATATATATATACCAATACTACTCTTAGTATAATTCATCCAAACACATAACAGCAATACTTAAAAATGCAGCAAGCAAACTTTTCCTCCCATCTCTGCCATGTCACCGTCACCAACATCAAAGAGAAGGAAGATCGTCAACAACAACAACAGCAATAAGAGGACGAAAGAAAGAATGGGTGGAGTTACATTAACCCCTTTTTTTTTTCAACATTTTCTTCCGTGGCAGCCTTTGGATCTTGAAATCCAGGTGGAGGAAGGACCACACCGCACACCCCAATCGCATTGTCAACAGCCAGGGCTGAAACCGCCGCGACCAAGGGTGGGGGAGAAGGAGTTGGCGGCGCCGGTGTGATGTAGGGATTTAGTATAGGTGATGTAGTCATTTCATGTAATTTTTTAATTTTAAAACATTTAAAATTTATGGTTAGGAAGGTTATTGTATTAAAATTAAATAAATCAAGAGAGGTATATATCTATTTTCTTGGTAGATATATTTTTTCTCGGGTGGATTCTATTTGAAATATAAGAAAGTGTGAATGTAATATTAATACACCTTAAGAGAAGTTTGTGTACTTTATCTTATTAGTAATTGATATCATTAAGAGAGGTGTGTATAAATTGAATAATTAAAGAGGAGGTAAGTTGTATTTCGAGGAAGCTCTTAATGTAATTTACCTTTTTAACTTTTAAAATAAAGTATTGCAACTCGGTATCCAGGTATCATGCATTTATTCAGCCACATAAGTGAAGCACACTAAATGGACCACCTTAAAAAAGGATGTGAAGTCGCAAACGAGTTCCTAGCTTATTCGAACTGCCCTCCCTACCCGACAAATAAAAAAAATGAAAAATTTTTAGCTTTTGACTGAAAAAAAAAAAAAGAATAGAGAAAAGGTTCATTGACTGTTGAATACCTTTACAATTCTTTGCACAATTTTTTCCCTTTTTTCTTTAAAAAGTTCCTATAGTGCTGGTAAACATTAGCCTCTTTTTCTTAACATAAAAATATTATTTTAATATCTAAAAAATGAGTAAATACTGAAATATTAACTTTTGAGGTGTTGAAACAATTCTTTCTTGCGAGTGGTCATTGAATTATAAGGTTGTCCTACTTGATGCCTAAGCTATTTGATAAGTCTTAAGAAAAATTAAATTGCTGCACTAATGGAAGTATGCAAAATATATTTGGTATTGATATTTGAATACATCAATACAGGACCACAGAATTAAGAAATGCAATATTACAAAAGGATGATAATGTGAACCAAATGACAAAATGGTCAATAAAGGTCGGTAAGTTACCTTGCATGAGTCAGGGATGGACTCCAGTATTTGCTCCTACTATCCTCTCTATCTCCCTCTCAATATGTTCATACTGTTTCATATATCGTACTGATAACATATTCCCACCCAAACAGTGACAACTTCAAGTGTCTACTTGGTGCTTTGGATCTTTCGGGTCACCAAAGATGTTGGAGATTCACAACTTTGGCCTGTTCCACCCTTGTTTGATAAGCATTCGTGGCCTTTCCTTAAGACTTCACATATAAGATGTTGCATCATTTCAATACCAATAAACCGAAATGGGTTTGAATTTTGGCCAACGAAACCAGTTTTAGGGAATTACCTAACCATAAGTGCAGGTGGCAATACGGGCACAGATAGAGATCTTGCATTATCCCAATTCGATGCCACTAGACCTTGGAAATCTCTTATCGATTGTTTTGCTCTATTGCAATAAATGTTGAATATAAACGACATAATGCTCTGACCTTGGAGTGGAACGCGACTCCTCAAGCTCAATGGGTGTAGCCTTTCTTGAGGCAGACAATTGTGCTGGCTGTGTTTGATTTTAGCTTTTAGTTTTTATTTTTTATTTTTTAATTTTTAAGATTTTGTGAAGAAAATATTAAAAATTGAAATTTGACTAGTTTTTAGAATTTTTTAATATTTTTTTCATAAAATCTAAAAAATTAAAAAACTAAAAATAAAAATTAAAAACTGAAAATTCAAATCAAATAAGTTATAAATTTACCTCAATTTTCATATTTTTGGTTACACACGCACCGGGAGAGTCGGAGAAGGGAAATTTTGGTATGGGGGGAGTGTTTTGTTAAGTTTCCCTACCCACAAGTTTAAGTCCATTTGGTAACATGGAATAATTTTTTTATCTACCAAATTATTTGATTCTAATCATTTTTAATTTGAGCTATTTTCGATTAATGGTGCATTTGGATAAACTTTTTTTAGAGTCAAAATAATTTTTTTCACCTAAAAAAATTCACTGTTTATATATTTGGATAACTTGATAAAAGAATAATTTTTTTTAATTAATATGCAATCTTGCAAAATAGTGATAGCTTGATAGGGAAGATGTCCAAATGATATTCACTTTTATATGTTTAAACAATAATATTATTGATATATCAATTAAGCAGGTTGAATATAAAAACTGTTAAAATAGAATAAGTGAGGATCATTAATATATATATATATATATATATATATATATATATCCACTTTTAGAACATTAATATTTTTATGAAATGCCTATTTTTAGATGTGAAAATAATACTTATTTAAACTTTTACTATTAAAATAATTTTTTTATATTCTATATTCATTGTAGAATGTGATTCCATAATAAATGTGGTTTACTCGTGCATGTAACCAAAAAAATGTGGCTTACTCATTTGTTTACTTATTACGCGGACTAAGATGCCGTCAAATTAACCGCAGCTCTCAGCATCTACTTTACCATCTAGTCTCCAGTCTCCACCCTCGCCTCTCATATCACTCTCTACTTTCGGTGGTTGCCTCTCCCCTCAGCCCCACTTCCCTCTTCTCTTCTCAACCCTTTTGACTCATCTCTCTGCCATCTCAGCTTTCACCCCTTTCTGGATTTCAGTATACTTCGCCGCCACCACCACCCCCTGCAGCAGGCAAAACTCAAAATCTCTTCATCAGTAACGGTCACTTGTGGAGGAGGAAAATTAAAAGGCTCCATACAAGGCAGCATCATTTGTACACACACAAGAAGCAGCGAAGATCTTGCACTAGAGTGGGGTAAGAGGAGAAAGCCTTTCCATATTGATTTGAATTTGTTATGCATATTCAGCTATGAAATTAAATTGGCAGTGAAAGAGTAGGTCACGGAGTGGTCTTTTTTTTTTTTTTCCCTCTTCCTACTTGATATTTCTTTTGATTTTCAATAGGGTGGAAATTAAGTTAAACTAGGTCTTGATCAAGGAAGAAAAAACCAGAATGGGCATCGAACCGGTCAAGATACTGGTTTAAATGTTTAGAAGTCCGATCGGTTCAATCAGAATATAATAAAAAAAATATTTAAATATATACATATGATTAATTAGAATATAAAAAATATATTAAATCATTGACATTAATATAATCAACACAAAAAATAATATATTCATAGGTTTATAAAAATAAACATAATCAATACAAAATTTCTCTAGTCTTAGTGTCACAATATGGTCATAAAAGTATTTAAAAACAATATTTATTAGTGAGCAGTCTACGAATGATAGAGAGAGAAAAAAGATAGTCCAACAATCTTTGTTAATGTCATTTTTTAGTTTCATTTTCTTCATTTTTGCTCTATGATTGCCATAAGATATCAGTATTTAAGCTTTGAAACTATATATATATATATATTCAAAGGCTTTGAACCGGTTCAACCGGTCCAGTTCGCCGATTTTCCCGGTTTTGACTTCGTCCGGGTTTTTGAGGTTAACCGAACTAGCCAGGAGATCAGTTTCGGTCGGACCGATACGATTTTCTCTTCTATGATTATGATCATTTAAATAGACTTGACTTATTTTCTTAAAAAGTAACTCTGAACATGGATCTATTGCTGGACTTGATATGAGATTCTGTAATTGTCGTACCGCGCATCACCTTGTTAAAAATCTGATCTAACTTGAAGGCCTACTTGAAAACAATTTTTTTTCGGTCTAAAATAAATCAACCGTCTACTCTCTCGATTTTGTTTTTGGTAACAATCTACTCTTGAATATAGGTTGAAATACTTTTTAAATTTGGAAAGAAAAAACAAACGTATTTTTAACTAGCTTAAAAGGCTTCTTAAATAAGGGGAAAATTTCATTTTTAAGTTAATCAAAATATTTCTATTATCATTAATTTTCTTAAATGATAATAATAAGCCAATCTATTAGATCGAAGAAGCTTATTACATGCAACTTGACATATTTAGCTAAAATAGTTTTTAAACATGCTTTAATTTAACTTATTTATTATATTGGCTAAATCAAATTAGGCCGAACATATATTAAATCGCTTCTAACAAGTTGTCTAACCTATTTTTAGCCTTGCTTTCCAATTTATGGGAAATTTAACCTGTACTGGTTTTCTGAGTTGGGATAATTCCTTCTCTTATTAGCATCCTTGATGCCTGTGAGTTGATTCGGTTCGTTACTTATCAGTTTAGAAAGCTTAGTTTGTTTGATTATATGAATTAGTGTTGAGTTTTTTTTTTAATTTTTAAAAAGTTTTATATATATATATATATATTTTATGAAATTTTAGTAATTAACAATGTCAAAGTCTAATGCACTTATAAGTGCATATATAATTTATTGTTTTACATTGTCATCGCTGCATATAAATAATTGTTTTTAAAATTAAAAATCAAATAACAAGAACAATTAGAATCAATCCGGTTTGAATAATTGGTTGTGCAAAGAAAATATGAATAAATGACATTTTACACAAAATGGTTCCGGTTGGAATAGCCAGCCAAAACCAAATCAAACGAACGAACCCTGAACACATTCAATGTTTAAACTATGTGGAATTGTTTATCAACTATTTGTCAAATGATGAAAAAAAAAGGCTAATTAGTTGCTTACTTCATCACCTTCCTCACTTTAAAGAAGTCAAATATCCTTAATTGGTTTGTAATTAAATCCTTAAAATTTTGAAGATTCAACAGTACCGCCGTAAAACTTGTTAATTAAAATAAATAAATGGAAAATTCTATATATCTAGAATTTTTGGCGGAAAATAAATGCCACAATGACATGGCATAATTGATGGATGGATTTTACTACTACATTTAATCAAAGCACCATCATATATTCTGTACAAATTTATGAATTATGATTGTATTATTTTAGCTATATCGCATTACTCCAAATAAATTAGTACGCTATACAAACTGACACGTGATTGCTACAGTGAATGACAGATTCCTCCTCAGTCCCCTTTGCTGCTTTCCAACTCTCCTTACTCACATTTTAGAGACCTTCCAAAAAAGAAATGTGCTTTGAACCACATTATTTTGCGATCACCTTATATCATGTCCAAAAGAGAAAAGAGGGGAGTTTGAGAGAGAAATCAGAGGGAAAAAAAAAATAAAGTTATGGATTTCATATGTGATTTTTTTTGGGGGTTTAATTCTTAGTGTTGGGTGTCTTGAATTTTACGATATTCAAATAATATCGTTGGCTCCAAAATTTCTTGTTTGCTCTTTTTGCTTCTTCTCCGTGGACTTCATATTAAATATTTTAAGTATTTTTTTTTTAACAAGGCCAGGTCTTAAACAGTAGATCTGGCAGAGATTTTATTCAGAAATTCTTTGTGAATTAGAAAGCTCATTCTCAGATGCAGATACAATTTTATCTGCAATATGCCGATATCACTTTGACAAATGGATAGAAGACATTTGTACTATGTGGGGTTCACACAATGATAACTTTGAAATTTGATTTAAAGTGATTATGCAATGATTTGTTTTGGAATTTCCGGTTAGTGTGGTTTTAAGTGTATGATTAAATCATTAAACCTAAAAATTAAAAATAGAAAACAAAATTTAAAAATGCCTGTCTCAAGACTCCTAATCTCCACCACTGTCAGTGACCCCCATGTGGCTAGTCACTGTCAACGACACAAATACACATCAACGTTGCTAATGTCGATTCTATTAGCTCATTTGGAAGTTGGTTGTCAATTGTTATAGTGCTCACACTCAGGTGGTTTTTTGCCTCCTCTATTGCTGCTGCCGCCATCCTCTCCTTCTCGAGGTCCGACCATGCCACGTTTGCCTTGCACCTCTACATGTTCACTAACCTTCGCGTTTTGGGCCGGGGATTTCATAGGGTAGCCATGACTCTTTTCAAACTTGGGCGGAACTTGATCCTCTAAGCATAAATGGATTCTAGCTATGTCTCCCAAATCACAAAGGACGCTAATGAGGCTCTTGGCAAGAGAGAGAGAGAGAGAGGCGTAGTTTCGACAATGATTCTCATAAAAGTTAATTCATATGTCTTCTGAAAATTCTTTGAGCTCAATGCCCATGAATACGTTCTTCTTAGGCTTTGTTTGGGAGTTTAGAGGGAAAGGGAAGGGGAGACATTGGAGGGGAAGGAAAGGTGAGGGAAGGAAGGAGTTTAGATGATTACTCCTCCATTTGTTTGGGAGTGTAAGATATATAGAGGGAAGGGAATTGGGAGATTTTGGGTCTAGTTTTACAATTTTACCCTTCCTTACAATATATAATTATTTTATTTTTATAGAATTAATTATTTTTGTTAAAAATACATATTTCTACTAATAAAAAAAGAAGTAAAAAATTTATGATTTTTTAACACTTTTATCCCTTAATAATATATTTAATTATTTTATTTTTTAATTAATTAATTATTTTGGAAAAACGTTGAAAAACTTCTCCCTCAAATTTTCTACTCTACACAATAGATCATTTTAAAAATATTTCTTTATTTTTTATCTTTAAAAATAAATTTTCTCTACAATATGTTCAAAAAGTCCATAAAAAATTTATAAATTTTATGAAAATTCATATTTATAAAAAAATAATAATGCCATGCAAAAAAATTGTATTTACAAAAATAATTACAAAAAGGGATAAAAAAAAAAATAACTATACAATTGCAACTTGTAACTTTGGCAATTTTTGCATAACAATACACAAGGAAAAAAGAACCATTAATTGAAACTCAAATAGTCCAACAATGACAAGTATTAAATCAACCTAAATACTAAATAGTCCAACAATTGGTTCAGAATCCATTTAAAAGTTACATCAAGAAGGGCCACAAGGACCAAACACCATATCAAATAACAACCTCTTACGTTTGTCTTGAGGACAACCAATTACTCCTCTAATGCACTCTGAATGACTAAGAAGATACATGTATACTCAGTTGATCAGGTGGTCCACAATTTGCAAATCTTCAAGCATCTTCCAGCCTTCACTTTTTGGAATTGGAGCCTTCTGCTTTGCTCTTTCATATGTAACAATGCTCTCCCTAAAAGCGTTGACAAGATCTTGAAGAACCATTTTTTTCCCTTCAGCTTCATTTTCATCCCTAGACGTTCTAGATATTTATCTTCTAGCTCAATTATTGATCGAAGAACACGATGAAGATAATGACTAGTGGATTCCCCAGAGCGTTGAAACTAGAACTGGACCTCTTAATTTCTAACGTTTTGTGTTAGAATGCAGAGTGTTTTGGCAACTTGTTCCTTTGAGGTTACCTGTTGTGTTGGTTGGAGACCACCTTCTCATTTTAAGATATCACACAAGTCTAGGAAAGCTTTAGGACCCATTCTTATTATCTTACTACCTTCACTACTAGCAACTTGTTTCATTATTTTTGCTTGTATCCACTCCTTCTCTAAGGTTAAAGTATGCTTAATCATCCTATCTTGAGAACGTTTCCTAATTAAGTAATAATAAACTACAAGACATACAACTTGGACCACAATCATCCTATATTTTTGTCTCCAACTTAACAGTGTAAGGTTTATGTTTCCTCCTTGATTATCCATCTATAAATTATCAAGAAACAAATTTGTGCAGTCAATAAATTATCACATACAAATTGCAACCACTAAATATTGCATATACAAGCAAGCCAAGCCAGGGCCTATCGAGATACTCAAACTAATTAATCAAGTATAACAAAACTAAATATTTTACAGCAAACTCACCTGAATAGGAAAAGAGGATGACAACAATTGATATTGACAGAATGATGGAACCACACAAAAATTTTGACCCCTGCAACCAAGAATACAATAATAAAGGCCATGCTCCATATATCATAAACAACATAAGAGGATGCGTCACGCAGCAGATTGATATGATGCTTGCGTGGAGCAATCAAGAGAGATTTGAATTTGCAAGAAGAAATAGAAGGTCTCTGAATTTGCATTTGTTTTTTCCTATAGTGGGAGAGTTTCCAAGAGATTGGCCACTTAAAAGTTTAGAACACGTCTTGTTTGTTAAAATAAAAAATCCCAGCGCATCAATGAAGAATCATTCTTGTGGGAGCCATCCCTTCTAGCTCTAGATTACCACTGCCATCTTTTGTTTTTCTAAACTAGTAATTATTATTCCTTTTTCTATCTGATATGGAATATCATCCCAAGGATCACTCCAAAGGTCTCATGTGAAATTCAAGTTTTTTTTTTTAAATAAGAAAAGCTCATCTAGTTCAGTATCAAGTTTTCTTTTCTTTTTTTTTTTATCTGCATATAAATTATTTATCCTAAGCTTTCCTTCAACATGTTCATATAATCATCAAGATTCTGCATTGATCGTAATTATTATATTGTAGTCTCATACTCAAATAACACAAGTCTTATTATGATGATTTGAGCTAGCTAGGGAGAAAAAATATGATGCATGTCCTAGTATATGGGCCTTTGGCTAGTAGGTAATCCACTACAACCTAAGCCAAGACAAGACTTCTAGTCTCTAGCCTTAAAAGTGATTTGATTTTGAATATTCATTTATAGAGAGATGTCACAAACAATTTATATGCTTGACGATCGTTACCTCAAACTCCTTGACGGCATGCCATACTATTGAAGAATATGCCAGAGGTGAGAACATGGTTTCAAAATGCAACTAATGTGCAAGGTGACAAGCAGAATAATAGCAAAATAGAACTTGCATAAATAAGTTGGATTAAGAAGAGATCATTTGCTAATGATTGCCTATTCACATTATGCTGAACAGAAGTAAAAACCATCACTTACACTACTTTAGTTGTGTACCTTCCCCACAAGACCAACGAACATATTTTAATTTATTGAATTCTGATAATTAAGTAAAAGACAAAAACCTATGCACAGATAATACATTAAAAGTGAACCTTAATTAGTGCAGCAGCATCCTCTTCAGTTGTCCCTCTGATCTCTCCAATAAGAATGATACCTGAATTACACCAACAAAAAGTAATGATAAATGACTCCATGCCATTAATCATACAGGAAAAATTCACTTCACAAAGAAACTACTCTCAGAAGACGACACCTAGATTTAGTTGACAAACAAACATGCAGTAAAATTCAGACATAAAATAAAATATGTCAAACAACCCGCGAACCCTTCAAAGGTTGATAGAATGATGTAAATATAGAAACAGAGAGAGAGAGAGAGAGAGAGAGAGAGAGAGAGAGAATCAAAGCATACAGTAAAGAAATGTGATAAACAGAGAGAGAATTGAAGTTTCTAACAAAGAAATGGAATAAAATCAATGAATCTGATGGTGTTCTTCCTGAATCGCACAAAAAATCAGTATGAAGAACTCAAATGAGAAGAAGATCAAAATGCCAAATGAGAAGATAATGATAAAAATCGAACCTCTAACGTGTTTAAAAGGCAACAAAGTGTATAAAAATCGTGAATCGATGGTTGAAGATATGTGAATCAATCTTGATTGCGGAGTCTGAAGAATTGGGATTTAGGGTTCCTCGACATTGGAGTGCTTTCAGGTTGCAATTAGGATGAGTTTTGCAAATGAGGGTTCCACACAGAGATAGAGTTGTGTGACTGGTTATTTTGAAATTAAGTAAAACTTATAAGGATAAAATGGAACTTTCAATTCATATAAAACTTAAAATCCCCTAAAATGGGGAAACTAAAAATAAGGCTGAATGTAGGATTTAGGAGAGTTTTTAAAATCCTTCAAACACTTCCCCTACTAAAAAATCTTACAAACATAATCTAAACTCTCAAAGCCTTCTGTTTCCTTCCCTTCTCCTTTTAATCCCATCTAGCAAACAAAGCCTTAGTCTTTCTAGTTTCATTTTTTTCCCTTACGTCCATTCAACTTGTGTATTGTTCTTACTTCATAAAATTCTTTGCTAGGTACTCAAAGTCCCAAACTTTTTAAATATTGTTACTTATTCTCTCATTTGGTTCCGGAAATTTGGGGAACACTGAGAACTAGGTTCATTATTCTGTGATGATAACTTTAGATTTGATAACAAAAATTTAATCTTTATACTACTTCTACCACAATTTATTTCCAAATCTATTTCTTTCTTTTACACAGTAGGAGATGGAGAATGCGAGATTTGGAGTTTTTCTTTAACTAAACAAGAAGATCCTAATTTGGGTGACAATGGGATGATCTTTGATACTTACACACTCAGTCACGGTCTATGTTGTCTGTAATGGTGGTTCGTCATTACTGCCATTCAACAAGAAGAGTTTTTCGTGTTCTTTAAGTTTTATTGGTTTTGTTCCATGATTTTTATCTTTTTCATTTTGTTTCCTAATTGCCTTGAACCAATAGTAATTACTCCACTAACACAAACCATTACTAACTATGGTCATAAGCAATATTGACTTACAGCTGCCCCACTCCCCCTTTAAGTCCATGTTTGGACCCCATATGGTACAAATGTCCTCTATTCATTTGTCAAAGTGAGATCTTTACAGGGTGTTTGGAAAGTTTTTAAGTGATTGAATTGAATTGAATTCTATCAAGAATTGAATTGAATTCTTATGTTTGGAATGAGTTAGTAAATAAAAGAATTTAATTCAATTCTTTGATTTGGAATGTATCTAAAAATGAATTGATTTGTTATTTTTATCATTTTGTGCTTCACCCAAACTTAATATTACTTCTTTCTCTTTGATTTCTCTTTCTTGCTGTGATGGCATCGAAGCAACACGACACCACCAACAACAACAACGCCCCGATTCCCTCCACCTCCACTGCCACCATCGTCTTCGTTGCCGCGGCAGAAGGCGGCTCCTCTGATTCAAAACGGTTGCAAATCAAGGAGGAGAAGCCGCTCGATGATTCTCGGACGTTGTTTAGCATCTGTGTACCACTGAGGACGAGATCAAGCTCCTCCAAGGGTTCCTTGACTGCACATCACAATGAGGCTTGTCTCACCATAATGACACCGCTTTGTTCTACGACCAAAACAAGTTGAAGCTCCAGCTCGATTTCAACAAGAACCAGCTGGTGGAGAAGATCCAAAGGCTGAAAAAGAAGTACCGCGACAGAGGAGGGTTTCCTGGTAATTCCAATTTTCTAGATCAATTCCATCACCAATTCAGACCTCTTTAGGTCTGATTTGTTTTTAGGGGTGAATGTGGAATTGAATTCTGATTCGCACATGATTCTTGGATAAAATTTTGTTCCAAAACAAAGAATTGAATTCCGATTCTTGAAGGAATTCAATTCTTTGCTTTTCTAAACACCATGTTATTGTGCAGACAACAAAGGCATTTGGTCCTGAGCATGCACTAAATTAGAATGCTTTCTACAATCCCATATCTTTTTAAATTTTGCTTGTTTCTTTTATTGCAATATTTGATGTATTTTATTAACATTGTTATGGCTTTGTTTCAATTGTGAATAGTTGTAACTAATGAGTTTTATTTCATGTCATCAATGATAATCTCTTCTTCTTATAGTCATTGGAGTGTGCTTTGCCTTCATTTTCTTTTCAGTTAACTCTTTATCTCCTTGTCTTTCCTTTTCAGTGTAGTTTATGAAGAAGACTAAGACAGACTTATGTGGATGAACTGATGAAGTGAATTTGTAGAATTTTGTGTGTGCTTGATTCTACATATGGCAACTTCTAAGTCTTCTTTTCCCTCTTCCCATGCTTCAGAGATAAAATATGATGTCTTCATTAGTTTTAGAGGTTCAGACACTCGTCGTGGTTTCCTTAGCCATTTGCTAAAGGCATTAACTCAGAAAAATATTGAAGCATATGTAGATAACAAGCTTAAAGAGGGAGATGAGTTATTGCCAGCACTCTTTACAGCGATTGAGGAATCACAAATTGCTTTGATCATACTCTCAGAAGGCTACGCCTCTTCAAAATGGTGCTTGGAAGAGCTTGTCAAAATAATTGAATGCATGATGAAAAAAGGACAGATTGTGGTGCCTATCTTTTACAAAGTAGATCCATCAGACGTACGACATCAAAAGGGGTGCTACAAAAATGCATTCGATGAACATGAAAAATTGCTCAAGGACAACATAATGAATGTAGAGAAATGGAGAGCTGCTTTGAAGAAAGTTGCCAACTTATCAGGATTTCATTCCATAAATTTTGGGTTAGTGTATCTTCTTTTTGGACATCAGGACTTCATTGTTAATTAAACTTTGAATTTTCCTTTTGGATTTTATTTATCACCTTGCTTGTTATCTACCTAGAAGATAAATAGCTTCCTTTTCTATTTTATAGAACTGATGCTGAGCTAATTGAAGTTGTCATCCAGCGTGTGTTGACAAGGTTGGATCATATGTATCAAGTTGATTTCAAAGGCCTTGTTGGAATTGATAAACCAATTGCAGATCTTCAGTCATTGATATTGCGAAACATATCAAAAGATGTTCATATTATAGGAATTTGGGGCATGGGTGGTATTGGAAAGACAACTATTGCTGGTGTATTATTTAGCTTATTATGTTCTGAATATGAAGATTGTTATTTTCTAGCAAATGTGAGGGAATGATCAGAGGAGAAAAACGGAATAATTCAATTACAGGAAGAACTTCTTTTCATATTATTAGAGAAAAAATATCTAAACATCAATGCTCTTGATGGAACACTACCAGCTCATGTTCTAAGAAGACTTCATCGCAAAAAGGTTCTTCTTGTTCTTGATGATGTCAATAGTCCAGATCACATTAGAAGCTTAGTTGGAGGACATGATTGGTTCAATCCAGGTAGTAGAATCATTGTCACAACTAGAGATAAGCATGTGCTTTGTAAAGAAGCTGATGATATATACGAAGTTATGGCATTAGGGGATCAAAATTCTCTACAACTTCTAAATTTGCAAGCCTTTAATGGAGAATGCCTCGAAATAAATTGGCATAATCTGATGCATAAAGTGGTTGCATATGCTAAAGGCATCCCATTAGCTTTAAAAGTTTTGGGTTCTTTTCTTTATGGCAAAAGTGTTGAAGAATGGGAAAGCCAATTGCAGAAACTTAAGAAAATGCCATTTCCAAAAATTCAAAATATTTTGAGATTGAGTTATGAAGGATTAGATCAGGAAGAAAAAAGTATATTTTTATATGTTGTTTGTTTCTTTCACTATGATAGAGAAGATCGAATCAAAACTTTACTAGATGCATGTGGTTACTCAACGGCTATTGCTTTAAAAACTCTTCAAGATAAATCTCTTGTGACTATTTCAAGAACTGGATTTGGATATGTGTCTGTGCATGACTTGATTCGAGAAATGGGTCTAGAAATTGTTCGAGAACAAAGTATTGAAAATCCTGGGAAAAGAAATCATTTATGGGATTCTAATGATATTTGTCGTGTGTTGGAAAATGATGAGGTGAGAAACTATAACTAAATTTCCATTGTAAAATCTTCTCTTTTTTTTGGTTGCATTTTGAGATATTCTTTTAGCTTAAATTTGATTTGCTATTAATAAAATATTTTAATTTATACCGTCACTAAATAATGGAAACAACATCTTTGTAATAATTCACTTAATTTCACAAACTGTATATCAAAATCAACTTTTTATCTAATAACTAATATATTGTTTTTGAATAAAACTATTCTTTTTAGTAAACTATTCACCTTTTTTTTTTTGTTGGACAGGGCACTGAGCATATTGAAAGCATAACCTTGAACATGACAACATCTGGTGACCTAAGTATAAGTCCTCACGCCTTTGCTAGAATGGCTAATCTAAAGTTTTTAAGAATTTGTGATTCAGATACAGATAGTAGGGTCCATCTTCCAAAAGGCCTTCGAATTCTTCCAGGTAAAATAAGACTTCTTCATTGGGACGACTATCCATGTAAATCAATCCCAACGACATTCAATACAGAGTACCTTGTTGAACTTTGCATGCGAAATAGTCATGTCAAAAAACTTTGGAATGGTACACTGGTACGTGGAAACTATATTTTAGTTTTCTTCCTTATTAGTTGTATCGATTGGTGTACAAATATTAATATCAACGCAATACGATAAAATTTTAAAAAACTAAGATAAGAATACAGAAGATATTCATACCAAATAAAGAATATAAAAATATAAATAAATTAAATACTTGTTTTGCTTCAACTTTTTGATAGAATTTCTATAAGACATATCAATTAATAATCTAATATCTTGTGTTATGAAATATGAAGAAACTTTTTTGGGTGGTCCGAACGTAAGAAAATGCATTTACTCTGTTCTATTTAATGAGTAACATATCAGCTATATATTGTATTAAATATCCAGGGAAAATAAGAGATTTCTTGTTCTTAGTACACCTAAGTATTTCTCAGCAACATTAACTCACAAATTTGATGTGTTATTTATTAAATAAAATAGAATAAAGACATTCTCTTACTTTCAGAGTATCTAAGTATTTCTCAAAATATAATAAATAAGTCTTTTCCTTTCTTAAAGAGAATCCATCCGTATTCCTAGAGTAAAAGAAGGCTAAAAGATGAAATTAAGGCTAATAATTTTTCTTCTCTACTCATCCATTCTAAAAGTTATATTTATAATTGTTTTGAGAATTCTATATCCTTCCATCCTTATATAGACTATTAATTCCACACACATCTCTTTACATATGTCATCATTATATACTCATTCTAAAATATTTTTATTAGTTATTCTTTTCTATAATTATCATTCTCGTGACATCAGTCATGTCATCAAGATTGTTAGAAAAAAAAAAAAATTGCCTAAAAATTATAAACCCTATAGTAACTAATTATTTTTGTGATTTTTTTTTGTTAAGTATATGTAAAATAGAATTTTCTAGGATCCTATTATTAAATTGGGCTGACCAAAAAAGTGGTTTGAAACCCTTAACAGCAAAACAAAATATTTATAGCCCCTTGATCCATCAATGACAGATCTGAACGAGATTTGACCCAAAATATAAAAATAAAAATCGGAAGGAGAGAACGAAATTGAGAAAACAGAAAATGAAAATATTTTGAAGTTTTCTTTTATTCGGATGTGGTAAAAAACAATAGATAAAGATAATAATGGCAGTGAAATTCACCAAAATTTTTCTTTTATCCCCATCAGGATTAAAAATTATTAATGAAATAGTAATATGATCTTTTTTTCAGATAATATACAATTAATATCATAAGAGAAAATAAAGACAAGTATTATATACTAATTCATGGATAACTAATAAGCATGATTAGGATATATATATATATATATATATATATATATATATATATATATATATATATATATATAAGGGATGGCTTTAGTGGAAGGAGTGGTTTAGTTTGAGAGTGTGAAGAATAAATATGGACTACATAATTATATATGGATGGTTATAATTGAAATTTATTAATAATAATTAATGATCATGTGATCATCTAAAAATATCATATAATTTTGTGTTTTAATCTTGACCATTATTCATATAAGACCCAACGACCCAAATTTACTCCTCTCAATTTCACAATAACTCCTCCCTCTTATTTGAGGTGTTCCCTAATATATATATATATATACACACACACATGCGCGCAATTGGGGATCTATTTATGTTTGGTGTAATTCTTGTACACTTATACGTTTCAATAACTCTTTATAAAAATTTAATTTAATTGATTTGATGGTTAAATTATGTGAAATTATATTGGTCATCAAGCATGTCAAATTTTTTAAAAAAATTAGATAATAGTAGACATGTGTCCTTTATAATTGACATTTACTTATATTTTCAAAAGTATATTATCCATAAAAATAAAGTGGTATGATGAAATATCAAATTATTTTAAACTAGATGAAATTTGATATATTTAATCTATTTATTTAATAAGAGCTTTAAATCTAATTATTGAATTGATAAAATTTTATACCTATATATATATATATATATATATTTCGATGGTATATTTGAGAATGGGCAACGTGACAGATTTTCTTGATACAGAATCTGGCAAATCTGAAAATCATTGACGTTGCTGGATCCAAGCAGTTGATTGAAGTTCCCGATTTTTCTAGAGCCACAAGTCTTACATATGTATATCTCATGGGCTGTGTAAATTTAATCTCTATTCATCCGTCTATTTTCACTCTTCCACAGCTGGTGGACCTAGAATCCTGTAAAAGGCTTGAAAATCTCCCAGGTAAAGCTTCTTTGATCTCTTTTTAAATACAGCTGAGGAATTTTAAAGTTAATAAGATTTGAATTTATAATTTTTTTCTTATCTAAAAAAGAATTTATGATTTCATATTAATTATTTAAGTCCTTCATCGTTATATCAGTCTTAATAACTTATTCCTTTTAAGTCTGACAGTATTACGCTCAAATTAATCTTAAAAGATTTTCATAGTTTTTTAAAGAAAATATGTTTTACGTCAATTTGATCTTTTATTAATATAAAATGTTGGTAATTTAAGAGTCAAATTAATTGACTGTGATGTGACGTATTTTTATTAGTTTTATGTGTTACCACTCAACTAGCTTATGTAGTTACATATTTAATGAATGGAATCATTGAATTTTTAATTCGAAATATAGGGGATGCTATAATCCACTCTTGCTTTTTCAATTAGTTTTTCTTCACTTTCTCTAAAACAACCTTCATATTCTCTGTTAATCAAAATGTAGTTTGATGCTAATTACTTATTATTATCCATCCAAGTTTCATTTGAATTTATTTAATATAAAATTTAAGTTTTAACATTAATATTGAAAATTTTCTTAATATAATAACTAAATAACAATAACAAGTTTTTTTAAAGAACATTAAATAAAATATAGATGAATTAACAAATTGCAATACTTAATTCATATATGCTTTATATTTTATAATTTAGTTTATATATATTTTTAAAAGTATTAAATAGATATAAAATATCAAAATTACTTGGTGTAAGCCCTTTTAATGATGTATTTTTTTAATCATCTCTATTGTTATATATATATATATTAGGATCAAGTTACACAAATATACCTTTAAGAATAGTCACATAATAACTTTATATAAAATAATTTATTTATTGATCTAATCATTGAATTGTAGTTATCTATCAAAAAGATTATTTGTTTTGAATTTCATAAAAATTGAACATCAATAAAGATGTAATCATATATAGTTCCTCTTCTTATTCATTTTATGCATATAAATTACACATACCTTCATATAAATGTTAGCAAAGTCCACATTTTCTGATGTACACAAAATTCAACCCCCTCTTTAAATTTGTTAATAAATTATACCTTTCCTCTAGTGTTGAATACTAACATATATCGATAAACCAATAAAAATAAAAATATTATGTCATAGTATGCTTTGATACCAGCCTCTAATTAGCTTTTTTTTTCCCCTGTACATTAGAATTTGAAAGCAATAAAATTGAAATTATGGTATGATGCATATATCTAAAATCCGTGCCACTAATCAAGCCCTTTTTTTGGTATACTTAAATGGTAGGTTGATATTAAAAAAAAAAATCTTTGAATGGTTAATTCGAATATTTGCTCAAGATCCTTTTTAGTTTTTGTTTTGAATGTTAGAAGGCTTGATTTAATAGTTATGTATGTGAGTTTGGATTTTAGATAGGAATGGAGAAAAGGAAATGGATTGTAGTATTTTTATACTATAAGCTGTTGCCTCTCCATTTTCTTCAAAAATTCAAATTTACGAACGTATCCTAAAGTAGTGCATGTTAAATGTTTTGGGACAAAAAAAATATAGAAATATTGATGATAGAAACATGTTTGGAGAAAGTAATAGAGAGAAAAATCTCAAATATGTCTCCGTCCTAACATAAATTTTTAGCCAATTTCTATATCTCTAAAAGAAGGGATATTGGAGACATGTCTCTAGTATACAAATTTAAAATATTTTGTTTTTTAAAATATTCCTTTAAATATTTCATATTTTATCTTTGCCCTTCTCACTTTTCAATTTTTTATCAAATTATAACTTAATCTTCTTCATCTTTTCATCAATCACTATGTCCTATACGCCACTAATAAACACAGTTCCATCTCCATATCTCTAGAATTGTCTTCGGCTCTACTGTCTCATTGTCTTTGTCATTTTTGTCTTGTGACAAGTACCAACCATCCTAAGTGGTGCTCTCACTTTTGAAAAAATAATTTTTTTTTTGGAAAAATAAAAAGTTGAGGTACTTTTATTCTTGAAATTTAAAATTTAAGTTTACTTTTGAGATTATTTCATATGGTGTTTTTCATAGCTAAATCTTTTAAAACTTAAAGTACTTGGAAACTTAAAGGACTAATATATTATTATTTTCATTCAAACAACAAAAGTTGAAATTACTCTCTTTAATATGGATATATATTATAGTCATTTTGAATTTTAAATATAACTTTGTAAATCTGCAACTATCCTTAAGAGTAGCTTTTGGATAGCTTAAATAAATCTGCAATTCTAAAAAGTGACGTCTCCATACCAATCCAAGCCTACGCATCTAACATGTACTGCATGCCTTGTCCTTAAACATTACAGCTATCGAGGCATTGCCCTCATCAGTTAGGCACTGTGGCAAGCTTCAATTCTTGCACCTACCAGGATGTGTAAGTTTGAAGAATCTATATGGCATATCTAAACTGAGATATCTTACAGACCTTGATCTTTCTGGGTGCAAACAGCTTTACACATCAAACCTGCACATGCTATTCGATGGCTTATCGTCTTTAAAATATCTATTCTTGGCTGGATGTTGTAACTTATATGAAGTCGCAGAGGATATCAGCAAGCTGTCGTATTTATGTTTTTTATCACTTGAGGGAACTAATGTTAAGAGCTTGCCGGAAAGCATCAAACATCTTTCACAGCTGACATGGCTAAACTTAAGCAAATGCAGGAGGCTCCAGTCATTGCCTGAGATTCCAGCATCTGTCTATTTCTTAGAAGCCAATGATTGCACATCCTTGGAGAGATTGTTCACCCCAACACGGGAACTACTGGAAGAACACAACAGATTGTGTGAAAGTGATGCCAATCACTTTAGGTTCACACAGTTTTCATTCGACAATTGCCCAAATTTGGATAAAGACGCACTTGATGCTATTCTGGCATACGTCAATGGGAGAAATAAGAGAGCAAGATACTCCACAGATACAATTGCACGGTAAGAGTTATGAGTTTAGTTTTAATGCAAGATAGTATAAAAGATCCATCCAATCAAATCTCTTCATTTGCAAGTCCTTTTAAGCAGTGGAGTGGAAGTTCACCTTATTTGCTAATATATTAACATATGATTGGATGATTGTTTAAAACTTTTTCTTTTATATTACCAGTTCAACAAAATTAAATTTAAAAGTTCTTGTAAAGTTATCATACACCAAATAATTACACATCACCTTTTCTATGATTTTTGAAATAGTTATTATGAGTGAAATATTTTGATATGATAAAAGAGGATATTTTTGGATAAGTAAATAAATTGAGAGTGGAAATAAACAAGGAAGAGTGGCAATATCTGCTCCCATGTTTAGAAACAAAGATGGTTTGCATTCACTTATTGACTTACATGTCAAACAATTAATCAACTTGAGCACGAGCATTTTTCCTACTTCAAGAGTAACTAGAAATTTCTTATTAAAATAATAAAGGCAGGTTCCTTTAGTTTGGTGTCCAATTTTGTTTTTCGATTTTACCTGTCCAATATATGTTTGAAAAAGCCTTACAGCAATCATATTGAATTTACTAATATATAATTTAATCTTGATAGATTGAAATTGTAAATATTTTTACGTTATTATTTAATCAAATCATTTGATTTGCATCCCATTTTTTAATATGTGATAAGCATCTTTTAGTGTTTTGGGTTGGTAAATCTCGATTTGATGTGACTCTATAACTCTCAGCTAATAAAATCTGCCTTGTGCTCTTGCTCGGTGATTGGATCTTTTGATTTTTTAGTACTGATATTATGATTCCCTATTATCAATTTATTGAACTAAACTTTGACGGTAACAATGATGATGATTAAGGCTATTATTAACTCTGTGGTCATGGTGCTGTTGGTTTAGCCTATGTTCTTAGGAATTTTACTTAACTTTGATTTTTCAGTTGGGCTTGAACTGTGCCTGTAAGTCTCCATTGTATAAGGCTATAAATACCTCTGACTTAGTGATTTTGTTTTTTATGACTTAACTTCAGCTTGATCTTTTAACTGAGTTTCATGTCTTTATACTGAACTAATTTCCCATGGTGTTTATGCTTAATTGGCCTTTTTATTTGTGTTAATCTAACCTTTTTTGCCCATATGTTTTCTATACTGTGTAAGGCTATTATTTCTTCCATGTTTATGGTTCTGTTGTTTTACCACGTGTACTCTGTATATTGAAGAAGTCTTTTTTCAATGAATCACATGTGGTTCCAAGTTGAGTGATGAAATGCTTTTTTTATAAATGTTGAGATTTTATTTTATTTTTTCTGATCTGCATTAATTCTCTTTATTATATTATCTTTTTCGAGTTTGGTACTCTTTATTTCTACAGTGATATTTGATCTTTATTACTAATAATAATTTCTAATCTTCTCTACTTTGTCGAAGATGTAATAGTCTTGCGTTATAATTTTTAATTTTATTTATTTATTTATTTTAGACTACAAACACTATTTGAGTCGGTCAATGTTCTTAATACATGTAATTGCTTCTAATTTTCCAATTGTTGTTATAGAATATTTTATGCTATAACATTGTAATCTATGATATTTTGAACTCAGTTCCTGTTGTTTTAAGTTAGTTAGCCTTTTTCATAGAGGTAAGAAGCTGTAACTCAGATGCTTCAATGAGAAAACCTTTTAGATCCTTTGTGCACCCTTTTTGGTTTCATTTTCTTCCTATGTTTGCAGTAATATTGCTCTTGATATGTATATAAATATCGGGACAACAATGTTGCATCATTGTATAAATTTGTGAGTTAATTTTTGTTTGTAGCATGATAATCATTTAATGGCATGCTGAGGTTGAAAAGGAGCAACATTTGCTCTTGAACTTTTTTAGTCAAAATGCAAAATGTTTCAATTGTTCTTTTGGTTTTCTACTAACACTTGAAGCTAAAAGAAACATGCGCATCCTAAATTTCTTGTGATAACTTAAATACAACAGCGTAAGCATTGATAATTGAATATGTGAATTGGATATTTTAAAACTTTAAGTGTGTATTTGGTTAAAGAGTAAAAATAAAGATAAAATTTCTATAAATGAGTTTATCTATAAAAAATTTACCAATTTTTCCCCCACACCAAACACACCTTAGGTGTCAACATTTTATGCTCCAATGAACTATCATTATAAATGTCCAAAGTCCAAACGTGAATTTTTATACTATGATTTGAGGACCGATAAAAAATATAATTGTAATGGTTTTAATTCTACAAGAAAAATGACTTCACTCTTTAATAATTTACTATACCCATGGTAAAAGTACCTAAAAAAGTGTCCAAGCATAAGTTGAAAATAAACCCAAGTATGAAACTAAAAACATCCTACTTGAAGAAGGATCCTGTACAGCACAAGCAGGATGCAGTTTTGAAGAATAATCAAGAATGAATTTATTTACTTTTATAGTATCCCTGTTGGGGAATAACTATAAAGGATTATCTTGACCTACTATATTGGCTTTGAAAGGTGGACTATATTTGTTATATCTGTGTAGGTTTATGTCAATCAAATTGACAGTTTTATATGCATTCATAGTTACTATTTGAGTGGTGATTTACCAAGTTTCCGTGTGTTATGTTGAATCAGATTTATGCATCAATTACTCATATAAGCTTTGCATCTTTTCTTCAGTAGATACATATAAAGTACGTACTATTTTAGGTTGAACAGGGTTTGATGTTGTTGTCAATCTTTTAGTACAAGTTGATGGGTGTGTTATGTTCTGCATTATCTCTTTTATAGATCTTCTAATTGGAGTGCTTATTTCATCTTTGTTGCGATAACAATTTTTATTCTTTCTTTTTTTTTGTTTTAATCTTTTCGATCCTCTTTGTAGTTTTCAATCATTGACTCACACTCACCTACATGGAATTTTGAATCTTCAGACATTAGACTGTGCAAAGATATTATCCTATTCATTGCATTTATACCCTTCTGAATGTAAAGTTTTTGAATTGAATTTGATGGGAAGCTTATTTGCCAGGAGTTATCAGAAGGAGGGTGAATCAAGTATGGTGGAATTTTATATTTAAGGAGCCCATTGATCAAGTGGTAAACAAGGTCTAACCATGGCATACCACAATACATTACAGCTAGAGAAAAGCGAAATGCAGGGACTGTCACTATTGCAAATTTCAATTTAGATACAAATCACAAAAGCGATGATTCCCTTAACTTTTCCCAATATTGAATTTGAGCAGGAGCAATTGAAAGATGCGTCATAGATTTATTAGCTTTAGTAAGGCTATTCTTAACTGTAGTAGTATGTGGTCTGGTATTCGAGACAAGTTGTTACAAATTATGATTTGATTGAATTAATGTGTTGATGCAGAAAGCTCAATTTGAATGAGTGTGGGTTTTTGTTGGTGGTGTACTATGGCTTGATGTTTTGCTGCCATTGTATAGAAAATAAAAGTTGTTGATCTATGTGTTTGGGTGTCACTATCTCCTTAAGATGGAGCCGTGGAGTATTGATAGTAATTCTCCAAGGCATGGATACTCTACGATGGATGTCATACCTATACCTAGTACTCATCTGATATCTGTATTTGTTAGATACTCATTAATCAGCAATTGCAATAAGTAAATGTTATTTAAATATAAATTAATCCTTATAAAATATTAAATTTTATAATTAATAAAATGATTTTATTCTTTCAAATCTCATGTTCCTTTGGATATTTTTGCTTGAACATCATAAACAATGATTTATTTTTTATATAATTATTTTATTGATTATAATTTTATATAATATGTCCTCCTATATTTATATCGTAGTTTTTAAAAAATTTTCATATTACATGCATGTATTTGAACTTGGTATATACGAGTACCATGCACGTGGCTGTGCAACACAATTGTATTGGCTTTGTCATTGGTATATACGTGATACACTTTTAACATTAAAATTCCAATTATATAGTATCATAAATGTATTTAATTTTTATAACGATTATCTTTAACTTTTGAAAAAATTACCTTTTGATTATAATTTTTAAAAGTAAATAATTTTTATGTAATCAAATGGTAATATAAAACTATTTTACTTTAATAATATATTGAAATTAACTTTTTATCTAATAACTAATATATTGTTTTTGAATAAAACTATTCTTCTTCGTAAACTATTCACCTTTTATTTTTGTTGGACTGGGTAATCAGCATATTGAAAGCATAACCTTGAACATGATGAGATTTGATGACTTAAGTCCTCACTCTTTGCTAGAATGACCGATCTAAAGTTTTAAGAATTTATAATTCACATACACATAGCAAGGTCTATCTTTCAAAAGGCCTTCAAATTCTGCCGGATAAAATAAGACTTCTTCATTGGGACAACTATCCGTGGAAATCCTTCCTAATGACATTCAATGCAAAGTACCTTATTGAACTTCCCATGCCAAATAGTGATGTTAAAAAACTTTGGAATGGTGTATCGGTACATAGAAATTATATTTTAGTTTTCTTCCTTATTGGTTGTATGGATTGGTTTACAAATATTTATATTAACGCAATGTGATAAAAAAAAAATTTGAAACTTAAGATAAGAATACAAAAGATATTCATAGTAAATAAAGAATATATATCAAATTAATAATCTGGTATCTTGTGTTATGAAGTATAATAGATTAGTGTTTTCCTTTCTTAAAGAGAATTTGTATTATATTACTAGAGTAAAAGAAAGCTAAAAGATGAAATTAAGGCTAAAATTTTTCTTCTCTACTCATCCATTCTAAAATATTATATTTATAATTGTTTTGAGAATTCTATATCATTTGATCCTTATACAAACTAGAGTAATGTTAAAGGGACAACAATTTCCCATAACAAATGCACATCATATGTCAATTGGAGCAAGAAGACAAATAAATAAGTGGAGCTCAGGAGAAAGGGAAATGAGATGCATCAATGGGGATAAAAAATAGAATCTACCATAGAATCTCTCTAAAAATAAATCTCACCTCCCCTCATTTCCACTCTCACTGGTTTTCATCTTCCGCTGCAAGTGCACACTCTTCCTCCTCTTTCCCTACAATTGAAACCTTGCACAAGCACACTCCCTTTCCTCTCCCCAAGAAACTCCTTCTAAACCCTTTTGGAGCACATTTGTTATATATTATAATTCATATTCAGTATTTAAATTGTAAAGATTAATAAAATCTCAAAGCTCAATTTCATTGTCGTCAAGTAATATAATTTTTCTAATAGTCCGCTCACAAGTTTTATTTTGTTAAAATAAATTCCAATTTAAAAAAATTTAAAATAAAAGGCACCCAAGAAACTAAATTTTTATATTTAGTATATAAATATAACTTTTAATATTGAATATTTTGATTTGAATTTTTTACTCTAGTCATTATACTATGATTTCAACTGTTCACCCTCTAATCCATGACATTTCATGAGTGCTTATTTCACGACCCAACTTAGGAACGTGACCCATCCCCACGTAAGCCTGTTAGGTGACATGTCTCTCTAAATGCATAAAATAACATAATATAATATTTAAAACATGATTTTCTTCCAAGTCATCATCATTTTCTCTAATTAAAACACAATATTTAAATTCATAAAACTGGAAGTATTTAATATTCAAACCATGAAAACCTCTTAACTGTTTCCATTAATCATGAAATCATAAACTAGTTCGTCACATGATGTTAATCTTAAATTCAAAAATCTGTTTAACCCTTGAAAACTGAATCATAACTAAGTAGCTTATCTATTACATAATCTAAATCATAATCAGTAATTGAAATTCATACTTAAATTCTGGAAGCATATAGAGAAATACATAAATTTTGAAAATAACTATAATAAATCAAAATACATGCGTGGTTCGGATCCTGCCTGCAAAACTACTAAAGTACTCTAAAACAAATGGAAGCCTAAACTAAGCCTTACATCAATGTAAAGCTCATCAAAGGATAGTTATGCATCGAACTGGTGACGTAAAGATATATGCACCTGCAACTATGAGAAGAAGGGAAAGAGGTGAGTCAATAGACTCAGTAAGTGGATTTCCACCCATCACCCACATGGGATACTCAAGAATATACATAATGCAAAATACATTCAACAAACATAAATCGTTTGATATTTACATACACAACTAGCTAGGAAAACACTTTTCATTTCATAGAAAGGCATATTGAAATTATAATCAAGCAAGAAAATCAATGTGGCAGCAACGGGTACCCATCCCAATACTCATATATGGGCATTATGTATTGCTGTCCCTAGTGTGAGTCCTTAGGTGGAGGGCCATGCTTCACCACCGTTCATATGTGAGAGTTTCGAAGGATCATGGGCATTACGCATCGTCGTCCCCATTTTACTTTGATACTATTTTGTCATGTTTGGGCATTACGTACCGCTCACTACAAGAAACAAGCAAGTTACCGATGGATTTTAAGAAATTTGAACTTTTTGGGTTTTAGTGATTATCGACGGATTTTTCTGTCGATAATTTTTTATCGACGGAAAAATCCGTTGATAATTATTATGAATTTTTTTTCAGTTAATTAAAATTATCAATGGAAAAATCCATCAGTAATTGTTTTGTTTTATTTTTTGATTTTGTAATTAATTTTAGCGGTAGAAAAATTCTGCCGGTAAGTGTTATTTTATTTTTTATTTAAAAATTTACAATTATTGATAGAAAAATCTATCGGTAAAATTAATTTTATTAAATCTTTTAAAAAATTACCAACGGATTAAAATCCGTCCATAATTTAGAGAAATTTGGTTAAAAACAACGTTTGTTATTACCAACTGATTTAAATCCGTCATAATTTTGAAAATTCGCCTGTAACAAATTTGCCTATAAGATCCACTCTCTCATAACCTTTTTCTCATATCTACTCCCTCACACTCTCAAACACACTCACCCTCACACTTTTGCTCACCACCGCCATGCCGAACGCTGATCATCGGCCAATGGCCGTTCGTGTTGCCGCCCACCACGTATGGCCGGCACTCTCTTTCTCCTCTTGCATGGTCATTCACTTTCTTACTCTTTCTCTTTGCTTTAGTGTGGTCGCTCTCTCTCTCCTATGGATGCGTGCGGTGGTCACCGACCACCGAGCTTCCCGCAGACGTCATTATCCAAATGCCAGAGTCTGATGATGTGAGCTGTCGCAACTCACAACAAATTAAAATTTATAAAGTGCTAAGTTGCACCAAAAATGTAGTAAAGGGGCACAACTCAGGTCGTCTCACAAGGAAGTGCTGCTAGTCAATTAGAAATTAGGGGTTTTGAAAAATTAAGATTAAAGCAATTTAAATTAAAAGATAATAGCAACAAGGTAATAGCAACAATGAAGAAAGCACTAGTGCAAGGTATTCCTAGGATTGGAAATTAATTATCATTGACCAAATATTAAACCCATTGGTGGCTATTAGTAATAAATTACTGGCAATTTGACAAGTGATCGATCGACCTCTAGAATTTAATCAATGCAAATAACTAATAAACGACAATCGCCAATTTATTAGAAATCACATTAATTTAATAAATCAATTGCTATAGCCTAACTGCCAATTGGAAAGTTAATTCTAATGTTCTCCCTCAAACACAAACCAATAGATCTATCAATTTATGCCTAAAGGGCTTCCCTAAATGATGATCGCCAATTTAGTTATCCCAATAAAGATTATAGCAATCACCACAATAATTATAGGAATAGAAACTACAAAACATTAAGAAAATCAATGCATTTAATATCAAAAGAGGTCTCAAACATCATCCCAATCCATCCGGAAACCCTTACACTAGTATAGAAATATACTCGTCCATCTCTGAAGAATTACAAAAATAAAGATAAAAGAACCTAGAAAGAATAGCAATGATCATTGCCATGATCTCCAAGACAAATCACTTTCACTAATGAAATCCTAAGAGAGAGAAGAATAGAGAAGAATAAGATGTAGAGAGAAGATGGAGAGACATGTAGAGAGAGAGAGTGTTCTCCAAACTAAAACTCCAAAAACTAGGGTAAAAGTCTTTAATATTTCTATATATACTGCCTTCTAAAAATAGGCCAAAGTGGGCCCAAAAACAGATAAAATGAGGTCTTCTGTGTCATTGTACGAGCACTACAGTGCTATTAGCACTGCGGCGCTCACCAGTGAGCAATGCTGAAAATAGTTAATTTTTTGAGTGCTGTTGAGCGCTGCAACACTTAGACAGAATAGAATTTTCCCTCAACACCAACAATAGTGATTTGTAGCCCTTTGAATAAAATTTCCAACGCCATCAAAATCACCTCAATTGGAGATCTGTAGCTCTAGATATTGCAAAAATACTGACTAGAGGTCAAGTTGGATAGCATCAGAACATTTGCAACCTTTAATCTTGCAACTTGATTTTCACCAAGATGCTCTTATAACTGGGTTTTGAGCTAAGCATAAAAGTTATAAAAGACTTCTTGAGCTTTCCAAAACATCTTTTTTTGTCTCAATCTGATCCCTTATTCTTGAAATTTTGCACTTGATCCAAAGCTCCTGTACATAAAACCATACTCAAAGAGACAAGTTAAACGCAACACTTATAATTACAAATTATTCCCAAAATCAATGCAAAAGCCAATAGTTCTATCAAAAGTACACAATGAGGAAAAAATCAAATATCTAATTAATCACATCAATAACATAGAAAAACTCATGTAAAAAGCTAAGAATTAGAAGTAAGATAATTAAGTGGCATAAATGCCTCTTATCACCCGAGCTTCTTGCACACCCAGTCGCCGTCCCCGATTCGGCCGTCTGTGAGTCAGAACCCGAGATTCCATGCCCGATCCGGCCATCCATGAGTCAAAACCTGAACTTCCCCTACCACCAGTTACTTTTTTTGTTGTTGTTGGTGGTTGAAGGACTCTGGATGTTTCTTTTGGTAATAGTTATAATTTTTTAGAATGCTTATTTCTTTTCTTAACTTCTATAGTTTCTGTGTTATTTGTATGATTGCCACTGGAAAATTCCTGATGAAGAATGGAGTGAGATAATGGAAGATTCCGCAGCCACATTTAATCTTAGCAGGCACTCATTACTTGAGTCTTGGACTTTCTACCTTATGGATGATCATACAAAGGAGGCTTTATAGGTGACTTGAACATAACATTATGTGCAATGAATCTCAATATTTTTTTATGCCATTTTAAAAAGGTTATTGTTTAATCTATTTATAAAATTTGATTTATTGATTTTCTTTAATTGTTTACTGTTGGTAAGCACCATATTTATCTAGGAAAAAGTTCTATGAACTATATGTTGGAATGTTATATTTGATCCTGAAAATAAAGTGGTAAGAATGAAATTGGGCTTGCCTTGTAGATGAAGATGTTACTTGTGTTATTTTTACTTTTAATAAAAAAGTTTATGTCTGGTTTTTGTCAAAGAAAAAGATGCAAGATGCTTATAAAGTGTGCCAATGACATTTAATAATACTGAGAATCCTTACTTCCCAAAACAACAAAGAGGGGCTAACAGTAAAATGCATCTTCAAATTTTCATGTAATAACTACGCAGGTGTGTGTTGTAAACTTGTAATATTAGATGTTAATGTGGACCTGTTCCTTTTTCTTTTGAGATTAATATAATTTATTATTCATGTTGCTACTGGTTTATTCATGTTGTTTGTCCATCTGTTTTGTGCTATTCTCTGTTGTAGTTTGGGAAGAGGAACCATTCTTCACCTTCAAAAATTTTGAGCAATTCACTTAATGAATTCAGATCCTATATAGGCTACTATGCAACTTGCTTCGTAGATTTTCTCAATGGGATTCTCCTCCATAATCTTGTATTCATGGCCATCTAGTTTGTATCTTTTGCAGAGCAAAATTTAGTTATATGGGTGATAACGTCTTTGTTTTACTTCTTTCTCACATAGAAGTGATGTCTTGTATCAAAAGCTTAATCAATGGGTCATGATATTTTAGTTTAAACTAAGAATTGGTGTATACTGTATATATACATCATTTTTTCATGTTATGCCTTCTATGAGGCCGAGTTACTCTTGTTGTTGTCTTAAGCTTCTAATATTTGATATCTTCATCCATTTCATTGCCGTCTTACTTTGCTATTCTATAGCCTTTGATGATCTATTGCTATCTTACTTTGCTATTCTGTAGCCTTTGATGATCTATGTGCTGATATGGAGTTTTGGTCTACAACTTATATTTCTATTGATTGGTTTGGTCTGTTGTTTGGTGTTCTGTGCTTATTTTCTCTTGAATGGGTGGGACCTTTAACTATTTTATCATGTGTACGAAGAATATTGAATTTGCTTAAATTATATTGCAACTTCACATAGAAGTTGTCCTATTTTTTTAGTTAAATATTTTTTTATCTAATTCTTTTTCTTTAAGTTTAATTGGTTTGCTATGTTATTCCTTTTCCCATTTTTGTTAGGTTACAGGTAGAAGGTTGTAGCAAAAAGCAATACAAAAAGGTATGATTAGGATTGTTTCAAGACTAAAAAAATAAAAGGTATGATTAAGAGCACATAACCTTCATGAAAGGAAGGGAAAAGAGTAACTGTTCCTGGTCTTTATGGTGGTAATTTCATTCTATTTTATCATTTTCTTATGATCCTTTCATTTTTCCATTCTAATTATCTTTATATTGTCAATTTTGGAATAAAAAAATAACTAGCAGTTGTGAGTGTAGTCTTTTGCTAAAGAGATATTTATTGTTGCTCCAACTTTTTTGTTTTAGTAGAAAAGATTAGTTAGGCAATAGTTAATCGTCCTTCATTTTCAATATTGTTGTGTTTAATATAGTTAGTTGGTCATGGAAATTTTAATCCACTTTTCTTTTTTGTTTTCTAATTGAAAGTTGTTCTTTTGTTACAAGAACATGCTATGGCAGGTCGTAGTAGGAAAAAGCTAGGTGTACTTTGAGAAAATATTCAAAATAGAGACTAATACGATTCTAGGCTTGGCATAGATAGAGTAGAATAAACAAAATGTTCCTAAATTATCTTATTCTACTCAAGTATTATATACTAACACATATCACATGTTCTCGATACTTTAAGCAATGCATCAATGATTCTCACTTTTTCTTTAATTTTATCTATTTTAAAGTCTTTTGAAAATATTTAACTTGAATGAGTTGTGTTTATAATTAAATAAAATTATAATTTGGGTAACTTTAAATGAATTTGTTAGGTTAAAGTACACATTCAAGAGATGCAAAAGCAAATGGAGGACAAGGAAAAGGCCTTGTAGACAGAAATAAGAAAGCAGATGAAGGAGAAGGAGACAAGATTAAGAAAGCAGATGAAGAAAGAGGTGGTGTCTTTGTGGAAGATGTTAGCAAGCTCCTCTATACCACCAGACACCAATGATGATGATGATGATGGGGGTGGTAGTGGTGGTGGTGGTGGTGATGGTGGTGCTGACGATGCTGACTTCTCTTGAATTGAGTTATTATTTTTCTTTATTTGTTATATGTTGAACTATTTATATTTCTGTTTACAGACTTTCTGATATTTATCTAATTTACATTTTGGACTAAAATTTATTGCGCTTGCAATTTTTTAAAAATTTTATTATTAAATATATTTATAATTAGATTCACATAAAATATAAGCTTGTAAATATACAGGGAACATTCAAATTATAGAACAATTCATCAAAAAATAATGATAATAATTACTGACAAATTTTTTTGTCGGTAAAACTTAAAGAAAAAATTCAAAAATAAAAAACAAAAACTTACTAACGGAAAAATCTGTCAGTAATTTTTTAAAAAATAAAAAATATAAATTACTGACAGATTTTCAGTCGGTAAAAATTCTGATTTTAAAAAAAATGAAATTCATGAAAAAGATTACTGACGGAAAAATCCATCAGTAACAGCCACAAATCCGCCGGTAATTATTTCATCCTGACGATTTTGTTGACGAATTTTTGCATCTTATTACTAACGGATTTTTCCTCCTAAATCCATTGATAATTCCATCGATAAAAATTTTCAATGGATTTTTTCCATCGGTAAAACTTACTGACTACATTATTACCGGTTGAAAAAATCCATAAAAAATTCCATCGGTAACAGTTGAAAATCCATCGATAATAGCATTATTTCTGGTAGTGGTTGTCCCTAGTGTGACATCAATGGGTACAATCAAGGTTCCCAAAATTTCGACACCTAACTAGGTTCTATCTCTGTTATGTGAGATTGCCAATAAGGGTAACTTAGTACCAAGGTTAATAATCATTTTTACAGTCGTTAACTCATTGTCTACTTCTCTATAGCTACCGTCTAAACCAGTTTGTACTTAATCCAAATGTTCGGAAAACTCTTAAAATCTCTTAAAGCTCTGAAACTCTAGATTCATACAACTCTAACAATATGACTTTAGCATAATTGTGGCTATGGAATCATGCCTAAGGGATCACCACTTGTAGGCACAATGATTTCAAGAGCCCATAGAATATGTATGTGGTAGTTGCTATGAATCATGCTAAACTCCATACTTTTGAGTATCATAAAATTGAATTTCTAAAATAATTTCTTGGGCTATCATGTTTTTTTTGAAACTAGGAAACTCAAATATCATACTTCATAACCTATAGGATTCAAAATCATGGAAATTCTGAAATTATCATAACATATGTATTCAAAATGCTAATCATACTCTTTTGTATCCATCCACAATATCTCTTCTTGATAGTTTAAAAGCTTTCTGAAATCTCTTTAAACGTGGAAATGTCATAAACCATAAAATTCATTGACAACTTTAGTAAACTTTTCTAAATTACATAATCTCTAATAAATCACTTCTTGAGCACATAAAGTATTTTCATCACACACAACATATCAGTCATGGTCCCATGATTTTCTAAAACATACTTTCATGCTATAGTCAAAATCATACTCTTTACTAACTTACAAAGCCATATTTATACATAATATATATATATATATATATATATATATATATATATATATATATATATATATATATATATATATATATATATATATATATTCAACTCCAATTCATACTTGGCAATCATCATGCATCAAACATAACCATAATGGCAAGAAAATAAGGCCATGAATTTGAATTCACTCACTGTTTGAAGTCGAGAGTATGTGGATACCACCAACTTGACCTTGAGAGCTTGGATTGGCATCAACAACTGCCATAGAGCAACATGGACTCATGATCAAACTCTAATCACACTAGATAACTCTAAAACAACTCTAACAACATTAGAGAGCATCCTTACTTGACAACAATGAGAGAAATAATGATACCTAACTCTAGAAGATGGAAGAAAGGAGAGAAAGGAAGCATAAACCATAGATAAACTCTTACCTTGGGGCTTGGGTGAGCTAAGATTGGAAGAGCATGAGAGTAGGGCAGAGGAAGGATAGTTTGGGTGTAGGGTTTTAGGTTTTTGATGCCCAAAACCTGACTGGAAGGGTTTATACAGGGGTGGAGGTATCAGTAAGTAAAACTATGTCGCTTTGTATTGTGCTGACGTCTGGCCTGCTCGTTGCAGCAAGTACTCATTGTAGCTACTACAAAAAAAAAATAGTGATTAGTGACCGATTTTTCGGTCACTGATTTCATGAAATCGGTCGCTAAACGTGGTGGTGACCGATTTAGTGACTGAAAATAAAAGTAGCTAAAACCACGGTTGCTAAAATTTAACGACCAAAAAAATCGGTCACTAAATCTTGTGACCGATTTAGTGACTGATTTTCCTATCTAGATGACCAATTTTGGGTGTTGGTTTAGTGTGATATTAGGGATTGGTAAATTAGTCACTAAATCTCATGACTGATTTTCCTATCCAGATGACCAATTTTGGGTACTAACTTATGACCAATTTTGTGGTCGCTAAGTGAAATTTTGTGACCAATAATTGGTCACTAATGTGTAATCACAAAAAAAAATGGAAAAATTTGAATTTTTGAAATCTCGCTTTTAAAATTTAAATATATATCATCAAATAATAAGTTATATATCTATACACAAACAAACAAACAAATTTAAAAATTGCTAATATACTTTAACAAGTAGTTCACTTCATACAGCAAAGTAAGTTCAATCTAAATATTCGATTGATAATCAAACTAACAAAATGAACATGAAGAAGGTATGCCAAAGGATACTGCAATAGATCCAATTATAGCTAAAAGTATTAGCTAATTTAACCAATCATACAAACCCAAGTTACAATGAAGAGTAGAATATTTCTAACAAAGCATTATGCTATTACAACATTTACTTAAAAGGAAAAGCATCCTACTTCAAGAACCGTCACACTTATGAAGTGACCAGACCACACAAAAAATTTTCATATGTCTCATGCCTAAAAAAATAATTTAAAAGAAAAAGGAATAGGCTAGTTAATCACCACTTTCATGAATAATAGGCATCATGTTCTGAGCTATTTACAAGAGTTGTTCTACTAAAACAAAGACAAATTTGTAAATAATAATCCCCATTACTTGCATTACATCACAATTTCCCTTTTAACCTTTACATCACTATTGCTAGGCACTTTACTCATGCACTTTTGGTTTACTCACTATTATCTCCATTAGCCTTTTCACTTAGCACAAAGTGCACTCACTATGTTTTCTCAAAGAATGGAAAGAATAAGAAAAGAATTACAATCGTACGCAAGCTCAGGTAAAATGGATAACATGAATAAAAGCTAAGGAAACCATACCCATTTAAAAACACATAACAACAATAACATATCATTCACTCATCCTGATCACCTCACACATCTTCCAGCAGTTACACATAAACACAAACAAAACAAAGCTATTAAACAAAATCTCAAACAAATCCAACACATCACAAAAATAAATAAAATCCCAAATTAAAAATCACAGCAAACACCATATCATACTAAAAAAGAAAACCAAACCCCAAACAAAATTAAACCCAATTTTGTTACAACTACAACCACAAATCAAAAGATAAAAAGAAAGAAAGAAGGGAAAAAAGGAAGTCTCTCCAATTAATCATGTCTATGAGCTATGATAGCCACTACTCAATAGAAAACAACTACTATGCTTTCCATTTGGAAAATTGAGATTAGACTATGGGATTAACTCTTGTGAGGGGAGAAACAGTGGCTAAGTTGAAGGTTGCAATCAATGTTTTGACCACATTGGTAGGAATCAACTCCTGTGAGGGGAGAAACAGTGACCAAAGTCATGCATGTGATTCAAATGATTTGCAACATATTCGTGGCAATGAAGGAATAAGGAAAACATAATGAGGTTCCATATATTTCATAAAAGAAATATCATGGTAGAGAAGCATAGACATTCACATGTTTTCTCTAAACCAGACAGGGTCTCAAATCCCCAGCATAATCAAAGAGAAAATAAAAACAAAGTAAGAAAGAAAGAAATAACAAGAAGTGAATTTCAATCCTAAGTACATAAATCCAATCCATATCATATAGACAAAGGAATTACAAAGCAAGGAACATTTATTCATTTTAGCCAACAATACAATCTAATGCAAATAATGGTTACATAAACACACTTGTAAGCATAAGTTTGCAATGATATCAATAGGTAACCTTACCTTTTTTTTCTTTGATCAGGCAGCATCTTGGAAACTAAGCATAAAACCCCATTAATGATTTAAGCTAAAAGATGCAATCCAGCAAACCCCTCAAAATCGGAACACAAATTCATATCACAAAACTTAAGCAAATAAAGCTCAATAAGAAAACAAACCCAACAAAGTTAGGTGGCCAAAAAGACAAGTGCGATTAAAACAAAGGAACATAAGCAAGTGCATCACTATTAAAAAAAAAGGCCTGACAAGAAATAAAAAAAAATAATATATAAAAAAAAGAAACAAAAGGAACAGAATACAAAAAAAGGAATAAAAGGCGAACCAGGGTGGTGGTTGGAAGGTGCTGCCGGCAGTGGTTGCATGAAAAGGGAGGGGCCTACATCGGTGGTGTCGGAGGAGGGGCGTTGGAGGGCAGATTGATGCGTCGTTAGTGAAGGGGTGGCGGCATGAGCAGAGCAGCAATGTAACACCCTAACTTTTAACACAATAGGCCTAGGACACATAATGGTTAATCGTTAGTTGTTACTCTTTCATCTTAGAACTTTGCTTGATTTTAAACTTTGAAAATAAGTCTATGGAAAATATAACCAATTTTTTTTTATTGAAAGATCAAATTATGGGCTGTTTGCATATAAAGTATGGTGCATAATTGTTCATCCTATAATACTTGATAATAGCACATCTCATCAATGTATTCTTAATCATCCATCACATAGCATACATGAAAATCATAGCAGAGCATGATATAAACTAACAACATCATCATAGCATAACATTGACTTTAATCATCATGTCTAATAATAATAGTATAGAAGTATTCCACAAGTATAATACCATCACAAATACACTAAGCCCACCTATAGAGGTTAAGCATACAGCAATTCAAAAGCTAAGCATAACCATGACGTGGTTAAACCCTTCATGGATACATGTCTACCAGCAGCTGAGTTACGAGCATGCACGAAGACGAAACAACTCCTAATTGCTACAAACAGGAAAAACCATATCTCCGCTTCTGCTGTGCCACTCTGATCTAAACCATAGTGCAATTCCCACACTAGCATCTCAAGAAAGTCCATGGACATTGCCATCATCTTTGTCTAAAGAAGAAGATCGAAAGAAGGAGAGGGAGTGAGAAACTTATACAAGAATCTTAGTAGGGTTTTCCATCTCCACACACGTGTCATCATCATCATTCTCAGGAACCTCGGGTTTCATTATTCACATGCTTTTGGAACTAAAATCAAGCCTTGAGATCTAGAGGTTAAATATATGATAGTATCATAACCACCATCAAGAACCCTCATAATCAAGCCATGGTCTTGACCATACAACCAACATCAAAACCGAAATGGAAAGAAAAGGAAAATAGGAAGAACATGAAATAAAAATCCCTACCAGGGTTGTTTCTTGCTTATTAGAATGAAAGCTAGATCCTTTGTGTTGAAATGAGAAGGAAAAATCTTCTCTTGGAGCGAGGCAAGGTTTCAGCAGAGGCAAAAAGAAATGGGAGGAAGGAATTTTGTATTGGTTTGATGTGTAAGGATGAGAGCTTATATGCTTTAAGGAAAATCCATGGTGGTGATGTGGTAGTTAGAGGTTGAGAGCTTGGGTGGAGATTGAGAATAGAGCTTCCTGGAGATGGAGGAGAAAGAAGAAAAAATCTTTTGAGTTGAGAGAATAAGACTCTTTCTTGACACAACTTGGTTAGCAAGTCTTGGCCAAAAAAACGGATGGTAAAAAGAGAGTGTTTGTGAGTGTTCATGTGTTGGAAAAAACTAAAATATGAGGGAAGAAAGGGTATGTGGCCGCCGGCCACTTTTGGGACTTAGGGGGAAATTTCATTTCATTTTGGGTGTGGGAATTAGGATTTTAGGTAATTTTAATTAGGGAATTGGTTAGAAATTGGTACTTTTGTTGTTAAGAGTTGTAATGTGGTGGTTAAGGTTTTCAAGACAAGATTAAGGCATTGTCTTGCAAACTTAGTTGAACTAAGCTTAATTAGTTTGAAATTCAAATTCCAACATGGTTCCTAATTTTTAGGAAAATGAAAGAGAAAATACTATTTGCTTTTGACTTTTTGTTTTATGTCTTATGAGTTCTTTTGATTAAGAATGAGATGTAAATTTTTCCAAGCAATCTTAGGCCTTAATCAACCTCAATTAATTATTTTGACTCAAGATTAATAATTAAAGTTAATTTATTTTTAATTAGAGCCTAATATTGTCTATATTTCCTGAATTACTTAATTAAGCGTTATTTAGCACTAACTAAAGGAAAAATGGTAATTTTACACAAAATTCCTCGGGACCACTCAAACCTTTTCAGATACCATACATCCCTTGTAATCAACATTTCCAACCCCTCGGGTGATGACTGGGTTCAGTCGCCACTTAATTCCACGCCATATTACCTCAGGGATATTTCAGTAATTTTGCATAAGAAAAACTAGGAATTGAGATTTTCACCTCTATGATCATCCATAACACATCTAGTCCCCTTCAAACATTAACTAACCCCTTGAGGATAACCTGGACCGACCGTCCCCTATTTCCACGCAAAAATAACCTTAGGGAATTTTGGTCATTTGTACACGGAAAAAATCGGGGATTGCGATTCTCACACAGATTGCTATCTAAACCTCATATAACTTCATCCTAATATTAAAATGCCCTATTGAGGATGGCCTGGACCGACCGTCCTCGATTCTCATGCAAAAATGACCTTAGGGGCATTTTGATTATTTTTTCACAGTAGAAAAAATTAGGGTGTTACATGTTGTGTCCTAGGTAGATCAGAGCGAGTGGAGCATGGAGTGGCCAGACCAGAGCGAGCAGGGCACGGACCTCGAGCACCGCGGAGCAGAGATGCCCAGATAAGAGTCAGCAGAAGAGGAGGCACAGGACCGCGGAAGATGAGGCAGTCGAAGTGAAGATGGTAGCTCGAAGTGAAGGTGGTAGCTCGCGGTGAAGGTGGCTTGTTAGAAGGTCGCTCACGATGAGGGTGAGTGTGCTTGGGATTAGGAGAGAAGAGGATGAGGGTGGCGATTAGGAGGTAGAGATTGGGTATTAGGGCAAAGGGAGGCACCTAAAATAGAGAATTTGGGACAGTTAGGTTTTCCTTTATCTTTATATATAATAGTATTAGTGACCGATTTAGTAACTGATTTATTGTGAAAAAGGGGTTCTTCATCCAAGAAATTTTAGTCACTAAATCGGTCACTAATTGAAATATTAGTGACCAATTTCTATAAAAGCAAGGTATTCTCGTATAAATAAATATCGGTCAATAATTGAAATATTAGTGACCGATTTTTATGAAATCAAGTTTTTCTCATGTAAATAAATAATAGTCACTAAATTGGCCACTAATATTTCAATTAGTGACCTATTTCCATGAAAGCAAAGTTTTCTAGTATAAATAAATATTGGTCACTGATATTTCAATTAGTGACCGATTTAGTGACTAATTTTTATGAAATCAAGTTTTTCTCGTATAAATAAATATCGGTCACTAATATTTGAATTGGTGACCAATTTCTGTTAAAGCAAGGTTTTCTAGTATAAATAAATATTGATCACTAATATTTCATGTAGTGACTAATTTTTATGAAATCAAGTCTTTCTCGTATAAATAAATATTGGTAATTAATATTTCAATTAGTGACCGATTTCTATTAAAGCAAGGTTTTCTAGTATAAATAAATATCGGTCACTAATATTTCAATTGGTGACCGATTTTTCCACCTTTTCATTTTCCCTTATAACTTAATTCAGTCACTAATTTAGTCACTAATTTATCATTTTAGTGACCAATTTATTTTGATCACAAAATTTGTCACTATTTAACATATTTCTAGTAGTGAGTGAGTCTGGCTGATGCCTCAACAGGGCTCATAGGGTACCAGGGTTCCTGGGCACCAAAAAGGCTATCTCAGGCTTAGCCTAGGATACATAGACCTAGGGCATCACTACTTATGATGGCAAGAAAGACAATTTTAATTATAACTTTGGCATAAAATGTTATAGCTGGTAATTCATTAGATTTCTAATAGAGTTTTACCATGCATATGAACCTATGGTTATCATGTATGAAAGTGTATTGAAGCATCATGAAACTATTTCCAAAACATTTGACTAGTTGGAATGACTTGAACATGGGTACTCTTTAGCTTATAAGAAAGACACTTTTATTGATAATTTATTCATAAAATGTTGGTACATTTTGTATATGCTTGTAAATGGTTTAGCTTATCATAATAAGGACATTTGCTTTGTTTAGGAATGCAAATAATCTCACATGTAAGTGTGTTAAAACATTTTAGACTATATTATTATGCTCTTATGAGAAAATTTATTGGTCATAGAAAAGCACTTCAGTTTTTTGTTATAGGAAGGGTAACAAAATTAAAAATTTCGGGACTACTTCCCTTAAAATCCATTGATGAATTATTTCCAAGGCTTTGACTTGTTGGAATGATGACTTGTACATAGGTACTAGTTCAGTTGATAAGTAAGACACTTTTATTGATTAGTTGTTCACAAAATATTGATAAGTTTAATGTTATGCTTATACGTGGTTTAGTTTCTTGTAAGTGCTGCATTTATTTTGCTTGTGAATGAATAACCTCATGTGTAAATGTGCTAAAATATTTCATACTATATTATTACTGCATTGCGAGAAAATTTATTGGTCATAGAAAAGGATTTCAAATTTTTGGTGATATGAACAGCATCAAAATTAAAAATTTAGGGGTTGCTACTTTAAAATGCATTAGGGAAGTATTTCCAAGATATTTGACTTGTTGAAATAACTTGTATGTGGGTATTTCTTCAGCTAATAAGCCACTTTTGTGGATAAGCTCTTGACAAAATGCTGGTTAGTTTGGTGTTATGATTGTAAGTGGTTCAGTTTCTGATATGGACATTTACTTTGTATGTGATTGTTTTTTAGACTATTTTTGGACAAGTATCGTTAGATATTGTTATCTATTATCAAATTTATAAAAACTGCAAGATGACTAGCAAAATGACTTATGTGCATTTATAACTAAACTTATTAGTTTATGATAGTCTTACATGCATGGGAGGAAACATAGATATAATATGCTTTTATATATAGAAGATTATACTTTCAAGAGGGGGAGTTCACACTCAGAGTTCAACACACTTGTACATGGGATTACTATAGGTTGACAAGCATGGTGGTAAATAAGGTGAGCAACAAGGTGACGAACGGTTGTGGGGAGGGAAGATGAAACATGTGGATATGAGTGGCTAGATGAAGGCAAGTGGGTTTAGAGCTCTTTGTTTGTTCATGGCAAGATTGCGAGGGTTTGCAGAGCTTAATCGAAAAAGGGTTTAATGGGGGTTTCATCATGGGGAGAGGAAGGTTGTGGTTGCAAAGGAGAGGAGTGGGACAATGTGCTTGTGTGAGGGTTCAATTGTAAGGAAAGAGGAAGGAAAGTACGCTCTTGCAGTGGGAGATGAGAACCAGTGAGAATGGGAGTGAGGAGAGGTGAGACTTATTTTTAGAGAGATTCTATGGTAGGTTCTATTTTTTATCCCCATTTGTGCATGTCATTTCCCCTTCTCTTGGGCCCTACTTATTTGTTTGTCCTATTGCTCTAGTTAGCATATGGTGTGCATTTATTGTGGGAAATTATTACATACTCAGTCCAAAATATTTTATTAGTTATTCTTCCCCATCATTACCATGCCCACGACATTAGTCATATTCTCAAAATTGCTAAAAAAACAATTTTTCCCTAAAAATTATAAATTCTGTAGTAACTAAATATTTTTGTGATTTTTTTTGTCAAGTATATGTAAAATAGAATTTTCTAGGATCCTGCAATCAAATTGGGCTGAAAAAAAAATATTGGTTTCAAACCCTTAACAACAAAACAAAAAATTATATAGCCCTTTGATCCATCAATGTCAAATCTAAAGGAGATTTGGCCCAAAAAAAAGGGTGCATGTATCTCAAAAGTGTTAGCTAAACTCGATCTCTGTTTGCTAAAGAACCGCCCAACTTAACAAGAAGGTCCGCTGCAAAGTTACCTTCTCAAAGCATGTGCTAAAAGGTGCACATCCAATTATGCTGGGCCATTTACTTATGTCATGAATAGGGATAGGAACAGGCCAGGCTGCCTGTCAGGGGCCTGCGGCCTGGCCTGTTAGTGGCCTGGCCTTTTTAATAATTAAGCCAGGCTCATGCCTTTTAAAAAGCCTGTTTATGTAAAGAGGCCAGGCCTAGGCTATCTTAAGAGCCTGATAAGCTTGATAGGTTGGCCTGTTTATACCTATATATAATTATATGTAAAATCATATATTGGGGTGTAGAGGGTTTGAACCCAAGACATATGCACTTGCTTTTTTATTAATATGGAAGCAAGGTAGTATATTTATATTAGTTTTTAAAACTAAACTAAATAGATAATTTTATAAAATTAGAATTCTGATATCAGATTTACACTTTTAGACGTGAGTATTATTAAACAAAACAATTAAACAAATTCCAAATTTGTAAATTGCAATATGAAACCTAGAAGTCTAGAACTCTCTTCTTCAAGCCTCACGGACTCTCACTCTCTCGACTCTCACTCACAGGCTCACAGCCGTAGCCCACTCACCCAAGTTGCAGGCCGCAGCACCGTCATGTAGTTGTGCCAGTCACAGCCTCAACACCACACCCACCGTCGACCTCGACTGGAAGCTGGTTTAGATCTTGCGTAAGTCGCGTCCTTGAAGGCTGGTTTACATCTCTCTCCAAGACTCACACACTCATGGTCTCACAATCACAAAGCTGGTTCAGATCTGTGTCCTTGAAGGCTTGAACGGTTGAACCTTCAGATCTTGCACCCAGCCATCCTTCCAGATCTCGTGTCCTGCTGGCTGCCATCCTTGAAGGCTTGAACCTTCATATTCACCTCAACGTCACCATCGGACAAGGTATTTTACAATTCATAGTTTTCATTTGTTGAAATATAGGAGACCTACTATATATTGAATATGCAGAGATATATCCCAAAAGCTGAAATGATTATTTGTAGTGCTAGTTTTCTTTATGTATAATAGGGTGTTTTGTACTAACTGTAATGTTTGTGAGTGTTTCTTCAAATTTTAAGGTGGATTTTCTTTTTTCTTAGAATTTCTGATATGAGCTGACTAATTATTGGCCACTGTAAACTAGTGATTTAACCATTCAACACCAGAACTAGTTTGGACAATTCCCTTTACTTGTCTTTGTTCTTTCTGTTTTTGAAGCATGAATTATTAATGCTTTCTACCACATTACATAGATGACTGAATTGATACTGTCTAAAGTTGCATTTGTGTTTCAAATCCAAGCCTAAGGCATAAACCCAGGTGACCTCACGAAGAGATAAATAAACCCATATGATCTACCCAGTAATTAAAAATTCAAAGCATTGATTTGAGTTATCTATTTTAGATTATTGACAATACTAGATGACACACAGCACTATCACCCATCACTAAGGTGCCCATGTGGCCACCTACTAATAGAAATGGATTTTTACTTTCATTCAGATTTTTACTTTTATCTATCATATAACAGGTTTATTCAATGGCTTTTCCAATTGATGTTGATAAGACAATGTCATTGTACAAGCATGTCCCTGGCCCTAATGAAAGCAGTGGACAATGTTGAAGATATGATTTTTTTTGTTGGTTTTGTTGGGTTTATTTGAAGATTCTGTTTCATTGAGTTATATAATATTTAGAATTGTTCATGCTTTGTTCTTGACTCTTGAGACTTGGTTTGTTCTTGACTTTTGTTGGTTTTGTTGTGCTTGAATTTTCTTTTTGAACTTTGATTTAGTTGTATGTTTGAATTTGCTTGGACTTTTGGTTGAGTGTTTAATTTTGATTTGTTTAAAATTGGAACTTTGTTAGATTTAATTTGATTATATGAAGTTGAATAGTGAGCTTTAGAGGCCTTTTAAAGGAGTGTTAAAAGGCTTAGGCCTATTTAGGCCTTCATGAAGGCCTAGGCCTTAAGGCCTATTATATATTGTCTGAATAATTTCTAAAACAGGCTTCAGGGCAGGTTAGGCCTCTTAAGTAGGCCAAGCCAGGCCCAAAAAAAAAGCCTATGACAGGTAATAGGCCAGGATCAGGCCCAATGTTCTTGTTACAGGCCTAGCCTGATTAGAGCGTGGCCTGGCTTGGCCTGGCCTGTTCCCACCCCTAGTCATGAACCAGGTTATCATATATAAATATGAAAAGAACGGAGGATGGACACATCATCAAGGCGATTCACCTCATAGACAACATTCTTGAAATCATAATTCCAAGCCATAAACAACCTTAAAATGAAGAATTGATTTGAACTCTTTATAATTCGTCAAGAATTAATTTGTTGTCTTGTCACAATGGCACAAAACAAGCCATATCAACCACTTAACATGTCACATGTATATTTCCATTAATTTAGCTGTGGATACTCAATAAAGGTATTAATTGGTCACGCAATTTGAATAATGAAAGAGTTTTCAAGCAAATGGGGTTATATATATATATATATCGATAATCACTATGATAATCTTGTCAGGATACATTTATTGTTTTCCACTTCTACTTTCAAAAAAAGGAAAAAATTATTAGAAAAACGATAACAATTACACTGTCTTTTTTCCTCCCTTCTTGAACCTTTCAGTTGAAACTGAATTCAAAATAGAAAGACTCTTAATGACGCATGTGCCAAGCTTCCTTTGGCATTTATTATTATATTATTATTCTTAGCCATTCTAGGCTTCTTTATTTCTTCAACTGTCTCCCCTTTCAAATACTGCAGCAGCTCCCATGCCTGATCCTGAAATGAAATAATGCACGTTTCAATAATGTTATTAAGCAAGGAAATAAGTAACATATAAACAAACACTAGGAAACGGCTAATGATGATGGATTATTATGAAGTCATGGTTATTCAAATTTTAGTTGAGTTAATGCTCATTTTAGTCCCTGACATTTCATGTGTGAGTCATTTTAGTCCCTGACATTTCATGCATGAGTCATTTTAGTCCCTCACTTTTAAAATAAATCAATTTACTCCCTTATATTTATAACTGTGAATCAATTTGGTCCCTCACATTTACAACTGTGAATCAATTTGGCCCCTTACATTTACAACCGAGGGACTAAATTGATTTATGATTGTAAATATGATGGACCAAATTGATTCGTTTTAAATTGGGTTAATTGGGAATTTATTATGGTTGGTAAGGTTAATTTGGTTATTAACTCAAATGACATTGTTTAATCCTTGTCAAAGTGTCACTTAATGGTAACAGATCACCACTTAACTAACAGTGATTTAATAGATGATAACCGAGGGACTAAATTGATTCACGGTTATAAATGTGAAAGACTAAATTGATTCACAGTTATAAATATGAGGGACCAAATTGATTCGTTTTAAAAGTAAGGGACTAAAATGACTCACGCATAAAATGTCAGAGACTAAAGTGAACATTAAGTCAATTTTATTTCCTTTCAGATGTGAAGTAAATAAAAATAGCATTATAAACTTTGTACTAGTAATTTTATGACAAGTTTTACTATTTATGCTCCACATGAAGAATAGTGTATCATATTTTCCGTAATGTGCACCCAATATAACTTCCCAAAGGCGTGCAAGGTGGCCTGTATATGACCAGACAGAGAGATGGAGAAAAATTGTGAAAAACATCTACGGACCTATTTAACGTTTACTTACTTGACCTTTTTTTTTTTGAAATAAAAAAGATAATTGGAAAGCTCAAACCCCGCCAAGAGTGAGCAAGCAGTAGAGACCAAACCTAAATAGTTACCGCATAATAAAACTCAAACAACAAGCATTACTCCATCAGTTTACACAAAAAGGAGAAATTAAAACCAAATAGCATAACAGCTTCCAGAAGCACTCCTGCCACTTCAATCCTTGAGATATATTTTGGTATCCTCAAACCACTTAATTTCGCATAAGCATTAGACCATCACTCTCCTGGACACTTGAATCAGCTTAACCTTAGCATTCTTCATTTACCAATACTCACTATGCACCTTTTCGAAAAACACCAAATATATAACAAACACGATCTTCAAGCATTGTTTCCAACTTTTCTTCCCCTTCAACATCAACATCTTCCTTCCTCAAAACATTTTCTTGCATCAAAACTAAAGGCTGTCCCTACAGAAGAGCTCCTTGAAATGTCTAACTGTAGCCTCCTTTGTTACCGTTATTTTGCTATTAATTTTATAGGTGAGAAAATCTTCCCTTGTGTTCTTTTCTTCTTCCTATTCTAAAAAACAAAGAAAACTCTGCAAATATATAAATATTCTAAGTTATTTTTAGCAAGCCCTAGTATAAGACACCTGCTAGACTATAAAATGGAAAAAAATACAACTAACCTTCATATACTTTATAGGGCATTTGGAAACTTTAAATGAGATGAAATTGAATTGAATTCTTATGTTTGGAACGAATTAGTAATTTAAATAATTGAATTCAATTCCTTGATTTGGAATGGATTTAAAAATGAATTAATTTAATTATTTTTACTATTTTATCCTTTATTAATAGGTTATGGACAAAACATTATATTCAAGTAAGGTTATTTTGGTATCTTCATTTGTTCGAATTCAATTTCTATACCAAATCACACCCCTTTGACTCTGATTTCAATTTCTTAATTTTGTTAGATTCAATTCCACAGGAATTCAATTCCTTCATTTAAGTTACTTCCAAGACATGAAATTCAATTCAATTCCTTGATGAAATTGAATTCCAGGGGTTTCTAAACGCCCTGTTAGGGCATGCGCACTTTAATCCTTAACTTTTCAAAATATGCATATGGTACCATCTATTTTTCAAAGGGTACAAAATACACCCTTTATTAATTTTATGGACAAAATTACCCCATCTTCTATTCTCAAATATTCCTAACCCTAAATCCCACTTCCCCAGCTCCAAAAACACAATCCTCTCTCCTTCCCAATACAAAAACTAAAGCAAAAGCTAAAGAGTTTACGTTAGCTATGTAGAAGATTCAGTAGACCAAGTCACTATTATTTGAATTCAATTTTGAATTTGTATTTTAGTTACTACTTTGATGCAGATATTATTTTCATTTCTGTTCCTTTAGAATAGAAATTACAAGTAATTCAATGATGTATATATGTGTAACTTGAATCAGTCAATAATTCATCCTTCCATATTTCTTCTATATGGTATCACGAGCTAGGTTGCTTAACAGCATCTAGATCCATTTTTTTTTTTTAAATGGCCTCACCTACACTACAAGAAAATTGCCATATAGTGACGGCAAAAAACCGTAGGTAAAAGTATAAAAACCGTGGGTATAGCCCAAAAAACTTATACCCACGGACATCTACTTCCGTCATTTTTACTATGCCATTACCCACGGTTTTTTTGCCGTCAGTATAACATATAGTGACGGTATCCTGTACCATCAGAAAATGTATTGACTTATACCTACAGATTTCATTGTGTCGCTATATACTTTAGAACAAATGTATTTTTTTTTTCCGTGGGTATAGCTTATAGCCATATTTTTATTGATTTTTAATTTTTTGTAGGTATAGATTATAGCCACACTTTTGTTGAATTTAACTTTTTCGTGGGTATAGCTTATAACCACATTTTTATTGATTTTATATCTTCTGTGGGTATAGCTTATAATGATTTTTTTTTGTGGGCACAAAAAATTAAAATTTGGGATTCAATGTATGTATTTAAATTTATATATATAAGAACAACAATCATACTAAAAAAAAGACTCCAACTATATTAAAAGTAAAATGAGTCTTAAAGTAATAGGTATCAATATTACAAATAGATGGAATCATATCAATCTAAAGAAGTACATATATTATGCTCCCATAAAGTAAATATGGTGCATACAAAATACAATTTCAAAATATGATAGGCATGAATCACCAATAATTAGCAAAGATAAGCACCTTCGCTTCTATTTATCACCTGCAAATTACAATGAAGTGTTAATATTAATGTATTTATTTAACAAAATTAATATCAATCTTAATGAAAATTAACCAAATTAAGTCCATACTATATTCATGATCTTCATCATTGAAATTTTGAGATCTTGAATTGCTTTGATAGATGCACCTGTTCATCTATGTTAGTCAAATAGGATGTAAGAACATTTTTCCATTTTGTAAGTACAACCTGAACATTTTGAATCAAGCTATCTGGAAAACTTCATCCCAATCAAAATTAAAATTAGAAAGTAACCACTGAGAATACAACAAAAAAAGAAAAAGAAGAAGAAGAAGAAACCATGCAGGACTAATTAGTGCAAAGTCCATCCGGTACAAAGTTTTAAAATGAAGATCAAATGAGTTAGACAACAACAACAACCTAACATTACCCCACGAGGAGGAGATAGCTCCATGGATCAATCAAGACCATTGAGCTTAATGACAAGAAAATGGGCAAAAAGCAAAATTTCAATCAAACCATATAAAGCATAATATTCACTCGTAATTCTCCTAATATTTTCTTAGTTCTTCCCCTAGCCCTTATAATTGCAATATCTTCCAATTGATTGTCATATCATTATCATCCAACAAAATGAATTATATGAATCCTAAAGCATGGACCAAAACTCCTTGAGCAACTTCCTAACTTGCCCAATGTCACCAACAACACAATAGTGAATGGCCTAACCATGAAATTGTGGATACAAACCCTTGCAAAGGGAAAGGGCTCTTCAGCCTTAATCATCTTAACTCCACAATCCAAAGCCCCACTACCCAACCTCTACACTCATATTTATTAGGAAACAATTGGAAATCTCACAAACAAATCACAACAATGGCCATCTAAAAACTCATGGCAGGAAAAAGAAAACAAAGGGACTACAAGCTGGCACGCGGGAAAACACAACATCCAATCCACATTGGTTACATGTAATGCACACAAACAATTATATATACAACAGGGAAGGGGGAGACCATGAAGCCTAGTTGGACATAAGAAGTAAAAAGAGAGAAGAAAGAAAATAGATTGCCAATATCTGACCTGCATTACTTTGTGCAATTCCAACCAGCAGTAGCACTGATCAACACCTGCCATGTGTAATCAACAATGCCGTTAGCAATAAATTTGAACCTAATATCAAATTGTCAATTTTAAGGCTTACAAAGAAAGAACTACTCAACTCAATTGCTGATATTATAACTAATATCTTGATCAAAACTAGGCAAATCCGAAGTTGAATAATTATAAATTGCTGGGGTAGACAACTCAGACTTACCAACCCAAACACTAGTCAAACCTTCCAGTCGAGAAGCTTGAATTGAAAATGTCAAAGAAAGAAAATGAATGACAACCTCCTCAAAGGTTCTGAGGTACCAATGGAGATCCATCTTGTGCATTCGAAGGTTGATAATGGGGTACACAACTAGCTGCAATACAAAAATACATTTGCAGGTTAATCCAACTTCCTAATTCCTATAGTTAATCAAATTAGCTAACCATATTCAGGTTAACCACAATATAAATGTCAAATTAGCTAACCATTTGCAGACTGATATCAACTAAGGTTAACTTTTGTGATTTATCAACTCACAAAAAAGAGAAACAATGTTTTCTTAAGCTTTTTCCAAAAACGGCCAGAGGATAATATAGATTTGATATTACTACATATATAAAGATAAACACAATAAATAGAATACTTTTAAATAGCAAATGATGAAAACTTGCTCTTCATTTGTAGCTTGACATTATGATTCAATGCAGCAAGTTAGCAATAGGCAGTTATAAAATTATGCCTTCTTGGACAAATAAGCTAAAATATTGCAAAATCAAACCTAAAAGAAGTAAGACTGCAATCCAGATCATACTAATAGAATTGTAACTTGATTCTTGCTTTGGTATGACCAGAGTAGTCATATGGAGGATTCCCTTTTCCTGGAAAATTGAAGCAAATAATCACATATCAATTTCACTGTAAATCATTTTATTAGATCAGGTTCTTCAGCTATTTTCCAGAATAGATTACCCTGCAGATTTAAATCTCTAAAACTCAAAGAAATATACCTAAACCAATAATAAAAGATTAAAAGATAGAGAAATTATATATGGGCTATGCGGTATCCACTAGATTGTGTTCTGCCTAATACTAAATTAACATTTTGTATAGAAGTTAGTGATGAATCCTAACTGTATACCAAGCATTTCCCAGAAACTATGTATGAAATCAAAACAGTTTTTTTTTTTTAGACGTAGCAAAAATTGATTAGAAGAAAGAAAAAAGAAAAAGTACTGTATGTCCAACTAATCAAGGTTGATATTTAGACATAGAGGAACATTGAAGTTGAGTAATGAACTTGGCTAATCTTTTGAGCATATTGGCTTTGAGGATCTGAATAGAACAATAATAGGTTAGCCTTTAGTAGATCATGAGTTAATTTGGACGCACAAAGGGAAATGAAAGCATGCCTTTTCGGAGCCGTGGCGGAGTGGTGAAACAGGGAAGCAGAGGTGTGGAAAAGTAGAGGCGCGGCGGCGTGGCAGAGAAGCAGCGAAGCGGCTTCGCGGTGGCTATTGGGTGAACGGTCATAGGTTTCCGGTGGCTAGTTAAATCGGCGAGAAAGAGGTGGTGGCGAGGAGAAATTTGTTGATGGCGAGAGGCCGATCTTTGTTCGCGAGGGGAGGGCTTCGATGTTGTTTGATGGCTGTTGATGATGGCGGTGGAGCTGGAAGGGCTATGACGGACTGAGATCTGATGTGACGCGGCGACGGAGGAGCTGGAGGGGTGGCGGAGCGGCTGGGCCTGTTGGTTTCGTGTTGTTCCTCAGATCTGAGAGTGATGTTGTGGTGATATTGTGGAGTTTGGAGGAGGTTCTTTTGTTGGTGGCCAGATCTGAGAGTGATAATATAGGGTTATGATAATTTCATTTCTTTTGTTGCATAGACTACAATCCTGTTCTCTATACCCACGGTAAAAAAGAAAATGTATAGTGACGGCAAATTTTGACTGTGGGTATATGCTGGTTATACCCACACTAAAAAAAATTATAGTGACAGTAAAATATAAGTGTAGGTATAGATGTCCAATACCTACAGTATTAATATCTGTCCCTAAAATTTATAGTGACGGTACTATATATTTGTGGCTATATGTCATCTATACCTACAATTTATATATGCGTAGCTAAAGACTGTCGTGGGTATATGGCAATTTTCTTGTAGTGCTACCAATTCTGATAATACTACATCTAACAACTCTACCATTCAACCTAACTCTGTTATGGCCTTAAACACAAAGCATTCTGTCAAACTCACAGGTGACAACTATCTAGTTTGGAGAGTTCAGATGAATGCTCTTCTTACTGGTTATAATCTCATTGGATTTGTGGATGGATCCAACACTTGTTCAGCACCTCATCATTGTGATTATGGCTACTGGCTTCGTCAAGATCAACTCATACTTCATGCCATAATCACCACTATTAATCAACACGTTATCAATATGCTAGGTAATGTCAAAACTTCTTGACAAGCCTGGACTGTACTTCACAAAGCCCTTGCTAGCAACACTAAAGCCAGAATACTTCATCTCAAACAGAGATTCTCTTGATCTGAAAAGGGGTCTAAATCAATTCAAGAATACCTCCAAGGTGTTAAGTCTCTTGCTGACTAGTTGGCTATAATCACTACCCTTGTGGATGATGATGATTTAGTCATCCATATTCTCAATGGTCTTGGTGCAGAATACAAAGAAGTATCAACAGCCATAAGAGCCCATGACATACCATTTCATTTTCAGAATTACATGATCTCCTTACTGACTTTGAAGTCTATTTGTAGAGGTCAACACCTCCAACAGATGTCACCAATGTGCTCACTGCACATGTTGCTTCAAAAGGTAAAGCATATCATCCCAAGCCTTATTCAGGTTTTCCTCATCATCATGCACCTCGACATCATTCCTTAGCGACATCCAGGAGACTTATTTGTCAATTTTGTGAAAATCCTAGTCATTCTGCCAAGACTTGTTATAAAATCATTGGTTCTAATCACAAGACCAACCTCAGGCAGTTTGCTTATCATGCACAGGTCATGACCCCTGCTGTCAACTGTGACTGGATTTTGGACTTTGGAGCAAGCCGCAACATCACAAATGATCTTGATCATCTCCATCTCAGTCAACCATATCATGATACAGATCAAGTTATCATTGGTGATGGTAATTCTTTGCATATTTCTCACACTGGTACTGTCTTAATTCCCACTACCTCTAAACCTTTAAATATCACTGATGTTCTTCATGTTCCATCTATGTCTAAAAATTTACTTTCTATTTCATCCATTTGCCAAGCTAATTCTGTCTCCATTGAATTTTTCCATGATTGCTTCTTAATTAAGGATCTGAAGACAAAGTCACCTCTGCTCAAAGGATCACATAAGCATGGTCTCTATCATCTTAGGACAGTACCATCTCCATAAGCATTTGTTTCTTCTGTTGCATCTCATTAGCATCATATTTTAGGACACCTATCCCCTTGAATTTTTCAGCATTTAACATCTCAACATCAAATAAAAGCAAGCTCCACTTCTCCATGTGTTTCTTGTTGCAGTTTTAAGAGTCATAAGTTACCTTTTGCCACTTCTATTGTAACTAGTTCTAGGCCTCTTGAACTAGTATACATGGATGTATGGGGACCAACTCCCATTAGGTCTTTAGATGGATTTCTTTATTATTTCATTATTGTTGATCATTTTACTAAATATATTTGGTTATACCTAATGAGAAATAAATCATAAGTTTATGTTCTCTTTCCAAAATTCAAAGCTGTAGTTGAAAAATATTTTAATCTGTCCATTCTTTCCATATACTCGGACAATGGTGGTCAATTCATTAAACTCAGAAACTTTCTTACTAAGCATGGCATTTCTCATTTTTCACTACTCCCCCTCACACACCTGAATACAACTCTACTGCAGAACACATGCATAGACATCTAGTTGAAATAGGAAGAGCTCTACTGCATCATGCTCATTTACCTGAAACATTTTGGTCCTTTGCATTTCAAATTGCTGCATACTTGATTAATTGGATGCCTACCCTAGTTTTAAGCATGCATTCTCCTTTTCAATTGCTCTTCAAGTCTTTCTCTAATCCTAAACATCTGCATTCTTTTGCTTGTCTTTGTTTTCCTTGGTTAAAACCATACACTAACCATAAATTACAAAGTCGTTCCTAACCATGCATCTTTGTAGGATACTCATCTTCACAATATGCATATCTGTGTTTTGACCCCAACACATCTAAATTATACATTTCCGGACATGTCATTTTTTATGATGATCAATTCCCTTATTCCTCACTTGTCATAACTCATTCATCAACTCAAATTCCACATGTAGTGTAATAGCCGATGTTATTTTATGGATTACTGACTGTCTCCACAAACCAACACGGCCCTTTTCAGCATGCTTTGTCCTTACTCACATGCTTCTTGGGAAAACTTCCCAGGAGATCAGCCATCACAAAATTGCTCCAGGTCAAGCATGCTTAACTATGGAGTTCTTTAGTGATAGGCTATTGAAAAGAAGATGGATCTTGTTGGTATAGGTTGTACAAATCAATTCATATAAGTCATCCTCAATTGTATAGCCCCATATCTATACAGTCTTAGGATCCCTCTCATTCGGGTGTGTAATCGGTTCATTCATGTACCCCTCCGCTTAGAGGCCCTTATGAGGAGTTGTTCCTTGTCCGTGCCTTCTTTTGTACAGGCAATCACTCCTCGCCCTCGTTCCTGGACAATACATGCCCACCAGCTTCTGCTTGGTTCGTCCCCAAACCACACCGTACTGGGAGAGAAACGGCTCTGGTACCATTTGTAATAGCCCATACTATTTTATGGATTGACTACTGTCCCCACAAACCAACATGGGTCTTTTTAGCATGCTTTGTCCTCACTCACACTTTTTCTGGGAAAACTACCTAGGAGATCACCCATCCCAAAATTGCTCCAGGTCAAGCACGCTTAACCATGGAGTTCTTTAGTGATGGGCTACCGAAAAGAAGATGCATCTTATTGGTATAGGTTATACAAATCAATTCATATAAGTCATCCTCAACTATATAGCCCCATACCTATACAGTCTTAAGATCCCTCTCATTCGGGTGTGTAATCGGTTCATTCATGTAGCCCTCCGCTTAGAGGCCTTTGCGAGGAGCCGCTCCTTGTTTGTGCCTTCTTTTGCACAGGCGATCATTCCTCACCCTCATCCCCGAGCATTACATGTAGCACCTAGTCAACATATGCATACTTCAATTCCAATTAACACCTTGCATAACACGCCATCATCTTATCCTCATGCATCTCCTACATCACATTTTGCAACTCCAATTGGACCTGAGGTAACTTTATCTTCTAATTCTCGATTAGAAACAGATCCACCCCCTGCTCCAACCAATGTTGTAGTTTCTGTACCTAAGCCCATCCTTTTTAGATCTTATTCAATGACAACCCGCTCTCAAAACAATATTTTTAAACCAAAATTTTTTTTAGCCACTAAACACCCCATTCCAGAAAATATTGAGCCTTCAAATGTGAGAGAAACCATGAGATTTTCTCATTGGCGTCAGGCTATGGCTGAAGAATTTGATGCATTTCTCCGGCATGGAACATGGTCTCTTGTACCTCCTCCAAAAGACAGAAATGTTGTTGGTTGCAGGTGGTTGTTTCGTGTAAAGAGAAATGCAGATGGCTCCATCTCTAGATATAAAGCCTGCTTGGTAGCTAAGGGCTTTACTCAAACTCCAAGTGTTGACTGTCATGATACTTTTGCTCCTGTTATTCAACCACAGACAGTGAAGATCATTCTCACAATTTCCTTGGGTCATTCTTGGCCTATGCATCAGTTGGATATTAATAATGCATTTCTTCAAGGTGATCTAATTGAAGAAATCTTTATGGAGCAACCCTCAAGCTTTAAACACAGTCTTCATCCGAATTATGTTTGTAGATTGCACAAAGCTATCATTTTTGTAGATTGCACAAAGCTATCTATGGTCTTCAACAAGCCCCTTGAGCTTGGCATGAAGCTCTCAAATCATTTATCATTCCTTGTGGTTTTCATACTAGCAAGAGTGATCCCTCATTATTCATATACTCTAAAGATAATGTCTTGTGCTATTTTCTAGCATATGTTGATGATCTTCTCATCACTGGTAACAATTCCAAGTTTCTGGATGAATTTATTCAAGCCTTATCAGCCTGATTTTCACTAAAAAATCTTGGCAGACCATATTATTTCTTGGTAATGGAACCTGTTCCTAATAACACTGGTCTTCTTCTTACTCAACACAAGTTCATACATGATATACTTGATAGATTTGACATGGTTGGTGCCAAACCATCTCCTACTCCACTCTCTTCAATGGCTAAATTATGTTTAAATGATGGAACTGCTGCAACAGATGCTACTCAATACAGGAAGATCAATGGTGCCCTTCAATATCTTAACATGACTTGCCCAGATCTCTGCTTTTCAATCAACAAACTATCTCAATACATGCATAAACCAACCATTGGTCATTTTCAACATTTGAAAAGGCTTCTTAGATACTTAAAATCCACCATCAACTTCGGCCTTCAACTCACTAAGCCACAACACTACAATATAGTCACTTATTCTTATGCATATTAGGGTGGCAATGTTGATGATTGTACCTCTACGTCTGCTCACATCTCCTTCTTTGGAGGCAATCTTGTATCATGGAGTTCTAAGAAGCAATGCACTGTGGCTAGGTCCTCCACGGAGGCTGAATATCAAGCAATTGTACCTGCTACTTCGGACATTATGTGGCTAAAGAACTTGCTTAGTGAATTACAGATTCCACTCTACAATCCACCGCTGCTACTTTGTGATAACATTGGGGCAATTTATCTTTATGCTAATCTAGTGCTTCACTCCAAGATCAAACATATCTCCTTGGATTATCACTTTGTTCGCGAGCAGGTATAAGAAGGGAGTCTAACTGTGTCTCATGTGTCCATGAAGGATCAAGTAGCTGACATTATGACAAAGCCTCTTCCTCATGCTAAGTTTGCAGATCTCAAACTCAAGATGCAAGTTGCTAATGTCAACATCATCTTGCAAGGGCATGTAGAAGATTCAGTAGACGAAGTCAATATTATTTGAATTCAATTTTGAATTTGTATTTTAGTTACTACTTTGATGCATATATTATTTTCATTTCTGTTCTTTTAGAATAGGAATTACAAGTAATTCAATGATGTATATATGTGTAACTTAAATCAGTCAATAATTCATCCTTCCACATTTCTTCTATAAGCTATACATAGGGAACATGGAGGCTGATGCATCAATTGGTTGTTTGAGTGCATCTTCTATATTTCACTAATAGAGAACATTAAATTATGAAGATCACCAAAAGCCGTTCCATCCTAATCATCGTTCTAGTCTTGGTCCAAGTTTGATCCATTATGCCATAAACTGTGGCATCAATACCCGATGCCAGGGATAGTAGATTAAATGTCCAGCAGAATGCCCAAGCAGTGAATCAAGAGATTCCAAGGCTAAAGTTTGTCAAATTGATTGCAACAAACCTATTTGCAAGGCTATCTGCTAGCATAAGATAATAAAGCATCCCTAAACTCTTCAACTTTTGCTTAGGTGGATTGGGAAGGAGAGAAGTTGTGTTTCTCGATTCGGGGATGGAGAGGGTTTTAGGATAAGGAATTGGGAATAAAATATGAGTGTAATTTTGTCCATAAAATTAATAAAATGTATATTTTGCACTATTTAAAAGGCATAAGGTGTCATATGTACATTTTTTTAAGTTAAAGGATAAAGTGCACCGGTACCAATATACAAAGGGGTTAATTGTAGTTTTTCCTAATGGTATGCTTGTGAGTTTAGATTTTGGAAGGAAAAAGAGAAAAGGGAAGGATTTGTAATATAATTTTATACTATAAGTCCTCTCCTCCCCTTTCTGCCCCTCCAAAATATAAACTCACAAATATACTCGAAAAGTTATCACTTATCAGAGAAGTTGCAATCAAATTAATCTTTTTTTTTTCAGAGAACCTTGAAAGAATTTTTAACAATTAATCTCCTAATTTCCACATAATGTGCATTTTTCATCAAGGGTTTAATTTTGACTTGGTCTAATAAAAAAGATTAGTATGTTTTATACATCAATCTATTATCTCCCTCAAATAAATAGTTTTTCTTGCATTAGATGGGAATAGGCCAGAAGGACTAGAAAAATCACCTATGCACATTGAGATTACACCAAAGTGACAATGCTTGCCATGACACTTCATCTCATTCAATAAAGTTGCAACACACCATGCATCTAACACAAAATTGAAGCATATGAATTTCAACAATTGTAAGTTGTAACCATCTCAGAAGTCTGCATTAGCTAGGTTCATAAAAGATGAACATAACTGAATTGTTTGATTGTGAGGCATCTTGTCCTAGACACATGATCAAATATTACAAGGTGCACTACACACCTTGAAAAATACAAACATAAATACTATCCTAAGTGCACCATATCAAATGCAAGGTGCACTTCACACCTTGTAAATCTAATTGATGATGTATAACGATGTGTTGATACACCATCTATATAATACAGTGTATTGTTGTTAGCAATAGTTGTATCCTTCTCCCCGTTTCCTAACAGTATCATTCTCGATGATACCAATTATTCCTTGTGGTCTCTACTCATGGATATGCATATTGGTGCTCACAACAAGGCTGGATATCTCACCAGAGAAGCAAAAAAACCTACATCCGGAGATTCTAATCTGGGATCATGGCTTACTGAAAATCAGAGAGTGAAAAGTTAGCTTATTGATTCAATGAGCCCATCGCTGATGCAGTGATTTATTCATCTTCTAACTGTAAAAAAGATATGGGAGGCAGTGTCGAAAACCTTCTATGATGGATCTGATGAAACTTGTCTTTTTGAACTGAACCGAAGATCTTACTCTACGAAACAGAATGGTCGACCATTATCAACGTACTATAATGGACTTGTTATCATTTTTTAGGAAATTGATTATAGGACCATCTCTCAAGAAAGGACAGTTGAAGAAGTGGTCCAACTACATTCTGCTATGTCCAGGCTTTGCATTCATATTTTCTTGAGTGGCCTTGACATAGAATTTGATCAAGTCCATGGAGAAATCTTACGCAAAGACCCAAACCTTGATTTGGAGAGCACATATGCATATGTCAGGAGAGTGTGTCAACAATGACAAACAATGGCAGGCTCTCATCCAATTTGTAAGAGCTCGGCTATGTTAGCTAGCCAACCTCGACAAGCACCCTCATCTAGCTCATCCAAGGGTTGAAGTAATCAATTAACTAGCAAGTTTGGCACTTTGGTGTGTACTCATTATGGCGAAATAGGCCATTGAAAGCAGCGTTGCTGTGAAATTATTGGTTATCCGGACTAATGGGACTTCACGAAGAAACCTCGAAAAAAGATTGCAGGGAAAGCTATGGTGACAGTCATAGAAGAGGAACCATCACAACCTATTGCTAACGCTACGTACCTAGGTATTGTTGGTAGGGCATCTATATTTTCTGCAACTTCTAAGAATCGTACATGGATTATTGATACAGGTGCATTCGATCATATGACTAGGGACCCCGCCTAGTTACAATCCATTCTCCCATCTTCTCAGTCTATTATATCTACAGCTAACGGTAGTACCTCTCCTATTGTTGGAGAAGGATCTGCTGTCTTTTCTAATAACCTCACATTAGAAACTGTCTTTGTTGTCCCATCCCTTAAATATAATATTTTATCTATTAGCCAAATTACCTCCAATCTTTCTTGCACCATAACCTTTTGGCCATTTTTTTGTGTCTTCTAGGACATTCTAACTCGGAAGATTCTTAGTTATGGTGTTAAACGGGGCAAACTCTACTACTTGGAATTGACGACAGATGGGGAAGATGAACTCAATAACGCAAATCACACTAGTAGTGTCAACAAAGCTCGTGAAACCATATGGCTGTGGCACCGAAGACTAGGACATCTTTCTTTTGATTATCTTAGAAAATTGCAACCACATATTTTTTTCAATTGTCAATGATCTTGATTTTCATTGTGATATTTTTGAAATGGCAAAAAGCCATCATGTTTCATATTTGCCAAGTATGAATAAAAGTTCAGAACCTTTTATGGTTATTCACTTTGATGTTTGGGGTCCTGCAAAAATTCCCTCTATCTCTAAAGCACATTACTTTGTTACCTTCATTGATGAATGCACTAGGATGACTTGGGTGGCTTTGTTTCATAAAAAAAGTTATGTTTGTACAGCTTTTCAGGAATTTCATAGTATGGTGCATACTCATTATCAAAAACATATTCGTGTTTTGCAATTTGATAATGATACTGAGTTTCTAGATAAATCATTTGGCACATTTCTACGCCAACATGGGATTCGTCATCAGACTTCTTGCACTTATACCCCACAGCAAAACGGGTTGGCTGAGGGAAAAAATAGAAAACTTTTGGAGGTGGTTCATGCCTCTCCTTTTGGCATGAATATGCCTCGTTTCTATTCGGGAAAGGGTGTGAAATTTGCTGCTTATCTCATCAATCAAATACCTTCTTGAGTGTTAGACTTTCAAACACCCCAACAAAAAAATTCAATCCATAGTTTCAGTTTCGCATCTACTGAATCTTGAACCACATGTCTTTGGTTGTACTGTCTATGTTCATATTTCAAAAATCCTGCAGAATAAACTTGATCCATGTGCCAAACGATGTATGTTTGTTGGATATTTAGATTTTCAAAAAGGATATCATTTCTATGATCCTCATACTAGGAAATTACATGTAACATTGGATGCTTCCTTTCATGAATAACAGCCTTATTATTCAGGGGGAGTATCAGGTTGTTCTCTTCAAAGGAATGAAGAGAATGTTTTACAAGGCACTAAAGGGGATATGTACATGGAGTTGGAAGAGTTGAATGAATGTTTTGTACAAGATACTCAGAAAAGATGTGATGCCAGTGCTGACATTGATAGTGAGCTTCTAATTCTTCCTGAAATTGAGTCAGGTTCTCCAAGCTTGTCAAAAACTCCAACATCTTCAAAATTGCCCATGTCTGCACCAATAATTGAATAATCAACTGAGAATGTTCCTCTTCCGGTAACTTCGATTCCTATGTCTAATGAGTCTCCTTTTTAGTTATTGCATCCCATTTTGAATGAATCCCATGAGACATCTACTCCTATAGAGAATGTAACTCTGAGTTATCCACAAAGATCAAATAAAGGAGTTGCAAAGAAACAATATGAACCTGATCCTAAAGCCAAAGCTAAACCAATTAGTAACCATATGTCTACCCATAGACTATCCAAATCATATGCACCAACCATCAATCAATTATCCAATGCATCCATTCCTAGTAGTGTGCAAGATGCTTTGATGGACTCAAAGTGGAAAATGACGATGAATGAAGAAATGGAGGCTCTGCAAAAGAATGACACTTGTTCCTTTGCTCAAAGGAAAAAGGATGATTAGATGTAGATGGGTGTTCATAGTGAAACTCAAAGCAGATAGCAGTATTGATAGATACAAAGTAAGGTTAGTTGCAAAAAGCTATACGCAAAGATATGGAGTTGATTACCAAGAAACTTTTGCACCAATAGCCAAAATCAATACAATCCGTATTCTCATTTCTATAGCAGCAAATTGAGATTGGCCTTTGCAGTAGTTTGATGTCAAAAATGCTTTCCTCAATGGAGATTTAGAAGAAGAGGTTTACATAGAGCTCCCACTTGGAATTAAACATAGTTCATCTTGTAGAAGTGCAGTTTGTAAATTGAAGAAGTCCTTGTATGGACTGAAACAGCCCCCCAGGGCTTGGTTTGGAAGGTTCTCTTGTACAATGAAAGCTTTTGGCTATAAACAGAGTAATTCAGACCATACTTTGTTCATCAAACATAAGGCAGGGAAGGTCACAATTTTGCCTGTGTATGTTGATGATATGATCTTGACAGGTGATGACCCTGGTGAAATGAAAGCATTGCAAGAGTATTTGGCCACTAAATTTGAAATGAAGGATTTGGGGCAACTTAAATATTTCTTGGGAATTGAGGTTGCAAGATCAAAATGAGGTATATTCCTTTCTCAACATAAATATGTGCTGGATCTTTTAACTGAAATTGGAATGCTTGCTTGCAAACCCGTAGACACACCCATGGAAATGAATCATAAGCTCAGAATTTTTCCAGATCAAGTTCCAACAGATAAGGATCGATATCAACGTTTAGTTGGTAGATTAATCTATTTGTCACACATCAGGCCAGATATAGCCTATGTAGTAAGTGTTGTGAGTCAGTTCATGTGTTCACCAAGTGAAGAACATATGAATACAGTGTATCGAATATTGAGATACTTGAAGAATGCTCCAGGTAAAGGTTTGTTATTTTCTAGAAATGGTGTCCCTAAAATTGAGGGATATACAGACTCTGATTGGGCAAGAGATCAAACAACTAGAAGGTCTACATCTAGTTATTTTACAATTGTGGAAGGTAATCTTGTAACTTGGAAAAGCGAAAAGCAGAAGGTTGTGGCAAGGTCAAGTGCAAAAGCTGAATTTTAAGGTATGGCTCATGGTGTATGTGAGTTGTTGTGGATTAGAAATATTCCAAAAGACTTGGGGATTGAATATGCATAAGCTATGAATCTTTATTGTGATAATAAAGCTGCCATAGAGATTGCACAAAGCCTAGTACAACTTGACAGCACCAAGCATGTTGAAGTTGATCGTCTCTTCATCAAGGAAAATCTCAATCAAAAGATTGTACAGTTCCCATTTGTCCAATCTAAAGATCAGTTAGCTGATATGCTAATAAAAGTTGTTTCAAGCAAGGTGTTCCATGGTGTAATTGACGAGTTGGGCATGATAGATATCTATGCTCCAACTTGAGGGGGAGTGTTAGCAATAGTTGTATAGGTGCTGTAAATTTTAGTTTCTGATATGCTGAGTAATCATAGGGATTAGATTGATTTTATAATTAGTAGAATTATGTTAGTTGACTAATCTGCTGTATTAAATATAGGGAGATTTTTTCGGGATTGTTTCCTACGTTATCGGATGGAAACTTTGTATAAATAGTGTCTCTATTTTGAGTGGTAAATATAATACACAGTGCATTACTCATTGACCCTGTTTTTGCAATAATTGTAATAATTTTTACAATTTATTTGTGTAATTCATAAATTATATAAAATTTTATCTATGCAATCCTGAAATAAAACAAAACTTTTTAGAAATACATTATCTTGAGATTAATCAATTTTTGTTTTTTTGGGATATCCCCATATCATACGTACATATAAGTTTTGATCATTTTTTAAATGTATTTAATCACATTTCTAAAGTCCAATTAAAATTAGAGAATTACTATATTACACACCAAATCTAATTAGTGCAACAAAACATCTTTTAATCTTATCCATAAGATAACAAAATGTACGGTGCACCTTGCTGTAGCAAACACATGCATCTTTCTAAGGTGCCTCTCTTATTAATCTAGCTTAACCTATTGTGTTGAATAAGAAAAAAATAAAAATAAAAAATGATTAGTTTCTAAGTGAAAATAACTCAATTTTACCTGTAGCTCCCAAAGGATGATCAAGAGCAATGGCACCACCATTGACATTAACTTTTTTGGGATCAAGTGCCAATTTCTTGCAGCAATAAACTAATGTAGACGCAAATGCCTGCACAACACCATCATATTGCTTGATAGTAGATTTAGTATACTTCTATCCTTTGCCTAAACAAAATACAAAAAGAAAAAGAAAAAGGTTGGTTGTTACCTCATTGATTTCAAACAAGTCAATGTTGTCAAGTTCAAGACCAGCAGATTTCACTGCAGCTGGGATAGGATAAACAGGGCCAACACCCTTGATTGCGGTATCTACTCCAACAGCAATAAAACTCCTACAAAATTGAATATAAGATGCAAATTATTAATGTTGTTAAGCAAAATTGAACTCACTTGCGCAATGATTTAGTTTTTTACTAATAATAATATAAAAAAAATGAAGAATTTGGGTGAATAAGAGGCCAGACTTCGTTTCAGGTCATGCTATAATGGATTCCCAAGTACTCATAAGGTATACTACCTTGGAATAATTTTTGGCTCTCCAAGCTCTTATCATATTAAAAAAGTGAAAAGAATGTATTACATCCAAGACCAAAATGGATCCTTTGAGTATTTTCGACATATATTAATTGTTGATAAAAAATTATAAGTATTTTCAATGGTTACTTTGTGTTAAAATAATTTTTTCTTAATAATACTTTTATTAATATTTTAATTGTTGAGAATTGTTGAACATGACCATTTTTCTTTTAGTGGGGAGAGAAAAAATCATTTCTTAATGGATTTTTCAAATAGGATTTTTTGAAAAAATTAAAGTAATTTATGTTTGGATGTGAGTTAATTTATATTTTGATGTAATCCCAAGAGATCTTTACTAGCATAACTTGTCAAAAAATTGTGCTTTTCTAATGAAAAGAATATTTTTTTTTATGAAAACAGTGACACACAAATGAGTACCATATCTGAAATCTCTACTAGTGTAACATAATGAAAAGAATTTTTTTTTATGAAAATAGTGACACACAAATGAGCAACATATTTTTTATCTAGATCCTCATTTGATGTGACTTAAATAAAATTTCTTTGTTGATTTGGTATCATTATTGTGTACCTAAAGATTCCAAGAACAGGAAGCCCCTTTTGCAGAGCCACTTTTCTCTTCATGAGAAGCACTGCTGCAGCACCATCACTAACTTGGCTAGAATTCCCTGAAATTCAGATAGAAGTGAGATAGAAAAGCAAAAGCAGATTCACTATGTAGAAAACTTTTCCTCATATATAGTAAAAAAAAAAAAAAAGGCTATCATGAACAGATTTCTTCGGCACCTGCTGTTGTTGATCCATCCTTCTGGAATGCAGGCTTAAGCTTTGCCAGATCCATCAAAGTTGTGTTTGGCCGGATACAATCATCAACACTAACTGTAATTTGCGTCACCTCTCCAGTCTTAGGGTCCAAAATCTTTGGAAATAAATCATTAGTAGCATAACATGGTGAAAACTACACGGAATTAATCTTAGCCTATGTTATAAGTATCCGGTATACCTCTCTATTTTTGTTGTGAAGTAATTACTCCGATGTATCCCATTTAAAACAAGGATTTGCCTTTAAATCATGGCACTCATTAATTCTGCTTCTTTGTGATTGTGAATGCTCCCTCACAAAACTGTTCTTTTGCCACATGCCACCTCGACGGAACTTGAACTGTTATTATATATATCGGAGCAAAAAGTGTATATCTAATGGCACTGTTATGCTCTGCTTTGAATAACTACGGGTGCTGGGGGAAAGAGAAATAGTCTTTTTTGCTCTGTTTATTAGGAATGGGATGGTAACTGTGAGATTCATTTATTGGATAGCGAAGCATAAGCTGATGTAAAACAAGAAATTAACTACATACTTATTTATCGATGTGGTTGCATCTAAATAATATTAATTGAATTTCGTTCGGTCCAATTAATTACATTATATAGACGAAACCTGGCCGCGGTTGCAGAGTCTGAGGAATTTTTAACACGGGAAGAGCAGCCAAAAGTTTGCTTCAAATCATATAATTGGTCAACAAAAGATGCTTCTATAGACTTGAGATACATGCTGTGTTTCTCGTTTGTCCACTCTGCCGTAGGCACGGATCCCTGTTCCTGATATGATACCTGAAATCAGATTGGGCCAAGCAAGTGAGCAACCAATAATGCTACTAAGATTGGGCTTCAGACATTGATTAGTTTATCACGAGGTTATAGGTTCAAATAAAAACCGTAAAAGAAAACTTTTTGTTGAATATATAATCCACACTCTTTAATCTATTCCCCAGTCTCCTCTAATTGAAAAAATAAAAATAAAATCATTAAGCTCAAAAAGAAAAAAATTGTCTAACTTGTACTTAATATTACATTTTTTTTTTCCCATGCAATTTCGGTAGGATGTACAATTTTTCTCTCCTTTGCAGGTCTAAAGTCTACTTAAGTAATTATTTAAGCTATGTTTGATTGGGGATAGAAATGGGATGAAACTTTTTTTTGGACAAACTTCAAGTATAAATTTATATAAAGAGCCATTCCATGAAAATTTCCACTTTATTTTGACTTTTCAACCAAACGTACTCTTAGAGTTAGTCTTGTGATCTTGGTATGCTAGTGCTCTTCTACGTTTTATTCAACAAAGATGTGAGTAATATCAATAAAAACAATGTAATGTATTATATTATTAGTATAAATTGTTTTATATTTTCACTGATTACATTTGATTATATAATGTGCTTTTTTTTAAAAATATTAGTAATATAACAATACATGCTTAAGTAATAGTAAAAAAAATTTATATGTTTATTAAGTATATTAAAAAAAATCAAAGGACTCCAGTGGGTTGTTTAAAAAATAATCACTTTTTAATAATTTTTTTTAATAGGAGGGCCCGTTAACCCATCAACTCGGCAAAAAATGAGTTATTTGACTGTCTAAAGCAATACTAATTACTAAACGAGTCTGACCCACATAATTTATTTTAAGAATTATATATATATATATATATAATATAATATAATATATGATACATGTTGTTGTCAGAGAGTCCAATACTAAGTCCAAGGCCAAGTGAGGGTTTAGACATTGGTGGATGCTACAATGGAGTTGTCGGTCAATGCCTTTCCTACAGTCACTTATGCGGAAGCGAATTGTGCACAAGTTTGGTCACATTTAACCACATTTTGCAAATGTAGTTAATCGAATTTAAAAACGTTGCTAAATGTAAACGCTGTCTCCACGTACCTCCCTGTCTCCATCCCCTCCTTCCACCCTAACTGCCCCACCCTTGCTGCACCCGTCCATCCTCCGACGACCAATGATCCAAAAAGCCCAAACTCCACCATACCCACTTCTCTTCATTATACTTACTGTTAATTTTCAATCAAAAGTGCATCACATGCCAAGCTTTCGTAAAATTCAACCAAAATTGTATCTAAAAAACCAACAAAAAATGGCCCAAAAGCTTCTTCCTGGAGAAGAAAACAAAAAGATACTCTAAAAGCAAACAAAGACTCAATAAGATCAAAATCCAATTCTTTGAAAAACCCATGCAAGAAGGAAAATAAAGCATCGAATTTCAAAAAATTCAAACAAAAGGGAACCCAAAAAAATCCCAATCAAAACATCTAGAAAAAAAATTAGAAGTGCTTGACAGTGATCCAGAAAAAAAAATCCCAATCATCACCATCCAGAAAAAAATCCCAATCAAGCTTGTGCCACATGGAGATCTCAAGGCTCAACCTCTTCAACACAAGGTCGATGCACTTTGGGTCGCTACTCATGAGCTACTAGATGCAGACGGTGACGTGCTCGTGGATGATGTCGTCACCACCACTGGTGAGGTGGGCCTTGGGGGACATGTCGGCTGCCATTCCTATGGTGTAGCAAGGGGTGGATGCGGGGAGCACGTACCTACCGGCGGCGAAGGAACGATAGACAGGGACACTAGGTGCGGGGGTTTTGGTGGTGGTGTTGAACAATTGGCCGCTGCGAGCTGGCGACTCCTTGGTGATGGTGGATGATTGGGCAGCTTGATAGCTCCTCGGCGGTGGTTGCAGGGGCGTCCAATTTGAGCGACATTTGCGATGGTGGTTGATGATGATGGTGACTGGGATTTAAAAGTGTGAAGGCGGTGATTTGTGGCGGTGTCTAGGCGGTGATTGGAGTTGGGAGACGGAGAGAGAACGAGAGCAACACCGTTGCGGAGGGCAAGGAGGTGAGGCGTCCATGGAGGGGGAGAGGTTGCAGTGAGATGCGAGCTTGGTGGTGATGATGGAGAAGTGGCACTGGGCGGCGTTGATGAGGATTTAGAGGTGGAGGAAGAGGATGAGGGAGGCAAAGAGAGGGAGGTGGAAGCTGCATTTGTCTTAACACTTTTTAATTCGTTTAACCACATTTTGAAAATGTGGTTAAATGTGACCAAACTTGTGAATCATGTGCTTCCACGTAAGTGACTGTAGGAAAGGCATTGATCAACAACTCCATTGTAGCATCCACCTTAGACATTTGGTGCATTAGTGGCCCAATATTTTTAATTTTAATATTTGTAGTATTTAGTAATTAGTATTGCTTATTTATTTAAAATTTAAATTGAAAATTGAATACTTTAAAGAAAAGTGTGTATATATATTTTGCTAGGTAAAATGTATTGTATAAATATAAATATATACTATAGGGTATAAAAAAATGTGAAAGAAAAAAAAACAATAAATATAAATATATACTATAGGATATAAAAAAATGTAAAAAAAAATGTGAAAGAAAAAAAAAACAACAACGTGGGTTGCTTCACAGACTTGCTGTCCAAAAAATGTGAAAAGAAAAAATAAAGTTACTCGTGTTGGTTTACGGACTCGCGGATTTATGTAGGGCGGACGCTAATTAGACAAAAGTAAAGTCAATTTATGAAATAGATCAACTTGGTTTGATCCATTTAACCGTAGTTTGTCACTGACCAGGTTAAACGGACCGAACCATTCCGCACACCCATCTCTAGCGAGAAGGGAAATTCTGGTGCAATTTTTGTTTACAACAACATTACATCACATGCATGGATATACAAGAAGACAAAACAAGGGGAACGAACCCAACAAAATTAAACTACTAAAATAGTGAAAGAAAATAATGGTAGTGTAAGTATGTTGTCATGATTTGTTTTACATAAATTTTTTTTTCTTTGTTAAAATATATTGGGATGGAGTATGTATTCTATATTCCACTACGAAAAAAAGTATATATTCGAGTAGTGTTATTTCAACACCGGTAAGTGAATGTTACATCCATTTAATCATTCTTGGACTTTGATGTAATGAATGAATAGAATGAGTACGGATTACTATTACATCTAACGATATTCACTTTTAAGGTGTTAAAATAATATTTTTGTGGAACACCTATTTTTAGATGTTAAAATAATATTTTTTTAATTTTAAGACACCTACTTTTGAGTATTAAAATAATATTATTATGTTCTATATTCAGCAAATAATGAGATAGAATGTGATTCCATAATAAGTGTGGTTTGCTCATTTGTTATCAAGGTAGAGAAAGTCGAATCGAATATCAAATTGGTCAAGACATTGGCTCAAAGATTTAAAGGTCTAATTAGAATATAATAAAACATATATAAAATATATGTTTATATAAATTTATATATGTTTAGTGTTTAGGGTTTAGGGTTTAATAAAATTTCAATTTTTTAACAACTTAAAATATATGTTTAAAGGTCCAATTAGAATATAATAAAACATATATAAAATATATGTTTATATAAATTTATATATGTAACTATTTATAAAATTTCAATTTTTTAACAACTTAAAAATAAAATGTATTTTATTAGTACTGCCACAGTATAATTTGCCGCCAAAACCGAAAAACTTTAATGAAATGTTTTATTCTGGCGTTCAAATTACTGGTTTCTAAAACAAAGAAAAAGTGGTTGGCCCAACCTCAACCAATACTTCTCCAACTTAGAAAACCCTGCTCCTGCTCCCTTGTTTAATTTCTTCAAACTGCCGCTGCCCCCTCTCTTCAAAGTTCGAACAGTAGCGTCCCACACCAACCATGACTACCAACAGAGATTTGGAAGTCCAGCGGCAACAGTTCCTCCTTGCTGACACAGGTAATAAAGTCGTGGTAATATTCAGCTACAGTTATAAATAATATTTATTTCGGAGACAAAGATACCATCACATTGACCGCACCTCTCAGCATCCTCTTTGCTTTCGGTGGTTGCCTCTCCCCTCAGCCCCACTTCCCTCTTCTCAACCCTCTGACTCATCTCTCTGCCATCTTAGCTTTCACCCCTCTCTGAATTTCAGTATACTTCGCCGCCGCCACCATCCCCTGCAGCATGCAAAACTCAAAATCTCCTCTTCATCAGCAACAGTCGCTTGTGGAGGAGGAAAATTAAAAGACTTCATACACGGCAGCATCATTTGTACACACACAAGAAGCAGCGAAGATCTTGCACTAGAGTGGGGTAACAGGAGAAAGCCTCTCCATATTGATTTGAATTTGTTATGCATATTCAGCTGTGAAATTAAAATGGCAGTGAAAGAGTAGGTTACGGAGTGGTTTTTTTTTTTCCCTCTTCCTACTTGATATTTCTTTTGAGGGAGTGGCTTGGCTTTCCTTTTTAGCTAATGTTACTTTCTATTTAATGATAATTTATTTTATAGTTTAAAAATACCCCTTCATTCTTATTCATACTTAAACTAAAATATATTATTGTTTTAATATACTATTTTAAATCATTATTATTAATATATGTTACGGTTTGTGTTTTTGAATTTTTTGCTATGCAAAAAAAATTTCGTAATAAATTTATTAAATTTTTTTAATAATAAATAATTCATTTTTTAAATTTTCAATATTGATTATATTTTCTAAAAAATACCAATATTAATTTCAAAAATAATCTTAAACACTAAGAAAAAATAATTAAGGGAGCTATTTTTAGAAAAAAATTATTATATTCAAAATAATTTTCACATTATTTTTATATAATTAAATATACTATTAAATAAAGATATTATATTAACATTATTTGGTGTGCTAATCTTTGAAATTTTACAATAATTTTACTTTTGTTAATTTTAGTATAAATCAAGGTAACGTGATATGTTTAAGTTAGCTATTTACCTCATAATCATATACCCAATTAAATTATGATGTATTTTCATAAAATTTAAGCTATTTTAACCGAATATAAGATACTAAACTAATTAAATAAAATGAAAAAATAACATTAGATGATAGTACAATTTTTTTTGTTGATGGTCAATATTAAATATAATTTAAAATTATTAGTGATAAGTTTTTCATTTCATTAAAATTTATCACATTTTATTTTTATTTTGGATCATATTTATAAAATATATAAATAAAAAGTGCAAAAAAATTATTACGGTTGAACAAAGTTATTTGAAGTAAAAGAAAAAAACTTAATTTAATTTAAAAACTATTATTAAGATTAAGAGAATCAATTTATTACATAATTATATTTTTTGCATTTATATAATATGTCTTAGAATAAAATTAAATAAAAATATTTTAATAAAATAAAATATTGCATAAGTAAAATATTTGAAGAAAATATTAACATCTATGTGTAGATTATAAATAATATAATTGATATAGTTTATAAAAGAGAAAGAGGGATATTTTTGAACAATTAGATAAATCATCATTTATTAGAAAGTGGCATTAGCCAAAAAAGAGTGGCAATAGCCACTCCCTTCTTTTAATTTTCAATAGGGTGGAAATTAAGTTAAACCAGGTTTTGATCATTTAAATAGACTTGACTTTTTTCCTTAAAAAGTAACTCTGAACATGGATCTATTACTGGACTTGATATAGGATTCCGTTCTTGTCTTAGGGTGCATCACCTTGTTAAAGATCTGATCTAGCTTGAAGGCCTACTTGAAAACAATTTTTTTTTTCCCCTAAAATAAATCAAACCATCTACTCTCTTGATTTTTTTTTTTTTGGTAACAATCTACTCTTGAAAATAGGTTGAAATACTTTTTAAATTTGTAAAGAAAAAACAAACATATTTTTAACTAGCTTAAAAGGCTTCTTAAACAGGGGGAAAAGTTCATTTTTAAGCTAATCAAAATATTTCTATTATAATTAATTTTCTTAAATGATAATAATAAGCCAATCTATTAGATCGAGGAAGCTTATTACATGCAACTTGACCTATTTAGCTAAAATAACTTTTTAAAATGCTTTAACCAAACTTATTTATTATACAGGCTAAATCAAATTAGGTTGAATATATATTATATCAAAGGCTCCTAACAAGTGGCCTAATCTATTGTTAGCCCTACTTTCCAATTTATGGCACATTTAACCTGTACTGATTTTCTGAATTGGGATAATTCCTTTTCTCTTATTAGCATCCTTGATGTTTGGGAGTTGATTCGGTTCGTTACTTATCAGTTTAGAAAGCTTAGATTGTTTGATTATATGAATTAGTGTTGAGTTTTTTTTTTAATTTTTTTTAAAAGTTTAATTTATATATGCATTGATAGTGTCTAATAGTTTTACATCGTCAACTAAAAAAAAATTGACAAAATGACAAATCAAGATGACGATTATAATAGTGGGTGATTATTTTCTATAATTTATCTTTTTCATGAAATTTTAATAATTAACGATGTCAAAGTCTAATGCACTTATAAGTGCATATATAATTTATTGTTTTACATTGCCATGGCTGCATATAAATTATTGTTTTTTAAATTAATAACCAAATAACAAGAGCAGTTAGAATCAATCCGGTTTGAATAATTGGTTATGCAAAGAAAATATGAATAAATGACATTTTACAGAAAATGGTTCCGATTGGAATTTCCAGCCAAAACCAAATCAAACGAACGAAACCTGAACACGTTCAATGTTTAAACTAAGTGGAATTGTTTATCAACTATTTGTCAAATGATGAAAAAAGTAATTAACTCTTTATTTTTTGTGATTCAATCCTCAAAATTTTGGAGATTCAACAGTACCAGAGTAAAACTTGTTAGTCGAAATAAATAAATAGAAAATACTATATATCTAGAATTTTTGGCAGAAAATAAATACCACAATGACGTGGCATAGTTGATGAATGGATTCTGCCACTACATTTAATTAAATCACCATCATATATTCTGTACAGATTAATGGTTATTTTATTTTAGCTATATAGCATTACACTAAATAAATTAGTACGCTAAACAAACTCACACATGATCGCTCTAAAGTGAATGAGAGATTCCCCCTCAGCTCCGTTTGCTGCTTTCCAACTCTCCTTACTCACTTTTAGAGACCTTCCAAAAGAGAAATGTGCTTTGAACCCCATTATTTTGGGATTACCTTATATTATATCCAAAAGAGAAAAGAGAAGAGTTTGAGAGAGAAATCAGAGGGAAAAAAAAAAAAGATGAAGTTATGGATTTCACATGTGGTTTTTTTTTTAATCTTGATCAGTGCTGGGTGTCATGAATTTTATGAGATTCAAATAATATCATTTGGCTCCAAAATTACTTGTTTGCTCTTTTTGCTTTTTCTCCGTGGACTTCTTCACATTAAATATTTGAAGTATTTTTCTTTTTTTCAACAAGGCCAGGTCTTAAACAGTAGATCTGGCAGAGACATTATTCAGAAATTCTTTGTGAATTATAATGCTTTCTACGATCCCACATCTTTATAAATCTTGCTTGTTTCTTTTATTGCAATATTTGATGTTTTCATTAACATTGTTATGACTTTGTTTCCATTGTAAACAGTTGTAAGTAGTGAGTTTTATCATGTCATCAATGATAATCTCTTCTTCTTATATTGTCATTGGGTGTATGCTTTCCCTTTATTTTCCTTTCAGTTAACTCTTTATCTCCTTGTCTTTTTCCTTTTCAGGATTTCTTTGTAGACATGTAGTTTATGAAGAAGACAGAGACAGACTTGTGTGCATGAACCGATGAAGTGAATTTGTAGAATTTTTTGTGTGCTTGATTCTACATATGGCAACTTCTCAGTCTTCTTTTCCCTCTTCCCATGCTTCTCAGATAAAATATGATGTCTTCATTAGTTTTAGAGGTCCAGACACTCGTTGGGGTTTCCTTAGCAATTTGCTTAAGGCATTAACTCAGAAAAATATTGTAGCATATGTGGATAACAAACTTGAAAAGGGATAACAGCATATGTGGATAACTGAATTCATCATGCATTCAGTTATTTTGACAAGCTCTTCCAAGCACCACAATTTGTGATAACTGAATTCATGATCATACTCTCTGAAGACTATGCCTCTTCAATTTGCAAGCACCATTTTGTAGTGGAAATAACTCATCATGCATGATGAAAAAATGGTGCTTGCATGCTTGCCAAATTCTACATATGCCTCTTCAATTTTGACAAGCTCTTCCAAGCACCATTTTGTAGCATATGTAGCATATTGAGGGATCACAAATTGCATTGATCATACTCTCTGAAGACTATGCCTCTTCAAAATGGTGCTTGAAAGAGCTTGTCAAAATAACTGAATGCATGATGAAAAAAGGACAGATTGTGGTGCCTATCTTTTACAAAGTAGATCCATCAGCAGTATGGCATCAAGAGGGATGCTACAAAAATGCATTTGATGAACATGAAAAATTGCTCAAAGACAAGATAATGAATGTAGAGAAATGAAGAGCTGCTTTGAAGAAAGTTGCCAACTTATCAGGATTTCATTCCAAAAATTTTGGGTTAGTATATATTCTTTCTGAACATTAGGACTTCATTTTTAATTAAACTTTGAATTTTCCTTTTGGATTTTTATTTATCACCTTGCTTGTTATCTACCTAGAAGATAAATAGCTTCCTTTTCTATTTTATAGAACTGAAGCTGAGCTAATTGAAGTTGTCGTCCAGTGTGTGTTGGCAAGGTTGAATCATACGTATCAAGTTGATTTCAAAGGCCTTGTTGGAATTGATAAAGCAATTGCAAATCTTCAGTCATTAATATTGCGAAACATATCAAAAGATGTTCATATTATTGGAATTTGGGGCATGGGTGGTATTGGTAAGACAACTATTGCCAGTGCATTATTTAGCATATTATGTTCTGAACATGAAGATTGCTATTTTCTAGCAAATGTGAGAGAACGATCAAAGAAGATTGGAATAATTCAGTTACGGGAACAACTTCTTTCCATATTATTAGAGGAAAAATATCTAAACATTGATGTTCTTGATGGAACACTACCAGCTCATGTTCTAAGAAGACTTCGTCGCAAAAAGGTTCTTCTTGTTTTTGATGATGTCAATAGTCCAGATCACATGAGAAGCTTAGTTGGAGGACATGATTGGTTTGGTCCAGGTAGTAGAATCATTGTCACAACTAGAGATAAGGATGTGCTTTGTAAAGAAGCTGATGATATACATGAAGTTAATGCATTAGGAGATCAAAAATCTCTACAACTTCTAAATTTGCATGCCTTTAATGGAAAGTGTCTTCAAATAAATTGGCATATTCTGATGCATAAAGTGGTTGCATATGCCAAAGGCATCCCATTAGCTTTGAGAGTTTTGGGTTCTTTTCTTTATGGCAAAAGTGTTGAAGAGTGAGAAAGCCTATTGCAAAAACTTCAGAAAATGTCATTTCCAGAAATTTAGAATATTTTGAGATTGAGTTATGAAGGACTAGATCAGGAAGAGAGGAGTATATTTTTATATATTGCTTGTTTCTTCCACTATGATAGAGAAGATCATATTGCTCGTTTCTTCTGCAATGATGGAGTGGATTGTATCAAAACTTTTCTAGATGCATGTGGTTACTCAACAGCTACTGCTTTAAAAACTCTTCAAGATAAATCTCTTATGACTATTTCAAGAATGGGAGTTGTGTTTGTGCATGACTTGATTCGAGAAATGGGTTGACAAATTGTTCGAGAACAAAGTATTGAAAATCCTGGGAAAAGAAGTCATTTATGGGATTCTAATGACATTTGTCGTGTGTTGGAAAATGATTAGGTGAGAAACTATAACTAAATTTCCATTGTGAAATCTTTTTTTTTTCTTTTTGAGATATTCTTTTAGCTTAAATTTATTTTGCTATTAATAAAGTATTTTAATTTATACCGTCTCTAAATCATGGAAACAACATCTTTGTAATGATATGACAATTTCTTTCTTGATAGAAATGTTATTGCATGATTATTTTGATATAATATAACACATTCTTAATCTTGTAGTATCAATTCATCAAAAATATTTATTTTTATTACAGAATTTAATTGTGATACGCTTTTAACATTAAAATTCCAATTATACAGTATCATAAATGTGTTTAATTTTTATAACAATTACCTTTAACTTTTTGAAAAAATGACCTTTTTTATAATATATCAAAAATAACTTTTTATCTAATAACTAATATATTGTTTTTGAATAAAACTATTCTTCTTAGTAAACTGTTCACCTTTTTATTCTTGTTGGACAGGGTACTGAGCATATTGAAAGCATATCCTTGAACATAACAAGACCTGGTGACCTAAGTATAAGTCCCATGCCTTTGCTAAAATGGTCAATCTAAAGTTTTTAAGAATTCGGAATTCACATTCACATAGTAGGGTCCATCTTCTAAAAGGCCTTCGAATTCTGCCAAATAAAATAAGACTTCTTCATTGGGACAACTATCCATCGAAATCATTCCCAACGACATTTAATGCAGAGTACCTCGTTGAACTTGACATGAAATACAGTCATGTCACAAAACTTTGGAATGGTGCACCAGTACGTAGAAATTATATTTTTAGTTTTATTTCTTATTGGTTGTATGGATTGGTGTACAAATATTAATATCAACGTAATAAGATTAAATTTCTTAAAATTAAGATAAGAATACACAAGGTATTCGTACCAAATAAAGAATATAAAAATATAAAATAAATTAAATACTAGTTTTGCTTCAACTTTTTGATAGAATTTCTATAAAACATATCAAATTAATAATCTGGTATCTTGTGTTATGAAATATAATGAAAAATTCTTAGGTAATCTGAGAATAAAAAAATACATTTATTCTGTTTTACTTAATGAATAACACATCAGCTATATATTGTATTAAATATGTAGGAAAAATAAGAGATCCCTTGTTCTTGGTACACCTTAGTATTTCTCAACAACATTAACCCACAAAATTGATGTGTTATTTATTAAATAAAACAGAACAAATATATTTTCTTGCTCTCAGAGCATTTAAGTATTTTTTGAAATATAATAAATGAGTGTTTTCCTTAATGAGAATCCATCCATATTCCTAGAGTTAAAGAAAGCTAAAAGATGAAATTAAGGCTAATAATTTTTCTTCTCTACTCATCCATTCTAAAAACTATATTTATAATTGTTTTGAGAATTATATATCCTTCCATCCTTATATAAATGATTAATTCCACTCTCATCTCTTTACGTTTGTCATCATTAGATACTCATTCTAAAATATTTTTATTAGTTATTCTTCTCTATCATTCCCATTCCCATGACATCAGTCATGGCCTCAAGATTGTTAAAAAAAAAAAGAAAATTGCCTAAAAATTATAAAATCTACAGTAACTAATTATTTTTTTGATTTTTTTATTAAGTATATATAAAGTGGAACTTTCTAGGATCATGTTATTAAATTGGGGTGACAGGTTTGATACCCTTAACAGCAAAACAAAAAATTGTATAGCCCTTTGATCGATCAATGTCAGATATGAAGGAGATTTGACCCCAAAAAAAGAAAAAAATGGAAGGAGAGAACAAAATTGAAATAACAGAAAATGAAATTTTTTTGAAGTTTTCTTTTATTCGGATGTGGTAGAAAACAAGAGATAAAGAAAATAATGGTACTGAAATTCACAAAAAAAAAACTTTTTATCTCCATCAGGATTAAAAATAATTAATGAAATAGTAATATGGTCTTTTTTCAAATAATGTACAATTAATGTCATAAGAGAAAATAAAGCCAAGTATTATATACTAATCCATGGATAACTAACAAGCATGAGTAGCAATATATGGATACAAAAGTAGCAATATATATATATATATAAAGGGTGACTCTAGTGAAAAGAGTGATTTTCTATGAGAATATGAGGAGGAGTAAATTTGGACTACATAAACATATATGGATAGTTATGATTGAAATTTATTAATAATAATTAATCATCATGTGATCATTTGAAAATATTGCGTGATTTTATATTTTAATTTTAACTATTATTCATGTAAGATTCAACCACTCAAATTTGCTTCTTTTACTTTCACTGTAACTCGTCGCTCTTACTTGAGTCGTTTCCTATACACACACACACACACACATACTAACACACATAGTTGGGGGTCAATTTATATTTGGTGTAATTTTTGTACACTTATTCCTTTTAATAACTCATTATAAAAATCAAATTTAATTGATTTGACGGTTAAATTATGTGATATTATTTCGATCATCAAACTTGTCAAATTTCAAAAAAATTATATAATAGTAGACATGTGTCGTTATGATTGATATTTACTTGTATTTTTAAAAATATATTATCTATTAAAATAAAGTGATGATGAAATATCAATTCATTTTTAAACTAGATAAAATTTGATATATTTAATCTATTTATTTAATAAGAACTTTAAATCCAATTGTTGTATACACATATATGATTAGGATCAAATTACATCGTTGTAATTTTAAAGTTATACCACTTATAACTTTCAATAAAATAATTTTTTTATCTATCAAACCATTAAATTAATTACAATTACCCATTGTAACAATCATTTTTGTCAAATTTCATAAAAATTAAATATTAATAGCAATGCAATCATATAGCTCTTATTTTTATTTATTTTAGGTATATATATATATATTATATTGATTTTGATATATATAAAAACTATGTCAAACAATTTTAAATTAATTTAAAATTTTACAGATTTGATTTATACAATGTAAGCTTATAATCCAACGGTAAATTTCATAAAATTTATACTAATAAAAAATTATTTAATAGTATAATATTTTTTAAAAATTATAATAATATAATTTGATCATAACCCATATATATATTTTGACGGTATATTTGAGAATGAGCAACATGGCAAATTTTCTTGATACAGAATCTGGCGAATCTGCAATGCATTGGTGTTACTGGATCCAAACAGTTGATTGAAGTTCCCGATTTTTCTAAAGCCACGAGCCTTGAAACCGTAATTTCCAATTTCTGTACAAATTTAATCTCTGTTCATCCGTCTATTTTCACTCTTCAAACGCCTGTTGTGGTGTACCTAGGCTGTTGTGAAAGGCTGGAAAATCTCCCAGGTAAAGCTTCTTTAATCTCTTTTTAAATACATCTCAAGAATTTTAAAGATAATGAGATTTGAATTTATAATTTTTTCTTCCCAAAACAAGAATTTACGATTTCATATTAATTATTTGAGTCCTTTATCATTATATCGATAATAACTTATTCCTTTTAAGTCTGACAGAATTATTCTCAAAGTAATCTTAAAAGATTTTCTCTTTAAAAGAAAATATTTTTTACGTCAATTTGATCTTTTATTAATATAAAATGTTCGTAATTTAAGAGTCAAATTAATTGACTGTGATGTGACGTATTTTTATTAGGTTTATGTGTTACCACTCAACTAGCTTATGTAATGTATATATATAATGAATGGAATCATTGAATTTTTAATTCGAAATATAGGGGATGCTATAATCCACTCTTGCTTTTTGAATTAGTTTTTCTTCACTTTCTCTAAAATAACCTTCATATTCTTTGTTAATCAAAATGATAGTTTGATGCTAATTACAAATTATTATCATCCAAGTTTCATTTGAATTTGTTTAATATAAAATTTAAATTTTAACATTAATATTGAAAATTTTCTTAATATAATAACTAAATAAATAACAGTAACAAGTTTTTTAAAGAACATTAAATAAAATATATAGATGAATTAACAAATTGCAATACTTAATTCATATATGCTTACTATTTTATAATTTAGTTTGTATATATTTTTAAAAGTATTAAATAGATATAAAATATCAAAATTAGTTGGTGTAAACCTTTTTAATGCTTTTAATGATTTTTATTTTTTATCGTCTCTATTGTTATATATATGTTAGGGTCAAAATTATGCTAATGTACCTTTAAGAATAGTCACACAATAACTTTATATGAAATGATTTATTTATTAATTCAACCATTGAATTGTAGTTATTTTTTATAAAGATTATTTGTTTCAAATTTCATAAAAATTGAATATCAACAAAGATATAATCATATATAACTCCTATTATCATTCATTTTATGCATATAAATTACACACACCTTCCTATAAATATTAGCAAAGTCCACATTTTCTGTTGTACACAAAATTCAACCCCCTCTTTTAATTCGTTAATAAATTATACCTTTTCTCTAGTGTTGAATACTAACATATATCAATAAACTAATAAAAATAAAAATATTATGTCATGGTATGTTTTGATACCAGCCTCTAATTAATTTTTTTTCTATATATTAGAATTTGAAGCAATAAAGTTGAACTTATGGTATGATGAATCCTATCCAAAATCATTACTGCTAGTCTAGCCCTAATGGCTTATATTGGCCTCTAATTACAAGATGTAATGTAGCTATTATCGTCTAAATATAAAATAAAGGACACTATTAATATCTTAAGTAATAAAACAAGCTAAATTATATTCAAAATCTTTAAATGACTATTTTTTTTTTGGGTATACTTAAATGACTAGGTTGATATTAACAAAAAACTTTGAATAACTAATTTGAATATTTACTCAAGATCCCTTTTAGTTTTTGTTTTGAATGTTAGAAGGCTTGATTTGATAGTGATTTAGAATACGTTTGTGAGTTTGGATTTTAGATGGAAAATGACGAGAGGAAATGACTTATAGTGTTAAATTTTAAAATTTATAGTGTTAGAAGTCATTGCCTCTTCATTTTCCTCAAAAATTTAAACTTACAAACATATCCTATGATAATGCTTGTTAAATGTGTTGGGGTAAAAAAATACAAAGA